>CM024754.1:60902952-61077971 GCA_014218235.1 Colocasia esculenta
CCTGGATGGAGTCCGGTCCAGGTGCTTCAACAAATCATACTGGGTGCCTGGCACTGATCCGTCTTGTACCTCTTCCTCTTCCTGGGTCGGCAGTACTTGATCTTGCTGGGGGAAAACCCGATTAAACATACGCCCGCTGCGGAGCACCATAGCGGGTTCAGGGGAACTGCCTGAAGTAGACGCAACAGCCTGATCTACGGAAGTGGATGGTTGTGAGGTATAGGGTGGATCAGTGAGAATTTGGTGCGGCAGTTGGATGCCCACCGCAATCTGGCGTGTAGTGGTGGTAGCGGTATGCACAGTGGAGGTGGTGGGAATGCGTAGAAAGGGGGCCCTATGGTTAGGGTTTATAAAGGGGAAAGCGGTGGGTGCCTGTACAGGTGGCGAGTTAGATGGTGGTAGTGTAGGGGTATGCGAAAATGGGGTAGGTGTATCTACAGAGGGTGAATGTACAGGTGCAGGAGTTTGGTAGGCGAATGGACGGGTGTAGTTGGTGGGAATGCGTAAGAAGGAGGGTAACGGGTTGTCTGCGGTGGGTGTACGGATAAAGGGTGGTAAAATAAAGGGTGCCTGGGTGGCAGGGGTGGTTGTGGGTGCGGCGGGTGCTTCCACAGATGGCGGTTGGTTCGTGAAGGCATTCACCTGACCATTTGGTGCCGGGTGCTCTGGCAACGGGTTCTGTACGATGCCCAAGTCAGGCTGCTGCTACTGCTGCGGTGGTTGCTGTGGCCGCCGTGGAAGTTGAAGCTGCTGCTGCTGCTGCTGCTGAGAAGGCCTTCTCGCCTTCATCTCAGTGACAAACTTCCTCATTTCAACCCAGTCAATGCCCCCACCTTCATTTAGGTTATGAATATAATCTTTGAAGTGGAAGCATCGATCCAACGTATGCCCCGGGCCCCGGTGGAATTCACAATACCGGGAGGTATCGAGGTGAGGAGGCCATTGGAGTTTCTCCTTCGGCAATGTCAGTGCTCCAGCTGCCATGAGGGCATTAAAAATGTCGGGTAGGGTTTCCGGCATCGGAGGGTAGGGGGTTGTTCTAGGGCCAGTTGGGAATCTGGGTGGAGGTGGCCCATAATTGCCTGGAGGAGGAACCTGGTTATGTTGCTGGTGTGGATGAGGGGGTTGCTGTTGTTGGGGTTGGGGTGTGGGCCGGTATTGTGGCTGCTGTGGTGGCTGTTGGAACTGGGGTTGCTGGAATTGCGGCCGCTGGAATTGCTGGTCATAGTGGGGCTGCTGAGGAGGCGGCTGCTGGGCCCTGAAATTAGACTGGTTGTTTGGCCTAAAGGCTGGGAATTGGGGTTGTTGAGCCCTGGGGTTATTGGGTGCACGGTAAGCGGGAGGGGATGGATTGCCCATGGCACTCACTTGTTCATTGTGAATGAACCCCAGTGGTGGGACCACTGGCGGGGGTACCCACTGTTTTTACCAACCCGGGCCTTGGGTTCAAATAGAGCCACTATGGGAGAGTCTTTCAGTGTTGTGTATGTATGTCTGGCTCTCTCTATAGATCCTCCATTGTTGTCAGCTTATTCATAGCCAAGATATGCCTGAACTGGGGTGTAGCGTTGGTGGTGATCATCTTCACCTGCTCAGATTCAGACAACGGATCTCTCAGTTTCTCGGCCATGAGCCTCCACCTATCAGCGAAGGAGACGAACTCTTCATCAACCTTCATCTTTTCGGCCACTAGATCAGTAATAGATAGCACAAGGCCCACTCAGTCTCTGTACCTCCTCAGAAACTTCCTCTGAACTGCCTCGAAGTTCTCTGCATCCGCTGGGTCCAAGGAATAGAACCAATCGAGGGCAGGCCCATCCAGGGACCGACGAAACAGGAAGGCGAGGGCACGATTGTCGTCCTGCCAGAAAGAAGATTCGTACATGAATTCCTTGATATGTACGAAAGGGCTGCCGGTGCCATTGTAGCGGCGATAGACCGGCATTTCTGACGGAGGTAAATGAAAGACTGGCATGGAGGGTAATGCCAGTTCAAAGGAATCTTTAGGGGCAGACGCCCTCTTCAAATCGCGCTCCAATTTGTTTACCCTAGCCAGAAGGGCCTGGGTAAGCTGATTTGCAGATTGTTGGTGAGCAGCGGAAGGGGCAGCACAACGGGTGTCTGCCCGAGAAGGGTATTGGTGAGGAATGCTGACATGTGTGTGATCCTGGGTCGGAACACGTGGTTGATAAGCAGGGTGTGCCATGTCAGCGGGGTGCCCGGCATCTGTCTTCCGGACTATGATACCGGGAATGGATAACAGAATGGGCCCGTGAAGGGGCTAGCGAAATTTGCCCACCCGGATCGCGGACGGACTCAATTCGGGGTCCCTGATTCAGGTAACCGGAGGGAACGGATTTCCCGTGTAGGGCAGTCTGGGCAACTGGTACCTGAGAAGCTTGAAGGTTCTGTAGGATGCCCAAAAGCTGAGAAAGATTAACAGAGGCAGAAGGATCGTCTTGCCTCTGGGGAATCTGGGGAATCTGGGGTTGCGCATCCACCACATTCACATGTGGATTGGACGGATTGGCAGGAAGATAAGAGCTAGACCCATAGATTTCCTCATATACCTCGTCTTGGCCTGCGTCCTCATAATCAGCCATGGAAAGAGAACGGCCAGATCGGAGTTGCATGTAGGACGGCTCGGAAAATAGTACCGGACAACTACTCAACCAATGCGGGAGAAGATTACTTGATTTTAAGCACATACTTAGCACCGATTACGCCCACTTAATTATGTTTGAAATGATTAATGTGGATTTAGCTTAACATTGTGTCACTCAAGAGAAGAAGCGAACTTGACAAGTGGGTATAATGATAACTTCAGGGTTCACTTTTAAAGCAATCTCTCCACAATAGGCACTTTATCCAGGTCGCCGGTATTTGGTACAACCAACTCGGTCCGCCGTGAGGGAATCCACGGGGTACGGAGATTTACGGAGGTATCGGTAGGAGTTCTCTAGCCTGATGGGACAGAATGCCCAAGAGGGAGATAATTCCAACCGAGAGGTGTGTGTGGACCCTAGGCAAATGAGGGAAGGAGGTCCCCCGGCCAATGAAACAAAAGCCAATAACACAAAAGGTAAACAACTGGGCGCCCGTTTGGGCCGTGTCCCTTCTGTCAGTCGCGGGTCTGACAGCTTATGACAGCTGTAAGAGCCGAGACGACTCCCTGAGGACCCTGTCTCAAATCGCGTCCAGTACACGTGCCGCGCAACAAGTACACAAAAATCGCGCCGTCTGGGTTTGAGAGGATAATTTAACTATTATTAGACTAAAAATAGCATGCTAACATTTAACAACAAGGTAGTAGCAAATAACCCTAACTAACAGTCGACAGGAAGTAACAAGAATCAAATAAAAGGACTCCGCATGGGGCGGATACAAGAAAGGCACGTGAGTGCCAAAAAAGGTACCAAGCTAAAATATGAAGCGTCCCACCGTGATCGCCAAGTTGTAGATGTGGTTATTTTCCCGTCCCGAGGTGGACAGAAAAACGATCGTCTCCACACGGAAATGAAAGGAACGAGGGTAATGCGATCGCCAGGTACTTTTACTAAAAAGCACCAAAAGTAGGGACGGGTCTAAAATCCTCCTATCAGGTTATAGTCTCTTAATGTGGACGGTGCTAGCAAAGGAAATCCAGGTGTTTGTGGGGGTGGTGGTTGTTTTCGTGACAAGAAAGGTGCTGTTTGGTGGCGTTTTCTTACCATTATGGTTATGGTAATAGCTTGATTGCTGAATCAAGAGCGCTTTGTGATGGCATCGTCTGGCGGGTTTCCTTGTCATTCATCTGAGATGGTTAGCTCTGATTCTCTAATATTGGTTAACTCCTTTAAAGTGGGGATTTGTCCCTCTGGCAGGCTTACTATTGGTGGAGGGAAGCTCGGTCTATGATTCTCCAGAATAATCTTTCCATTGTCCATGTGTATCGAGAAGCTAATCAAGTGGCAGATGGGTTGGCTAAAGCGGGTTGCTTATCCAATGTTAATCAGGTGTTTCGGGGCCTGCAAATTTACCTGTACTTTATAAAGGGCCGCTACTCTTAGATAGAACCGGTCTACCTCATGTTAGACTTATGTAACCGGTCTGCCTGTATGTTCTCCTTACTTTCTTCATAATTCTAGGCCCAGGATCTCGCTGGTGGAGTGGTTTTTCTCTTCCCCTTTGGGGAAGGGTGCACTCTCCTAGTCTAGATCCTGAGGACCTCTTTACATAAAAAAAAAAGTACTTTTGAGGCTATTAAAAAAAAAAGGGACGGGTCTAAAAAGGGGATGTGTACCTTTTGGGGCCCGTGGAAAGTAGCGGGATGTGTGCGTGGTGGGTCCTTCCTCCTCCTTCCACCAGCCGACCGGCGAAGGAGATTTAGCTCGGTACCTGGGACAAAAGACAACAAGACGACAAACGAATGGGTTAAACGGCAATGTAGTAAACGAAAATAACGAAAGACTGTAGAGAATGCATCAAAAGGGGTGCGAACGCACCTTCTAAGAACTAAAATGCAAAACCCCTTGGTGGGTGAGAAAAGACACGCATGTGTGTGCGTGTACTGTCTAAAAGAGTCCTAAAAGGGGGGTGAGAGGAGAAGAGAGAGGGATGAGGTGAAGGCCGCTTCTAGATGGTTGAGATGATGGCGTCTCCACGTGGATGGATCGTAACGGTGGATCATCTGACGATCCGGAACGTCGTGTACAGCACCATGGGATCTTCCAGACGATGGAGACGAAGGTCCGTAAGCGGAGACGTCGCGTGCAGGGCTCCGCCGTTGGGGAGATTAAGGCTCTCTCCCTCTCTCTCTCTCTCTCTAGAAAACCCTCTCTCTCTCTCTCTCTAAAACCCTCACTCTCTCTCTCTCTAAAACTCCCCTCTTTCAAAACAAAATGTCCGGATCCCCTAGAAAGGGGCTTCTACGTGAAGCTTTAACACTGTTTTAAATCGCGTCCAGAACAGTCGCCGCCTTCAAAGGTGTTAAATGTGTCGACCTTACTCACCGCGATTCGCAACCCCTTAATGTCCCATCAGTCTGCCAAAACATGATGATTACGGTGCACGATGATATTTAAGAATCGCGTCGGCCTTAATCACCGCTATTTAGAAGGTCAAATTGATTTGACAGGCCTGACCGTATTCAGGTTCATAACCGCGTCCATAGAGAGCGTCGCGAGTAACTACCGCCTGGCGGTTTGCAAATTGCGGCAGTCCTACTGGTCGCGATTTATGATTCTGACACCGTTCTGACACCTAACAGGGGCATGGTGTGTCAGGCGGCTAAGAATCGCGTCGTACAGGGACGACGCGTTTTCTTGCTGCGACATGTCCTCTGCCATGTGTCAGGACGTGCGCGCTCTGACACGGACGTGATGTTTTGACTTTTAATCGCGGCGGGTTGGGTGGACGCCATTAAATGTCGGTTATGCACTGTGCTATGAAGGCGGTACCAAAATCGCGTCGGTTACAACCGCCGCGTTAATAGCTCATAAAAGGCGTCGGCTATGGTGGACGCGATTTAAAACAGTGCCCAGAGCCCTTTCCAGGATTTTTTGTGATATTTTCTAGCTTTGCTAAAAACCCAAAAAGGCCCTAAAAAAAGGTAGGAAGACAGGAAAAATTACTTAAAATGTTAACTTAAGACATTCACTTTTGAGGCATTACAGTGCAACTCGAGATTTTGTCCAATTTAGGTAAAATTGGCGTGTCTACAGGAATCTCCACCACTAATTCACACAACCTTTCCTCTAATGGGTGCATCATATTATCCATAAATTCTTTAGAAATAAAAGAGTGCAAAGTACCTGGATCAATTAAAACTCTTGCTAAAAATTCATAAATAGGCACTGTCACGCCCCTCCAATTTAGCAGCGGAATAAATCGGAGGGAGACGCGAACAACGAGTATGGTAACGACAATTGCGCATACTTTCGCAAACATCAGAGCATCTAATGAACAATAGTTGAAATAACTCTTCGTTTCATTATAAAATCACTAAGACTATTACAACCACTAATTCGGAGCCAATACATAGGGCTCAATGACATCATTACATTGAAAAGAAATCTAAAGCAACAACTACTAGACTCCAATTGTGCTAGGGTAACTTCGTACTTGACTCCGGGTCACTCATCACTCTGGTCTTGTCCCATTGGTACATATAACGTCATTGTTCGACTTACCTGAGACACAATAACAAAATAAAGAAGGGTGAGCGATAACGCCCAGTAGGACTTAAATCTCAGGCTCAAGCAGGCTTTAAATAATTAATGCATTAAATGGCAGAGTAACTAATGATAGAGAGAGTCATGTAAAGTCGAGAAAGTAATAGCACAAGTAACATGGTTCAACTAACAGATGAATCAAATATAGCACGATGATTAAAGTCAATTCACGATAGAAAATGATAACAACAATAGCAAGTAACGATATTGTCAAGAATAGCAAGCGAGATGTATAGCAAGAAGAGATGATAGTAGATGGTCATGTAAAGGGTAAATTGCACTTTGAACATGATCAAGTCGTGATAGCACATAGTGACTCAAGATAGCGAGTATCAAGTAGAGCAAGTAGAGTGTATGACAAGATAGCGTGTAACGAGATAGCGTGTAACGAGATTGCTTGTATGGTTGCACAACGGTGCACTGGTGGAACACGGCAGTAGTCACTTCTAGGACAGTAGCCGTTTCATGATGGTACATCATGTCTAAACTCCTCAGACTAATGTTATAACAGTTTGTGATAGCACAGTAATATCACAGTACGTCTAAACTCCTCAGACTAATGTATAACAGTCAAATGTCTAGCCAAGATAGTATAGTCAGAACCGGTGCAATGCAGAACACCGTCAATAGCCCCTGCAGGTATTTTCGGGTGGCTCTCTGCCCCCAGGACAAGATTGGAGCCCCTCGGACACTCTCCGTGCCCTGCACAGTATGCATTGTAGAGCTAGACAGTCATGAAATAGTACAAACGATAGGAGCCACACAGCTCAAAGGGTAACAAGAGAGTGCTAGATGAATAGACGAGAGAGACGGGATAGTAGAGTGAACGTGAATATGAGTAGACGAGCGAGTATAGCATAGATGAGATCTTATGGTCATTGCACATGAAACGTCGAGTAACGAGTGATGGTAACAGTTGCACAATACGCGCGTAAGGTATTGGCAGTCAGGTGGAACTCACGATCTTTCCGCTAGCCTCGTTATGCACAGGTCCAGAGGCCGTGATTTAAGATAAGAGCGAGAGAACAATCTAAGGTCGTTTGGATCTTGCTGATCTCTAGAGTGTATCATAGGTGTTAGGGTACACCAGCTCGTCGACCATGTGGGAATCCATGATCAGAGGAGACTGACGGAGGCCTTGCACAAGGATTCCTAGTCCGCGGAAGGAGTATCCGATGGAGAGTTCGTCCAAGTCAAGAAAGTGTGTAAATATAGAAACAAGTGCTCGACGTTCTAGAGGAATTCTAGAACAGTGGAGCGTCGGATCGGTGTTCTAAATCATCGCACGAATCGTAAACGAGTACTTGTTAAAGTAAGGTAATTAACTGCATTAATTACCAGATATGTTATGTATCATATTCATGCCAATTAAGCCATATTTGGATGGTTCAACGTGTGTGCATGTGTCATGAAATCATGGATATGAAAGATCAAGTGATTGACTTTTATATATTAAATGCAACCAATACTTACAACTTCATTTTTCTGTAATTAAGACCGTTAACATGATATGGAAGTTACGGTGGTACAGCGAGTCTTGCACAAGATGGGTTTTCTGGCCTAAAAACTGAGATCGACGTGGTCTTGCAAGGATCGCGACGGGGTCGTCAGATCAGGCAGGCAGAACGCGACAGGGGTACTGTCGCGACCAGAACGCGAAAGAGGTACTTTCGCGACCTGACCTCAGAACGCGACATATCGGGCCGTCGCGTTCACAGGGTCTGCGCCTGAGTCCGACCGGGATCTGACATGCTCTTGGTTCAGACTTACCATGTTTTGACACAGGGGTGATATTCATGAAACGCCTATATCTCTCTATATGCTGACCTTTAGACAAAACTCTCAACATAGAAAATGTCAAGGACATCTATCGGAAGAACTTTTGTGTTGTGGGCTGGGTCTGAATCCGTCTCTAATTGCATGCAATATAGGAAGAACGTAAAAAAGCCCTAAACATGCATGACTTCGTTGTGACTTACATGTTAGGCTTGTAACATGAGATCTACTGATATTTGGATAAAACGTTTAACATAAACAATGACCAAGACAACTAGTGGAAGAACTTTGATGTTGGAGATTTTACCTAATTCGGTCTTTGTCCTTGTGAAAAACATGAAGAACTTAAAGTTAAATGCAACCAGAAAACGCAGTATCATGCACGACTCTATTATGAAGATTATAACTCTCAAACTAATGACATTTAGCAAAACATTTAACATAACATGAAAGATGACCCTATAGACTAATTCAAGAACTTTCATGTTGGAGTCTTGACCTACTTCGGTCTTAAATCTCAGAGAAACAGGAAGACCTAAGGCTATCTGCAAACCCGAAAACACAGTATTATGCATGACTCTCTTACGGGGTTCATAACTCTCTAAATAAGACTTTTAGACAAAATGTTAAACATGAAAGATGATCGTGACTATATGTAGAAGAACTTTAATGTTGATGATTTAGTCTAATTCGGTCTCAAATCATATGCATAATAAGAAGAACGGGAACGCCCTAACTGTGCGCGACTTAGGGAGAACGACTAATACACAAAGGATACTCCATGAAAATTAGTAAAACCAGAAGCAAATGAAGCTAGACTCGAAGCTCTACAAGATGGTATTATGTTTCTTAATCTTGACCCAAGAATGCCTACCTTTGAACGCAAAGAACTCCCTGCAGGTTCCTGGTTCGCTACAGGGCGAGGTGGAAGAAGACCACGTTTTTCCCCAGCCTTCTCCTCTCCTCCAGCGCCCCAAACCTGCTGCTGCACACGACCCTAACTTGATGCTAAACCTTCCCCAAACGTTTTGTGAAGAGTTCTTATAGTTTTAGGGTGCTACTTCATGTCCTAATGGGACTAGGAAAGAGGGCTGCGAATTTCTGCATTCTAGTTTCCAAAATCTGAGATTCTCTCACCCAGAGGAGGTAACAAAGGTTTAGGAAACCACCTCTTAGAGTTGGATCCGGTTTTGACATACCTTGTATGACTAATTACCCTAATTTAAACCCTAATGTGCCCTTCACAATTATTGCATATTTACAGGTACGAATTTCTGAGTATTTTTATGTTCCCATTTTATTATTAGGCTAAAAGTGATCCATTGGCCCATTTTCATTAATGGGTCACTAATACATAATGTTATAAGTCTCTCCAACCTATTTATTTAATTTATGGTTGGGTTATTCTTCCGTGTTAACAATTTTCCGACTTAGTTCCCTAATTCGGTTAACTTGCTCACGTGTAACGTACACTTGGCCAATCGGATTTTTCGTTGCTCGAATCTCTTCATGAAACTCTTAAGAATAATGTTTTAGGTTGATTTATAATTTTTACGGAATTTTCTAATGTGTTTTCTCACGTACGATAGTGGTACGTAAGTTCTATCATTTCGATAATACGTAAGTTATTTATTTACTATTTTCATACTTGAATTTGTTCATGGGTCATAAGTTGTCCATTGCTCCAATTCCTTTTATGGACTATCCCCACATATTGTTTGGAGTCTACCCATAATTTTTATTTCAATTGTTAATCCACTTGGCTCATGAAATAATGGATTTTCCAATTTATTCCTTATTTACAATAATAAGTCACATAAATTCTAAATCATGGTCCAAATTATTTTTCTATGCCCAAATTTCTTAATGGGTCATTAGATAATAATTTTTAAGGTATAACTATTATTTTCATAGAAGTTTTATATGAGTTTCTACTCATGCAATAATGATGTGTATCTTTTAACTAGTTTGATTTTTATTAATGGGCAAAATTTTCATTTATCTATAATATATATATATTTTTAATTAATAAAATTTCTCGGGTATTACAGGCATTATACCTTCAATCAAGTTGGAAGCCTCTGCCTGTGCCCAGGTAATAGCCATGACCCAGCCTCGACCACGCTGATGTGGTGCCCCTCTACCTCGTGCTGC
Organism: Colocasia esculenta; assembly: GCA_014218235.1. Lineage (NCBI taxonomy): Eukaryota > Viridiplantae > Streptophyta > Magnoliopsida > Alismatales > Araceae > Colocasia > Colocasia esculenta. The sequence continues at coordinate 60,913,095 of CM024754.1, forward strand.
AGGTGGTTGCTGCTGCACTTCTTTACCATACCCATACTCCCTTGGGTAAGGACAATTCCGAATCAAATGTCCTGACTGGTCACAATTGTAACACATGTAGCCTGGTGGGATTATAGGCTGCCTAGTTGTACTTTGCTGTGATTCTTCCACCTCCGACCTATAACCTCACCCTTGCTGAAAATTCTGCTGGCGACCTCCTCGTCCTCTGAATATCTTCTTTAATTTAGTACCCCATTTGCTGAATCCTGAGGAAGATGACCCTACTGGTGCTTTCCCTTTACTGACTCCTGAGAATTGCTGTGGTAGCCAAAAACTACCTGAATCCCTCGACTGGCGAGTCCGTACAGACCTCTCTAAAATAGCTACTCTCTATGTCGCCTCTTCCACAGTCCTGCACATAAGTGCTATCACTGCATTCTGCAACTCTGATCGCAGTCCACGAATAAAATATTCTACCATCATTGCATTGTTTGTCACAACATGCAGTGCATATACTTAGTGCCATAAACCTCATTTGTTATTCCAGAACTGATGAATTTCCTTACTGCAAAGTCCTGAATTGCTCCCTCTTAGCTTGCTAAACTTCTACCAGGAAAAATGTATCATTAAACACCTCCAAAACTCTGACCGTGTAATAGTATCATCCGCTCTACCAGTAAAAGTTGTTTGCATTTTCAACCTCCACCATTCTTGTGCAAAGCCCTGAAGCTGGTAAGTGGCCAAAACCACCCTGTCCATTGGTGGACACCTCATAATGACAAAGACTCTCTCTATTTCATGTATCCAGTGTTCCGCCGTATCTGGATTGGGGCCTCCGGTATAAGTAGGCAGCTGCAACCTCAAAAATCTTTCAATCTGCATAGTAGGTTCCTCCGCTGGTCGCACTGGTACTGCTGGTGGCACAGGTACCACAAGGGGTACCTCCACTCCTGGTGGTGGTGGGGGTGGTATAATTGGTACTGGCTCTGCCTCCTCAACAATCTGAGGCCCTGCTGCTACTGGCTAAACTGGACCTTACTGGTCCAACCTTGTCCTTATTTCAGTTATGCTTTCCCATAGCCTCTCAATCAGTTGATGTGTTGTTTCTTCCAGCTCATCTCCCCCACCTTCCCAGTCTCTCCTATCAGCCATCTCAAATTCCTATACAAACAAAATTCCAACCACGTCTATGCTAATAAATCAATACAAAACTAGGGTCAACTACTAGCAGTAGACTAATGTAGAAATCAAGCTATGTATGCTCTCAGTTCCTTCATATTTACACGAACCTTGCTCTGATACCAATTGTGACGGACCACGTCATTCAAACCCGTTAACCTAATAACGAGCTTGATCCGACTCCGCCTCCTGCGAACAAGTCGTAGCCTCGCTAGGGATATCAATACACATGGCCGTGGAAATATAAAAGAACACACTGAATATATATAAGATCGAACATCTCACACATTTACAGAATGATTACATAGCCAAAATTTCAACAAAAGTCAAACTCAAGTACAGAATCCTGAGGCATACCCCGGGGCACAACAGAAAAGTAAATTACACTGCTGGAGGAGTAGACCCAACACCGTTGCGATGCAGCTCCGGACTAGAAGACGGATGTGAAACCTCCTGCTCTCCCTCACCTAAAAGTAGTAAGGGGTGAGCCTCACTAGTCACTGGCTAAGTAGGGAAACTCCCTCAAAAGCCGCAATCCACAAAACACAAGAGAAGCAGGAGTAAGGCACAGTTATTTATGACTAGCAATTCTACCTAAGCATGAAACTATAATCTCAATGCATAAATAAAATTAAACTAGCAACATGATTTCAATTTTCACAAATAACGGCAAACCACGCTCAGTGGTACGAGCTAAAGAAGGGTAACGCCAAACACGAGTCACGAAGACTAGTTCGCGACACTAGCTACAGACCCGGACAAGCAACACAGGTCTACCTCTCAGCCTCGCAGCCAAGGACGAAAGGTCCAGCTGCCACTCCACCACAACGGAACCAACAAGCTATGGAGACCAAACCTCACCACAACTGCAGCTCACATTGCTGCAGCTCCATGCCTGGCACCTTTAAGGACTTCGGCCCGAGCTCCTCAAAGTGAGGCACTGGATAAAGGACTAGCTGGGGACCAGTACATCTACTACTGTCCATCCCCCAACAAAGAGCGTGCTACAAGCGACTAAGAACAACCACAACACACAAGCCGTTGTCCCATTATCGTCTTTCCCTCAGCCGGATGTACAACTCAAACTACGAAGTGAGGGTGTCTAGGAAGACGACACAGACCCTAGCGGTACACAAGTACCAGGACAAAACCCCGAGCACTATGTACCTGGCTCACAGAGAACCTAGTGTACCCGACTCGAGAGGTAATTATGGGCGGCATCGTATATCCGACTTGCCTCGCACATAAAACCATGTAAACTCGACATTGCAACTTACCACACGTGCCAATGCACCGCTTACTAACCATTGCACGTAAACCAACACACATACGGACCCGTATATGAAAGCAACTCATAGCACCATGTAGACAAACCAGGGCTCGGGTAGCAGTCTTCTAAATCACGACGGACACAGAGGTCGCTATTTGAAGATTGAATCATGACGTACCAAACCGTCGCGTTACAGACTGAAACGCGACGTTTGGTTCCGTCACATTTTAGCTGCAGAAACCCTACCCCAAACCCATTTTGGGAGATGTTCAAACCACGATGTACAACCCTTTTACATGGTATTTTGCATTGAAATAAAGTCCTATGCATGCATCCTACATCCCTTAACCCATTTTACACATTCAAATCCTTAAACACAATCCATTTTAATAAAAAAGGATAAGAATTCCCCTACCACACGAAGAGCACAAGGAACGCGTAAAACGGCACTGCCCTGGTGTTTCCCGCACTCCGCACAATGTCCTCGCGCTGGAAACTCGCCAAACCGCACGCCGGAACCTCCAAATCTCAAGAAAACCTCCACATGAACCCTCCCCATGGTTGAGCAGTGTTTCCTGCACAGCTCGGCCTGGGTTGGCCGACTTCAACACACAATGAAAATCACGATGGGTATGTTCGTCGCAATTCAAAACGACTCCTCGGCATGCGACACAAGGCGCGCATGCTGACGCGCACCCTGAAAAGCGGCATCCAAAATGCGACGACCTGGGCGGTCGCTATTCTCGAAATTGCGACGCCTGTGTTGGTCACGTTTATGAAAGTCGCACCAAAGGTTGGTTTGGCCTAGGTTCCAAGCCTGCAACCCACACAACCTGTACCACCATACAAAAACTCAATATTGGGCCACACACTGGCCAAGAAATCCACTAATCTACGATCCGAAAAAGAAAAGAAAGTCGCGACGTTACAGAAACTGCCTGGATAAAGACACTAGCCACGGAGGGCCACTACCACTAGTCAACCGGTCAGGTGTGCCACGCGCCTTACCCTCGACCACCAGTCCATGTCTAGCACCTCTCGTCGGAGTGAGACTCAGAACTACAAGTAACAAACACAACTACCATAGTCTGGCCAGACTACGGTCCCACGTCTGGCCCCTCTAAGTGGTACCGGAACCAAGTAGAGTGAGGCAGTGAGAAGGACTAGCTGATCTGCGCCGGAAGAATGCCTCAACCACCTCGGCGTCCTAGACTCAGCTAAGAGAGCTCTGCAAACGACTCTACGCCGTTGTCCCCACCGTTTTCCCCTATGCTATCAGAGTCCGTAGACTCGATCTCGCCCGCCACCCGGAGAACTCCCTCAACAGACGTGCGGGGACAGGGGGTCAAGGTAATGGTAACAACCTCTCAACGAACAAGCCCACAAGTGCCTAGCACCGGGCGAAAGACTAGTGTAGGACTGTGCTAGGGAAACAACACAGATGCCCAGAAACAGAGACGCAGCAGAACGGAACTCCGAACAGGTCGCCAATCCTCTCTGTTGGAGAGGCAACGCAGCGATCCGTCATGACAAGAACGTGACGACCCTGCCTGTCGCGACCCAGGTCGGGAAGGCAACACATCCCCTGTCGCGTTAATAACGCGACAAGGTAGGCCGTCACCACCACACAGAAGCCGACTGAATGCGACATACCTACCTGTCGCAATAAGAACACGACAGGTATTGGCGACGCATTCAAAACAGGAGGCGACAGGGCGATACGTCGTGACATGGTCGTGACCGGGAACCCCGTCGCGACCACAGACAGAGGCTGGGTGGCAACTCGAGACCTCCAAAAATGCCCCAAAATGACAACTCCGGTGTGTACAAAGGGAGGGGAGCATGGAGAACAATGTAAACACATTCCAAAGGCACAAACCACCCTCATTTGCACCGATATGCATCTACACTCAAAACCCTCACATGCAAGCATGAACCCTCAACACCCAAACCCCCATATCAAGCACAAAGGAAAACACCAACACACATGCACAACCTAGCATGGATTCTAATGGCTTGGGAGGTGGGTTTGGAAGCCCTAGCATGGTAGAACTAGGGGGAAGGCAAAGGAGTCCCTACATCAAAGTGAAGAGCCAACCCGTTGGGGTCTTCTCGTGTGTATGGCCACCTCCTCCTCGCTCCAAACTCCGCGGAGACACCGACCACGAGCCACGAACATCCTCCTACAAGCTAAAGGAGAGGATCACCATGCCGAGGGAGAAGACATGCGACGCCGGAGAAGAACACACCACCCAACACCTCACCTTCTCCCTCACACACACCCTCACACACTCCCCACGGGTAGAACACACACAGAGGAGTCGGAGGGAAGGAGGAAAACGAAGAAGAGGGAAAGAAAGGGGGAGATCTGATGGCCCAGCCTAAATAGGCCCCGGTCTCCAGAATGCGAAGGGGGCGGCCGTCGCGTTAACATCGTTAACGTAACGGTTTCCTTCGTCGCGATCTGGAAGAACCGTCAGACCTGACAGCCAAACCCGCCACATGTTGCCTCGGCAGACCTGACATCATGAACGTGACAGCCTGGCATGTCGCGTTCATATGCATGCTCCACAACACGTGTCCCAACTATCCCGACAGTAAGACGACAAAAATGCATGTTGCGGTCAGAGCAGAGTCACGACGGGTTACCTTGTCGCGTTCTTACCAGAACGTGATGGTCACCTGTCTCCTTCAGAAGGTGATAGCCTCATACGTCGCGACCCTGACAGAAGGGTGTTTGGCCAAAGAACTAGGATGTTACAATCTAACCAACAAAGAAAACAATTTCGTCCTCGAAATTAAGGGAGAAACTTCGGGGACGAAGGCAAGGAACATAGCAGTCATTCAAACAAATAAGGAAAATGCTCCCGCATCTCGCCCTCATGCTCCCACGTGGCCTCGCCACCAACGCAATTCTCCCAAACAACCTTGACGAGCGGGATCTGCCTCCTGTGCAACTACTGTACTCTGCGGTCCACAACACTGACGGGGTAATCTGGCACTGACAGATCTGGAGAACCCTCTAACTGTGAGTAGTCTAACATGTGTGACTGATCTGGCATGTACCTCTTCAGCTGTGAAACCTGGAAGACGTCGTGAACTCCTGCTAGCTCGAGCGGAAGAGCCAACATGTATGCGACCTCACGAACCCACTCCAGGATGGGAAAGGGACCCACAAACCTCGGACTAAGCTTTCCCCTCTTCCCAAACCTGAGAACTCCCTTGGTAGGCGAGATCCGTAGAACACACTGTCACCTGCCTCAAACTGAAGTGGCCTCCAGCGAACATCTGCGTAGCTCTTCTGCCTACTCTGTGCTATCTGCAGTCTCTATCTGATCAGTCTGACTGTGTCTACACACTACTGTACCAGCCCTGGTCCCAGTATCTGCCTCTCTCCAACCTCATGCCAGTGCAACGATGTATGGCACGGTCTGCTGTACAGAGCCTCGTAGGGCGCCATCCCAATGCTGGAGTGAAAGCTATTAGTATAAGCGAACTTCACCATGGGAAGGTGTGACTCCCACGTGCCGCCCCAGTCCAGGCAACACGCTCTCAACATATCTGATAGTTTCGTAGTGATCCTTGCTAAACACCACGTACTTCAATCTTAAAATTAACCGAACTCAAGATAAAATGCTAAACAATTACTTGGGAGTCCGGATCGATCCACAGAGATGATTTGACTGATTTAGATGCCATCTAATGCTTTTGAAAATATAAATTTGAATTTTTTGATTTTTTAAATAAATAAACAAGACTATGTTATGTAATCCTAGAACCTGTTAAGTCTGTTCGTCCATAAAACTAAGCCTTAGAGAGAAACATCATAACTTTACCTACATGACTCCAAATTGCACGAAACCAAAATGAGAATTTAGACAATCAAGTTATAAAAAGAACCAAATTTGACTTGATTTGGAAATCATTTGATATGTAATATGACAGACGTATGAACACTACGCAAATCAGACCTGTGAAGATAGACTAACACTAACTACTCATTAACCTTATCAAATGAAAACGAAATTTAACCAAACCACTTCTGAATGAAAGTAGACTTGAGAAATGAGATTAGAAGAAAGGAACCCATTTTTTCATTAAAATTAAACATGATATAATGACAACTTGATACAGTTCGTGTACAAACAGATAAATTGAAACTAAGAGAGACTAAGAAGAACTTCTCATAGGAGTAGCAAGAGATGGTGCCACACCGTCCCCATGGTCCTGGTAAGTGATGAAGGCCCAGCAATGGTGGCGACTATAGATGCTTCTGAGGAGGGCGTGGGGCTCCCGTATCAGTGTCGGTGCAGCAGGTCACAGCAAATCGCAGCTGGCGCAACACCCACAAAGGAAGAGATGATGAAGACGGAGAGGGGATGATGGGTGTAAGTATTAGAGAGGAGAAAAGAGATGGTGCTGGTGGAGGTATGGAACTGGTCAATAGAAGTCGATATGGACTTAGAGAAATATTATGTTGAAAAGATTGAAGCTTCAGAGAAGTAATGCATACATTTATTGGCTTGTTTGACCTTAGTATTTTTCCTGTACTTAAGACTTATGAAATATTCATTAGATATAATTTATAAGCTCTTGTTTGGTTTTTTTAATCATCAAAAAAAAATATATATATATATGTAATTAATTAAAATTATATGGGGACAGACTGATCATCAATCTCCCCTTTTTGGTGATGACAAAACTGAACAATAAGTATGGATCAAAAATGCATATAGATGTTTCAGACATAAGTTTTCTTCCCCCTTTTTTGTCATTAAGCAAAAAGTAAAAAAAGTAATCTGACACAAAGACAGGATAAGAAAGTCAGAGAGTGAATTTATTATTGTTCTGGAGGTCGAAGAGAAGGATCAAGATAGAAGGAGGGAGACAACAAGGAGGCAAACTATCAGATGACAGGAAGTGTCAATCGTTCCTGCTCTTCAAAATGTGCTTGAAAGGCTCCAATCGCAATGTTATAGGAGAATCCCATAGTGGGGGCCATCCGCTTGAGATGAAGTTTCCACTGCTCAGAAATAAAGTCCCCATATTTATCCATACCTAAGGCTATTTTGAAAGTGGAGAAGGACCCAAAGCTGGCAAAGAGGAGAACTTGTCCATCTTGATAGGATAGAAGATCTGATGAGACCTGAGCTCCTTCATCAAATCACGAAAAATCTTGAATCTCTCAAGCCAGATAGCGAATGATCCCTGATGAGGACAGAATTGGCGTCCAGAAAGTCACCAGGTGTCAGAGGAGGTAGATTTGCTTGAGCCTGGGAGGCATTCAGATCAGACAGCTGTTGAGCAGACAAAGGATAGAGCTTGAGCCACTCATCAGAGGTCAGCCTTTCACATTCTGAGAGAATGGGAGCGAGGATATCAGCTGAAATCTGCCCTTCAAGATAGTGTTTGAACACAATCTTTGGAAAGAAAGATCACGGCCTTCATAGACATGCAACCTGGCCATGACTCTAGCACCCTCTCAAAGATAAGTGAACCAACGAGGAGTCCATGATCAAGGAGGTGAGCGGTGGAAGGAACACAATGTCTGGGAACTTCAAGGTAGCAAAGTCTACCTGAAGAGGTTCACAATGAGTGGACTGCAAAGTTGTAATGGCTGCACGAAACTGTCCCAACTGAGGTTCATCCAAGCTGTTGACATAGCAGTAGTTGCAGAACATCTGATATTGCCTGATGAACTTGATTTCTTTCTGAATAAAGGGTCCAAACAATTCTTGAGATGGATCTGAAACCATTCATACAGAGGGAGAGGGGCTTCCCTGGGAGGATATCTAGCAGCTTGCACTCTCTTAAATTGGGAGTACAAAGCACTGTTGATCCGAGCCCACTGCTCTTCAGTTTTGGCTTCAGTCATGGAAAAGATTTTGACTGTTGAGCCTTTGAAAGAGAAGTGTAAGGGAAAATGGTAGTCATGGTTGGAAAGATTTTGTAAAGGTAAACCAAAAATATGAGCAAGAACCACCTTTTGAAGGTATTCCTCATAAAGAGGTTTGTGCTTATTTGCAATGGCTAGGAAAACCACAGAGGGTGGATAGCAATGAGCTGAGGAGACAGGAAGGGTGGAAGTATGTCTCCTTCGTTGGAGACAGGGCTGGAAATACCAGTCCTGTGAGAGTGAGTTCCAGTGGCTAGGACAGATTTGAGAATTGCTTCTTCAAATTCATCCTTGATGCCATGGATCTCGGGTTGGGTGAGTTGGGCACCTTCAGGAATGAGAGTGATGAAAGATGGAGGTGCTGGTGGGTGAATCAAGAGTCAGGAGTGATGGTAGAAGGATCATTGAGTCTTGAGGAGGAGGGACCAGATGAGGAGGCTTCAGCTAAAGAAGATCTGGGAAGAATTTCAATAGAGGAGGAAGGAAAGGAGTGGTGGAAGAAGTGAAAGGAGTGGGAGAGGAAATTTGTCGTGAACGTGGCCTTTTGGGAACAGGAGGTGCTGGAGGAGCTGTGGATGAGGAGGGTGGAGAAGGAGGAGCTAGAGTAGGAAGAGTGGAAGGCTCTGGAACAACAGCCTGTGCTTCTCCGACTGCTGCCGAAATCTCCAGGGATGACACACCCTCATCCTGTACTGCTGGCCCTTGATCCTCAGAGGGTATTCCATCTGCCATTGAAACAGACACATGCGACTCCTCTTCAAGATTCTGCCCTGATGGCCTTTCAACCACAGTAGGCTGCAGTGAAGCTTCTGTACTGAGAGATGGCCCAGATGGCCCTGCATTCTTATCAGATGGTCCGGGTTCTTCTGCTGGCTGTTGAGTCTGAACTTGGACTGGCACACTGTCTTCTTCTGCGATTACTGGCCCTGATGGCCTGAGAACAGCCTCGGAAACATTTGAGTGCCATGAGGTGGAGAGCTTACTGCCTTCAGAATCTCAGAAAGTGTTGCCTTCATGCTGCTTATTTCCTTGTTAAACCATTTCAAAGAATGTTTTACGTGTGATACATCATTGAAGTAGAGTCCTGTCGAACAATGATATAACTCACATCTGATTGGACTAAGGATAAGAGTTCATTTTGAGCTTCCAATCTTTTCAGAATAGGCTTCAATTTTAGCTTCTGTGATGTTCTTTGCCTTCTGTGAGCAATCTTTTTGCCTTTCCTCTCAGCTGTATCTTGATTGGCTGTGGTCTGTTCTTCATGAACAGGGGCATATGTTGTATGCACCCCTTGAGATCCAGAGAGGTCCTCAGTCTCTTGCTCCCCCTGAATGGGAGCATCTTCCATGATCCTGTCTTGCTCCCCTTGAATGGGAGCATCTACAAAAACTGCTGCGACTTCCGAGCAGCTGATTGCTCTGCTTCTTCAATGTGGCCTGATGCCACAACTCTTCTACTGACATTCCACGGGCTTCTGTAATGACTGGAGGGGTATGGATAGAGTCCAGCACCTCTATAAGGATAGAGGCTACACTGGAGGAGGGCAGAGGAGTTGATGCACCTTCCACTGGTTCTTCTGCTTGAGCTACTGAAGGTTGTGACTCTGCTTGTACTGTTGTTGCCAATTCAGATGATGCTGCAGGTTCTGATGGTTCATCATTTGCTACTGATGCTGCTCCTGCTGGCTCTGTTGAGGCTTCGGGCACATCTTCTTGAACTTCTGGGACATCTTCAATGATGGCCTCTCCTTCTGCTACAGAGGTTTTAAACCACATTCCATTGACCAATGAAAAACCACTCTTTCTCAGGTTCTTGGATCTAATAGCTTGGCCCAAGTTCTCTACTACCGCCCCAGACAAATCAACACCAAAGTGCTTGAATATCTTTGTAAGCAAGTGGGCATAAGGCAACGACATTAAGCTTACTCCTGGTGTCCCAAATCTGATCTCTGGCAAATTTCATTCTTTCCATTATCACTGCGGCCATATTTATCTTCTTATTTTGAATGGCCCAGTACATCATGTCTGAGTCGGCCTTTGTGCAATGAAAAAGTTGCACTTCTAGGAACTAAGATTTGACAAACTATGAAATGAAGGAGGCGGTTGAAAGCATTGAACTGATTAATGTCTAATTTGCCATCCCTCAGTCTGAATCCCGGTCCTATAATACCAAGACCTTAACTTGGGCGTCCACGGTGTGAACCCCACTGTGCCCTGAAGTAGTAACTTCAAACAACTCATGCAGCAAATCCCTATCGATCTTAATCTGGATTCCTTAACATTCGAAACTAGGGACCCATCATCCTGAGTCTTCAAGTAGACATAAAAGCCCTTCACGAGGTCTGGGTAACTTACCTCAGAGAAGGTTGAAACACCCATCCACTGCATCCTTGTCATAGCTTCAACAATGCTATGCATTCCATTCTTTTCGAGATCTGCTACATTCTGCCTGATCCCACAAACTTTTGTTTTCACAATTGGAACTTTCCTGCTGCTCATGAGTGAGGAACTCAGCGCCGTAGCCCCCAAGACTTCCAGCGACGACGATGCGGCCATGGAATCAGGTGACGAACGATTCTGGAGGATTGAGATGAGGGAAGGAGTGAAAGTCCTCAAGAGATCTTTCGCGGGAATGGGAGCAATTTTCAAAGGGTCGAGAGTCGTTATTGAAGAGGTTAGGGCATCGGCTCGCACAAGCAGATAAAGAGGGAGAGGGTTGAAGACGGGAGATGAATCGTTATCGCATTTAATTTTGGAATAAATAATGGGTGGAAAGTGAGGCGCCAAAAGGCGGAGGAAATGACAAACGGTGTTGACTATTCAAACCGACTTCAATGAAAGAGCGGTTACAAAGGATAATTTGAATTTCTTTTGCTTAAAACCATGGAGAAAAAATATAGCTTAAATCTGAAAATTAATGTGCCAGTTGTAAGCAAACCTTTATCACAAATTGCACGCCTAATTCCCTTCTAAGAGATGTGAATCTCTCTTCAGGTAAGGCTTTTGTGAAAATGTCTGCTAATTGGCCATTTGTATCAATAAAAAGATATTTCAATATTTCCATTTGCAACATGATCACGAATAAATGATATCTAACCTCAATATTTTGGTCCTTGAGTGCTGAACTGGATTCTTGGTGAGATTTATGGCACTGGTGTTGTCACACATCAGTGGGATGGATTTAATGTTTAATCTGAAGTCTTCAAGTTGTTGCTTTATCCATAAGAGTTGTGTACAGCAATTTCCAGTAGCTACGTACTCAGCTTCAGCAGTGGATAGTGCTACTGAATTTTGTTTCTTTGAAGACCAAGATATTAACATCCTGCAAGAAATTGACAACCACACTGGTGCTCTTTCTATCTAATTTGCATCCAGCATAGTCAACATCAGAGTAACCTACTAAGTTAATTTCACAGAGTTTTGGATACCATAACCTAAGTCATGCTAAATTCTAAATATTCTTTTCACGAAATTAAATGTGATTCTTTAGGATCAGCTTGATATCTAGCGCACATGCATACACTAAATATATATCTGGTCTACTAGCTGTTAAATAAAGTAGTGAACCAATCATACCTCTATATATCTTTTGATCTACTTTCTTACCATCTTGTCACTGTCCATCCTTGTTGATGTGCCCATTGGTGTTGACAGTGGCTTGGTATTTTCGAATCCAAATTTCTTTAACAGCTCTTTGGTGTACTTGGCTTGACAGATGTGAGTTCCTTCCTTTCCTTGTTTGATTTGTAATCCAAGGAAGTAATTAAGTTCTCCCATCATACTCATTTCAAATTCTCCCTGCATTAGCTTTTCAAAGTACTTGCAAGAGATTCATCAGTAGAACCAAAAATGATATCATCTACATAGATTTGAACTAATAGGATGTGTTTGACCATTGACTTTATAAAAAGAGTGCTATCTACCTGACCTCTACTGAAACCATGGTTTAAAAGAAAAGAACTAAGCCTTTCATACCAGGCTCTAGGTGCTTGCTTTAAACCATATAAAGCCTTGTGAAGTTTGAAAACATGCTTGGGAAATTCCGTGTCATCGAAACCCGGAGGTTGTTCCACATAAACTTCCTCTTTAATGAAACCATTCAAAAATGCAGATTTAACATCCATTTGAAATAGTGTCAAATTCAAGGCAGATGCATATGCAAGTAATATTCTAATGGCCTCAAGTCTGGCTACAGGTGCATAGGTTTCATCGAAATCTATGCCTTCCTCTTGAGAATAGCCTTGAGCTACCAATCTGGCCTTGTTTCCTAGAATTGCACCAGTTTCATCCAGTTTATTTCTGAACACCCATTTGGTGCCAATGACTTGATGGTCTGATGGTCTAGGAACAAGTGACCATACTTGGTTTCTCTTGAATTGATTTAATTCATCTTGCATGGCTACTATCCAAGATTCATCAGAAGAGCTTCATTGACTATCCTAGGCTCTATTTGAGAAACAAAAGCTAGGTAATCACAAGGAATAACATTACCTCTTGTTCTTACCCCTATGGATGGATCACCAATATATATTCTCAAGTGGGTGATCTTCTTGTATCTCCATTCCTTTGGAAGGTTTTTCATGAGTAACTTCTTCTTATTGTAATTCTTCCAGAGGTGGATCATCCTTGTCCTCAATTGATGTATCTTTTAGTTTCTTGGACAGTTCATCTGCATCATCATTGTCACTATCTACTTCTTTCTCAAGGAAGGGTTAGTTTCATCAAAAATAATATGTACAGACTGTTCAATCAATAAAGTACGTTTGTTAAATACTTTGTAGCCTTTAGGTTTAGAGGTGTACCCCATAAAGATGCCTTCATCTGATTTGGCATCCAACTTACCAATGTCCCTTTTTCCATTGTTGTGAATGAAGCAAGGGCACCCAATGTTCTGAAATGGCTGATCTTTGGCTTCCTTCCTTTGAACAGTTCATATGCAGTTTTCTTCAGGATTGGCCTGATCATTACTCGGTTGACAATGTAGCTTGCTGTGTTGACTGCTTCAACCCAGAAGTATCTTGGCAGATCATATTCTGAGAGCATAGTTCTTGCCATATCCAATAGGGTTCTGTTCTTTCTCTCAACAATACCATTTTGCTGTGGTGTCCTTGGTGCTGAGAAATTATGCTCAATTCCCTGATCATCACAGAATCTAGCAAACCTTTCATTTTGAAATTCGCCACCATGATCTGATCGAATAGACAAATGCTGAACTTCTGATCTTTCTGCACCTTCTTGCTGAAACTAACAAAGTTTTCAAAGGTGTCATCTTTATGCTCTAGGAATGATACCCATGTATATCTTGAATAGTCATCAACTATGACAAATCCAAATTCTTTCCTCCAAGACTGGTAGTTCTCATTGGCCCAAATAGATCCATATGAAGGAGCTCTAAGGGTTTGAGGTGGTCACCACCGTCTTGACTTGAAGGAGCTTTAGTGTGCTTTCCCTTAGCACAGGCTCTACAGACACCTTCCAACTTTCCACTGACTTTGGCAGACCTTCCACAAGATTTTTCTTCTGCAATTTCCTCATGCCATCTAAACTGCAATGTCCAAGTCGTCTGCCATAATTCAGTAGATTTGTCTTTACTTGCTGCCAACAAACATTTTGCTCTTTGAGTTCTTCAAGATAGAGCACATACAAATTCTTTTCTCTATTTGCTTAAAGATGACTGCTCCATTTTTCACTATGCTGCACTTGGACTCTTGAAACTTGATCTGATGGCCTCTGTCACATAGCTGGCTGATGCTAATGAGATTGTGCTTTAATCCTTTGACTAATAACACATCTTCTATGACTGCTTTTCCTTTGTTATTCACAGAGCCACTGTCTATCACGGTTCCTTTCCCATTATCTCCATAAGTAACTGTTCCTTCTTCAGCTTGGAGATGCGAGAATAACTCCTGGTTACCTGACATGTGTCTTGAGCACCCACTATCTATGTACCATTTGGATGCTCGAGGGTTAACCTGAAATAAAGACATCAGCTTTAGGTACCCAAATTCTTTTGGGTCCTGATTGGTTAGTATCATTGATTTTGTCTTTTTATTATCCATTTCTTATATCCTGTTGAGCATGTAGTTATAATATGTCCTAACTTATTGCAGTGACTGCAGCAGGATAACTTAGTTACTTTTTCTATATATTTGAAATCAGCTTTGTATGCTATATCTTGTTCAGGTACGAATTTTGGTGTTGGATTGTTGTAGGATAAATTATGTTTCTTCATTATCTGGGGGTGTATATCCTAATCCATTTTCTTCTTACCAGATCTTCTAGCACCTTTTAATATTAGAGAGTTTTTACCATTAGTAAATTTCTCTAGTGTGCTTGATAGTTTATCATTTTCTTCATTTAAGTTTTAATTTCTTTTCTTAATTCATCTGTACTTTCCTATTTTCTAATTTTGTTATTTGTTCATTCTTAGCTTTTAGGTCTTCACATAACAATTCATTCTTCTTTTAAGTTCATTTTTGTTTTTCTAATTCTTCATTTTCTGTTTTTAAATCAGAATTAGTGTTTTCTAAACAGGTGTTATTTTCTTACTTACTTTTAATAGTTTAGTTACTTCTTTGTACTTATTATACAATTCATTGAATGCCTCCTCTAAGTTATCTGAATCAGAATCATTACATGAGTCGAAGGAGGAGTCAGAGGTTACCTTTTCATCAACATTTGCCATGAGGGCCAAGTTGGCTTCTTCTTTGTCGCTGCATGAGCTTGACTCAGTGTCTGAGTCACTACTGTCTTCCCATGCTGTTGTCATTGCCTTCTCTTCTTGTACTTTTTGACTTCTTGGAGCTCTCTTTCTTCCTGAAATCTGGTTTCTTGAATTTAGGACAATCAGCTTTGATGTGTCCAGCTTTTTACATTCGTAGCAGATGGTTTCTCCTTTCTTCATTTCTTTACCATCTGATCTTTCAAGGTCCTTGTTTTTCTTGAAGTGCCTTCTGCCGATTGAAATTTTTTCTTCTTGGCCAAGATCCGTTGCAGTCTCCTAGAGAGCATTGCTTCTTCATTTTCACTGTCCTCATCGCTTTCATTTTCACTTGAGCTGGCTTCTGGTGAGTCTTCTTCTGCTTTCAAGGCATTTGAGTGCTTCTTTCTACTAGATGACTCTCCTAGCCTTTCCATGTTGATCTCATGGGCCATAAGGGACCCAATGAGCTTTTCCACTCACATTCTTTTCAAGTCATTAGCTTCTTCTATAGCTGTGACCTTAGGTGTCCAAGAGGATGGCAGGGATCTGAGAATTTTCCTTACCATATCTGCAGTCTCATATATCTTCCCTAGACTGGCTAAACCATTGGTGATATCAGTGAATCGGCTAAACATTTGAGTGATTGACTCACCTGACTGCATCTGAAATCTTTCATACTGAGTGACAAGAATGTCAATTCTTGTCTCCTTTACCTTGTTTGTACCTTCATAAGTAATCCTGAGCTTTTCCCACATTTCCATCGAGGATTTGCAGGCTGAAACTCGGTTGAATTCCTTCTTACTTAGAGCACAACACAGGATGCTCTTTGCTTTGCAATTCAGGGAAATCTTCTTCCTGTCATCATTTGTCCATTGTGCTTTCTCATTTGTGACTAACAGATCACCTTCTTCTACTATGGACCAAATTTGATAGTCGTGCACTTGTAGAAAGTATTCCATTCTGGTCTTCCAGTAAGGATAATCTTCACCATCAAAGAGAGGAGGTCGGTTGACAGACTGACCTTCAAAGTTACTTTGGGCTGCCATGGATCTTTACTCTTCAGATCGTTAGATCCTTTCTTTGTCGAAGAGACTCGCTCTGATACCACTTGTTGCCCAGTTGACGAGCCCAGAGGGGGGGGGGGTGAATGGGTCTTTAAAAATTAATCTAGAAGATACCTGTAACTAAAAACATTCACACAAACGTTCTTCGAAGTAAGTTAGTGACAGTTAGTTAAAATAACAAATACACAAAGAAGACAATCTCACAACACAAGGATTATCCTGGTTCGGACCTCCTTTCCTTAGGAGTCCTACGTCCAGTCCCTGAGCAATAACTCAGGATTTCACTAACTAGGGTACAGTCCCCCTAAGGACACTACAACACCCAGCTCAGCTGGTCTTCCTTCACACTCGAAGGGAACAACCCTGGATACCACACCAGGTCTTTCTTCACACCGAAGGGAACAACACCCTGGATACCACACCAGGTCTTCCTTCACAACCGAAGGGAACAACACAAAGAGAATGAATGAAATTCAAGCCCCTAGATCAAGCTTTTGACAAGCAAGGATCTGAAGCAACTAGAACTGAGAGGAAGAGGGTTAAGCTAAGCACACTCTCAGAACTACACAGGCTCTCACAAGATTTTTACAACTAGTGAGAGCAAAAGAGCAAAAGCTAAGAGGAATGAAGTTCTTCGCTCTAGACTTTCTTCGGAAGAATTTGAATGCTTGAAATATTCGTCATTCTTTCTTCTGTTCTTCTGACTTGTATTTATATCTTCAATTTGAAATCTAGACGTTGAAGAGTCCGTTGTCTCTCTTTTGAGTAGTCGTTAGACTGAATGACATCTGGAGTCTTGGAAGCTTCCTGTCAACAGTCTTTTGTTCACTTGAGCACGCAAAGAGATGAGATCTTCAAAGATATCCGTTGGCTTCTATTTGTTTAACGTTGTACCATAAAGCTAGTTCAGAGGTCTGCACAAATGTCAATCTCAAATAGCAGACAGATAAGCTGTCTATGATGTCAGTCAACGTCAGTAGCAATAGACATGAAAATAGTAATGCCAAATAGCTTAAGTCTAAAGGACGTTATCAGAGTAGGAACGATAAAGGATGATATGGTCTGCATGCATGCAGAGATATGTTCAGATCTCATAAATGCAAAAGCGTCAGAGAGATGTCTACGTGGACTTTGACTAGTCAACACTTTTAAGATGAATAAGATATCAAGATATGAAATCGATGACTATATGACTTATGAAATCGTTATGAGTCATAACAAATCGTTAAGTGACAGAAGATATATTATGAACACTTTGCACAAAGCAAATCGTTATGAACACTTATCAAGTCGTTATAGAGAGCAAGTCGTTACGAGTTCTAAAGAAATCGTTATGATAACTTATGAAATCGTTGTGCAAGACAAATCGTTATAAGCATCAAGAAATCGATGTGATTACTTACCAATCGTTGTGGTAAGCAATCGTTATGAACAATACAGAAATCGTTATGAACAATACAGAAATCGTTATGAGTTCTATAGAAATCGATGTGATCACTTAGGAAATCGTTGCGCCGAGCAAATCGTTACGAGGTCTTAAGAAATCATTATGACAACTTAAGAAATTGTTATAGCGAGCAAGTCGTTGCGGGTTCTAAAGAAATCGTTATGATAACTTATGAAATCGTTACGGCGAGCAAGTCGTTGCGAGTTCTAAGAAATCGTTATGATAACTTATGAAATCATTACGGCGAGCAAGTCGTTGCGAGTTCTAAAGAAATCGTTACGATGACTTATAGAATCGTTATTAGATCGATTGTTTGAAACAACATGACTTTTCAGTCTTATGAGGAAATCGTTATGAACTTCAATAGAAGTCGATATGGACTTAGAGAAATATTATGTTGAAAAGATTGAAGCTTCAGAGAAGTAATGCATACCTTTATTGGCTTGTTTGACCTTGGTATTTTTCCTGTACTTAAGACTTATGAAATATTCATTAGATATAATTTATAAACTCTTGTTTGATTTTGTTAATCATCAAAATATATATATAATATATTATATATGTAATTAATTAAAATTACATGGGGACAGACTGATCATCAACAGATACTTGATCGCGCCCTCAAATGTGGATGGATCCCACAGGGTTAATGACGAATATATATATAAAAAAAATTATTGTCTATGTCTTGGGTTTTTCCAAAGAAGGAGATGTCTCTTGAAAAGAAAACTAAATATAAAACAACATATAAATCATTTGAAAAAGAAATGCTTATATATGTTCTAGATAGTTTACTTGAGAGCATGGCATACAACCCCATCTCCGCTTGCCGCCGTTGTGCATCACCACATGCTCGCCACTTGTCCTCGGTGGCTGTTATCTTTCATCACTAATCGTCACGGTGGTGGTGGAGCTAGTTATTATTACCACCGCCATCAGTCATTAACACTAGTTGTTGTTAGTCACAGCCACCTCCATCAACAGTTGCTTCTAGCTATCCCAACACTCTTATGCGGCATCATCTCCACATGAAAGTGACATGACCTAAGTAGCTAGATTGCTTCGAAATAATCCAATTAAGACTTGGTAGCCAGCTGGCATTTCTCCACCTGAAAACCAAGAGCAGAGCTCTCTACACTCTATTCAAGGAGCAATTTTTCGTAAGAGGGTTTATACATCTTGTCTTCGAAAATGTTGGGATTAATGGAACTTATGCGGTGTTTGGGTTTTTTTTTTAAATATTTTTATCTAAAAATTATGCTGCATCAGTTTTTAACTTAAAATTATAAAAATTTGACATCATTTGTTTGATAAAAATATCAAAATTTTTAAAATTATATTGATGTGTTGGTAGAAAAGACGGGAGGGTTCCTGCAAGGTTTGGGGTTGGGGGGTTCGGTGGGGGAGTTCCGACAGGGGCGAGGGGGGGGGGGTTCGTAAGGGGGGTTCCGGCGGGACGAGAGGGGGGGTTCGCAGGGAGGCTTCCGATAGTGGGGGGACGGGGTTCAAGGGGGTGTTGAACCACTCTTATATTTTATTTTGGTGATAAAAAAAATTCATGATTAATTAAATATTATTGAATATATTTAATATCATATTTTCTTAATAAATATAAATTTATGGCACTATCGCTTCTTGATTTGTACTGAAAAGTCAAATCGATGGTTGTTCAATACACATCGATTACTGACTAAGTGCCACAACGACTTCCATATAAATACATCGATTATGGTTTATTTCATGTAAACATCGATTTCGTTCAACAACGATTTTGTTCAACATTGATTTCATTTAAACATCGACTCTGTTGAACACCGATTTCATTAGAAGATCGATTTTGTTCAAACAATGATTTCAGTTTAAATATTGACTTTTGTTGAACACCGATTTCATTAGAACATCGATTTTGTTCAAACAACGATTTCAGTTTAAACATCAACTTCTATTGAACATTGACTTCCATCAACATCGATTTCGCTCAATGACGACTTCAACTTAAACATCGACTCCAGTCAAACAACGACTTTATTGAAACATCGACTTCTGTTTAAACATCGATTTCATACATGAATTACATTGGAACATCGACTGTTTTTCACATCGACTCTATTATACTTAAACATTGATTTCCTCTGTATTTCAAATGTTTCAAATTATCTTTGGTGCCCAATGAAAAGCCAAATACATTTCATATGCGTACCTTACTATTTCTCTGACAGAAAATCTTTTTGCTTATCTCATAGGATATTTTCCTTCCTGTCAGACAAAAAGGGATTGCCTGCCACTTCTGGGTGTCAGCAGGAAAAACACAGAGGTATGAGCCTTTTGACAGAAACACTTCTCTGGTCTAAACACTTTCTTCGATAATTCTATGCTTGTAGACCTCGAAGACCAAGTGTCTATCACACAGAAGAAGAAGAATAGAAAGATGAGCAACGGTTAGAACTCCAACGGATCCAAGACTCAAATGTTGCATCCTTCAATGGATCTGTTCAAAGCTGCTCACATATAAAGGATGAAGCAAGGCTGAAGAAGGGATAGCTTTTTCCTAAAAATCTTTGAAGGAGTGTACATCCTGTGAGATGCCTCAACTCTACATACACTCGAGCAAGAGAGAAGAGATCAAGCACTTTCTAGAGAAGCCTTCAGAGCTGAAGAATTCCGAATCTTCTAACATTCAAGCTTTTCTCTCTTCTCTTCACTCTCTCTGTGCATCATTGTAAATCTAGGGGACAGTCTTTTGGCTGATAGTATTTGAGTTGATGTACATCCTATACAACTCTCAGTCTGTTCTTTCTTTCATAAGAAAGAGTTCGGTCCAGCTAAGGGACTGTTCTTAGCATTTCCTTTAGGGAAGAAGCTAGCTGGGGTTAGTTTTAGTAGAACCTTGTTGGGGTTTGTACCAACAAAACCTAGCTGGGGGTTTAAGTCTAGCAGAACCACACTGAGGTTTATTCCAGGAGGGTGGCTTCTTGGCCTGTAACAGAAGTGAGTTTCCTTCCTACTCGAAAAGGAAGAGGACCAGTGGGGAGCTAGAGGTTTGTATATCCTTGGGGGGATTGTACCTTAGTTAATGAAATCCCAAGATTTTGCTTAGGGACTGAACATAAGTCTTCCTTCTATGAAGTACCGAACCAAGATAAAAATCTTTGTGTTCATTGTGTGATTGTTTATTTGCTTCCGCACTGCTACTCTCTATCACACTAACTAACCAAAGTTTTAAGTGGTAATTTCTGTGTTTAAGTTTCTATTTCTGCAGTGAATCTATTCACCCCATAGCGTGCTGCCAACTGTAAGTGGGCCAACAAGTGGTATCAGAGTGGGTCTCTGATTTATCAAGAATATCCAACGATCTTAGAGCAAAGATCCATGGTAGCCCAAGGAATTGTTGAAGGCCAATTAGTCACTAGACCTCCATTCTTCGATGGAGAGGATTACCAATACTGGAAGATGAGAATGGAATGCTTCATTCGAGGCACAGACTTTGATCTGTGGCAGGTAATAGAGGTAGGTGATTTCGTTATTGTTCCTGTTGAAGGAACTACTGCTATTACAGCAGCTGATAAAAGTGAATTGTCTCTAAACTTTAAAGAAAAAAACTATTTATGTTGTGCTTTATCCAAAAGAGAATTTAGTAGAGTATCTGTATGTAAATCTGCAAAAGAAATGTGGGATAAACTACAGGTAACATATGAAGGAACAGATAAAGTGAAACAAACTAGAATAGATATTCTTCTTTCACAATATGAGCAATTTAAAATACTTCCAAACGAAAATATTACTCAAATATATAATAGATTTTCAAGCATAGTAGTTGGTCTAAGTTCTCTTGGTAAAAATCTTTCTGATGAAGAAACTGTCAGAAAAATACTTAGGTCTTTAACTCATTCATGGACCCCTAAGGTCACTGCTACTAAAAAGGCCCATGATCTAACCAAATTTTCCATTGAT
This sequence comes from Colocasia esculenta, assembly GCA_014218235.1. Lineage (NCBI taxonomy): Eukaryota > Viridiplantae > Streptophyta > Magnoliopsida > Alismatales > Araceae > Colocasia > Colocasia esculenta. The sequence goes on from CM024754.1 coordinate 60,934,583, forward strand.
AAATTAATTGGTTCCCTTATGGCACATGAAATTAATATGGAGCGACTATCTGAAGGGTCATCCAAAAAGAAATTTACTAATGCTCTTAAAGTTACAGCTACTCCTTCCACCTCTTCTTCTTCTAGTTCAAAAAATGCAAGATCTGAAGACAGTGATATAGATGATGTACTGTCCAAACTTCAGAGAATTCTTAAGAAGAAGAAAAATGGATCAAGAAGGATCCAAAGAAAGAGAAAAAGGAGAAAGAACCAGTATGCTATGAATGTAGAAAACCTGGACATCTAAGACCAGACTGTCCAAAACTCAAGAAGACTGGTCAACCAGAAAAGTCCAAAAAGAAGCACAAGAAATTCAAAAGAGAGCAATGGTTGCTACTTTGGACAATGAAGAAGTCACAACTTCATAATCATCTAGCTCAGAATCAAATGAAGAGCAAGAAAGTCTAGCCCTCATAGTAGGACTAGATGAGGTACATTTTGACCCTTTTTTGATTCGTACACTAATTCAGGGTCAAAGTCTGAAGACTTAGAAGAAGTCTTTAATGAACTTTATGAAAAATATAAAGGTGTCGTAAAAGAATTAAAGAATCTAAAAAATAATATTACTTGCTTAGAAAACACTAACTCTGATCTTAAATCAGAAATGGAACAATTGGAAACACAATTAAAAGAAAGTAAAGATGATAATTATCTTTTAAATGAAGACTTAAAAAGCAAGAACAATGAAAAATTAGAGTTAGAAGAAAAATTAATAACTCTAATTGAAGAAAATCTTTATTTAAAAGAATCAGTTATGAAGTTAATTAAAGGGAAAACATCTCTAGCTCTATGCTTAAAAGGATCAAAATCTAGAAACAATAAACAAGGTCTTAGATACGAACCTCCTGAAAAAGAAAAATAAGTCATAATTCCTGAAAAATATCCTTTGCTAAAATTTGTGAAAGAAACTATGATGCCTCAGAAAAAAGTCCCTATAATAAACAAGTTCCTTCAAAAGAAAAAAAAATTCTAAAAATCATGTTCTAAATCGATATCACAAAGACAATAAGAACTGCAAAATAGATTATATTCACTATTGTTCTCATTGCAATAAATTAGGAGACACAATAAATTCCTATACTACTAGGCACTTAATATGGATTCCTAAAGGTTATTTGTATGCATCTAATCATCAAGGACCCAAAAAGATTTGGGTACCTACTTCTGAGTAGTTTATTTGTAGGATAGCCTTGGAGCATCAGGATCAAGGATGTTCGAGGCATTGGTGACTGCTAGCTCTTCATTCAACTCATATCTGAAGAGGGAGTAGTCACAAATTTGTATTTACATTCATAGTAGTGCTAACAACTGTTTGTAAGTCTCTCTTTTGTAAGATCAATGTAGGTAAGACTCTTGAAGACTTGACAAACAACAAGTGAATTTGTCAAGAAACAACAAGATCAAACAATAGGTTGACACACCATGACACAACTGTCGACAGACAAGTGAAGATTCATCAAGTCTTACTCTAAGGGGGAGCCTTACATTCAGGGGGGGCACAGACTAAGGGGAGCTACATATTAATGACAAACATTGTTGAACCCCCTTACACAACATACTGGTAAGAAGTATCTACAAAAAAGGGGAGAGAATGCAAATGGTAAGATCCTTCCTTTTTTGTTATTGACAAAAAGGGGGAGAGTATGTTTAATCTATGAATTTTCTGTATTTTCTATGTCTTCCATGTTTTAAGTATTTTTTCAGAAAATTCTCATAAGTTTTGTCATCACCAAAAAGGGGGAGATTGTTGAACCACTCTTATATTTTATCCTTTATTATGGTGATAAAAAAACTCATGATTAATTAAATATTATTGAATATATTTAATATCATGTTTTCCTAATAAATATAAATTTATGGCACTATCGCTTCTTGATTTCCACTGAAAAATCAAATCGATGGTTGTTCAATACACATCGATTACTAACTAAGTGCCACAACGACTTCCATACAAATACATCGATTATGGTTTATTTCATGTACACATCGATTTTGTTCAACATCGATTTCACTAAAACATGAACACCGATTTCATTAGAAGATCGATTTTGTTCAAACAATGATTTCAGTTTAAATATTGACTTCTGTTGAACACCGATTTCATTATAACATCTATTTTGTTCAAACAACGATTTCAGTTTAAACATCGACTTCTGTTGAACATCGACTTTTACCAACATTAATTTCGCTCAACAACGACTTCAACTTAAACATCGACTCCAGTCAAACAACGACTTTATTGAAACATCAACTTCTGTTTAAACCTCGATTTCATACATGAATTACATTGGAACATCGATTGTTTTTCACATCGACTCTATTATACTTAAACATTGATTTCCTCTATATTTCAAACGTTTCAAATTGTCTTTGGCAACCAATGAAAAGTCAAATGCATTTCATATGCGTAACTTAGTATTTCTCTGACAGAAAATCTTTTTGCATATCTCATAGGATATCTTCCTTCTTGTCAGACAAAAAGGGATTACCTACCACTTCTGGGTGTCAGCAGGAAACACAGAGGTATGAGCTTTCTGACAGAAACACTTCCCTCTGGTCTAAACACTTTCTTCTATGCTTGTAGAACTCGAAGACCACCAAGTGTCTGTCACACAGAAGAAGAAGAAGAATAGAAAGATGAGCAACAACTAGAACTTCAACGGATCCAAGACTCCAACTTTGCATCCTTCAACGGATCTGTTCAAAGCTGCTCAAATATAAAGGATGAAGTAAGGCTGAAGAAGGGATAGCTTTTTCCTGAAAATCTTTGAAGGAGTGTACATTCTGTGAGAAGCCTCAACTCCACATACACTCAAGCAAGAGAGAAGAGATCGAGCCCTTTCTAGAGAAGCCTTCAGAGCTGAAGAATTCCAAAGCTCCTAGCATTCAAGCTTTCCCCTCTTCTCTTCACTCTCTTTGTGCATCATTGTAAATATGGGGGGAGAGTCTTTTGGCTAAGAGTCTTTGAGTTGGTGTACATCCTATACAACTCTCAGCCTGTTCTTTCTTTCATAAGAAAGAGTTCAGTCTAGCTAAGGGACTATTCTTAGCATTTCCTTTAAGGAAGAACCTAGCTGGGGTTAGTTTTAGCAGAACCTTGTTAGGGTTTGTATATCCTTGGGGGGATTGTACCTCTGTTAGTGAAATCCCAAGATTTTTGCTTGGGCACTGGACGTCACGTAGGTCTTCCTTCTGTGAAGTACCGAACCAGGATAAAAATCCTTGTGTTCATTGTGTGATTGTTTATTTGCTTCCGCACTGCTACTCTCTATCACACACTATCATACTAACTAACCAAAGTTTTAAGTGGTAATTTTTGTGTTTAAGTTTCTATTTCTGCAGCGAATCTATTCAACCCCCCCCCCCCCCCTTAGATAGCGTGCTGCCAACCGTAAGTGGGCCAACAGGGGGGGTCTGGTGGTGGAGTGGTTTTTTTTTGGGGGGGGGGGGGGTAGAACAATGCCTAGCCACTTCTTAAGAATGAAATATTGACTTTCAGAATAAAAATGATACTGTAGTAATGAAATTGATGTAGTTGCTCACAAATATGTAAGGACCTTTAAGGATCGACTTTGGAGGTCTGAGATAGAAAGTTCAAATCTGCTAAAGGAAAGGAAGCCAAAGTTGGAGCCACTGACGTCAATGCCGACATGATCCATCTTATAGAAAGTTAAGTCTGGAAAAGTGTTCTTAGGATCAATCATTTGATGCTCAAGCCAGAACAATCAATATTAAGGAGGGGATCAAAGAGAATGAGAGTATGTAGTGGGAAGAGAGAGGAGGGAAGAGTAGGTGCGTAGGTTGAGCCAAAATTTTTAGTTGGGATTCGGAACCTAAACTCTTTTTACCTATGATGATGGAGCTACCTTCATAAGTCGAAAGGTGGAGTAGGTTGGAACTCTTTGTGTTGGATGAGTTTTGAGATACTTTTGATTAGTCTATATAACCTCCCAACTAGAACTCATGCTGGAAGTCGATGCGCAATATTTTATTGAGTTCATAAGATGGAGATCAAGTTGTAATAGACTTCAAAGTCTACTATCGAGAACTTCGAGGCAGATAACGATGGACTTGTGGATGTTTATGTGGGGTCCTAGTTGTAGGCGTTATCAATTTGGGCCATCCTTTCTCTAGACCGGTGTCGTCTCTGAACCGATGCAGAACTAGAACGAGTTGACGTGGCTATTGGGTTGGTGCCAATCCAAGTTAGGCCAACATCTTTATTAGGTCGGCAGATTTAGGTTGGCTACCGAGGCCATCACAAGCCTATAACCACTTCTTATTGCAAATATAAAACATATATGTACAAAACATATATGTCGAACAATATTTTTCGTGGTGAACTCTCACGCCATTGATTTTTATTTTAAGCTTCTCAACTGGGTTCAGGAACATGCTGATTTTTTTATTCAACCCAAGAAATGTCTATCAGAAGAACAATCCCTTTCTCTTTGTTCTCCAGTTGAGGAGGAGGAAATCAAATACATTGTCCTATCTACACCATTGGGAACCCGGTTCCTGATGGCTTCCCAGTGGAATTTTACTAGGCTACCTGGCCCGATTGTGAGAAACCTTGTGATTGCAATAGTGCAACATTTCTTCAGATTTTTTTAAAAAAAGCATTTACAGAAAAATAAAAAGCATAATGACTCATTTGATATCTACGTAAATAATTTTTTTTTAAAGATTTTTGATATTTATTTTTAATAAAATATTTTTAAAAACATGAGACCAGACCACCACAAACCCATATATTATCATCAGTACTCAACATAAACAACATTACCAAATAAAAATAGTAAACCACCCTTAAAAACATGTAAAATAAGCTACCCCTCGCCACCCAAATAAGCTACACCACAAATATATTGTTATGTGCACTGTGACGTGAAGTCACAAAATGTCCTCGCCACTGAGAGGGGCCAGGACAAGATCACCCACTTCAGTTTGGAAAAGCAGGCAGGGGAGAAGGAAGGGGCTGAGAGTGCCGGCCTCGATGGGGCGTTCCTCAGGGGGATGCCACCGTATATGGCATTGGAGTCGGTGGCAAAGGGGGATCATGAACCACCGTCCGACATCTGGTTACTTGGTGCGTGGTGGTGGAGATGGCGACAGAGGAGCCAACGTGGCCGCCTTGGTCTTTCGCATTAGATCTAAGGGTATAAACGAGGGGATATGTTCGACGAGTAATTTGGAGCTCTGATTGATAAAAATTCAACTCGGCTCATTTATTAGATTAACGATTCAAATTTGGAGGAAAAAAAAAACACACACACACACACAATTCATAAACGAGTCGAATTTGAACAAAGATATATTCAACTTGATTATGTGCGCGAACAATTCATTAAAACACGCTGACACACCGTAATCCTGCTAAATGGGTTTCTCATTTCCGAGAACTTCATTATTCCTCCATGACCGACGAGATGAATGACAGACCAGCATCTCAGGAAAATTGCATGGCATACTGATCGTCCCCGACAAGTTCGCGAGTGCATCCAAACGGAGTTTAACCGGCGATGGTAACCGTCGGCTTCGTAACGGATCCGCGCATCGCGTGGATTAGGATCCTAGAGTTATTAGCCTACATAACTCCTTTGTAACCGGCATCATAAAGCCCACGATCCGATCGTGGGCCAGTAATGGCAATGAATGGGGTGACAGTTTTGGAAACCACTGCGCCATTTTCGGGTCACTTGAAGCAATTCTCTCCCTATAAAGGGTGGACGCTCCCCAGACGAGGGTAAGCAACTCTTCTCCAACCATATGAACATCTCCCTCTTTCTCCTTACTAACTTGGGCGTCGGAGTATTTACCCACCAAGACCCTCTCGGTGGTTCTACAGGTATAAGGCAATGACATCTGGGTTCACTCTCGGTGCCGACAACTGTTCTCGGGAGATTACAGTTTTAATCAACACGAAATAAAAACAGCAACATTTTTGGCACTGTCTGTGGGAATCGACTAGTTTCCATGGCTCCCAAAGGAAAAAGCACTGGTCGGGCAGAAGAGCAGGAGGTGGCGATTGTCCCACCGCAGAAGAATGTCGTCGGCAGCTCCAGGTCCGGCGAGCATGATTTGGCTACTTCCGTCTACCTGGACCCCGTGGAGTGCACAATGGCCTCCATGCATGAGATGATCACCGCCATGATGAAGCAGCAGAGGAAACTCCTCTCGGCTCAGATGATTACTGCTCAGCCCCGAGTCGAGGTCCCTGTTGCCAACAATGGCTACGTCATGTCTTCTGTGGCAATCGTCCCTCCCCCGGCCATCTCGGGCACCCGCAGCGAGTTTCACCCCAAGGTGCCCATATTGCCGCTGGGGGGGGCCAGCTGTACCCTCCATCGCCCCAGCGATGGTGGCAGACGCAGCGGGGATGAGGGCTCCAGAGGCCAACCGCTTCACGGGGGAGTCTGCTCCGCCCCCGGCCGCCGACCTTCATTGGAAGAATGACCTCCTCGAAGTTAATCGAAAGATCGATGCGCTCCAGCGCAGGGCGCGCGCCCCCTCGGTCCTCACTCTCCTCTCTATAGACACGCCAATTTGGCAGCACATCAAGCAAATTCCATGTTATACCGCGATGCCTCGAAGTGGCTCTTTTCAGTTAACCTCTTGAGTGGTATTTCTAATTTCCTAAATTATCTTAGGATTTTTAGAATTTCTTTCCCAAGGGTCTGTCGACCTCCATTGAAATGCGTCCAAAACAGTGGCCGCCTTTTGTAAAGGCTGATGCGCGGCGGTTACAACCGACACATATTTGTAACCGACGCGTATCACACTTGAAATATGGCACATGGTCTCTTTATAAACTGTGTCTGACCGACTCGCCGTGATTTAAAGTCAAACATTCTGACTGCGCACTGTCTGCTCCATTTAATGGACGCCATGTCAGCAATCACGATGTCTGTTTGAAACGCGTCCGGGCAGCGCGCCGCATTTTATAAACATCAAATCAAGGATCGGACTTTGTCAAAGATTCAATTTGCCTAAGAAAATGCGGCGAGCCGCCCAAATGCGATTTACAACCTAGCTTACAGCTACGTTCATCATGATAATGTCAAATCGTGCGCAAATCAGGTGATCATCTGAATCGCGGCGTGTCAAACGGACGCGTTTTAATGTTAATAGGCGTCCGCTATAATGGACGCAATTTTGGCTATAAATACAGACACGAGGGACCCTCATTTGGTATCCAATCTCAAGTACGGCGAAGCCCTGTCGGATTCTCCCCTCAACCTCCGAGCTTCAACTCTTCAACCCTTCGAGGCGGGAGTCCGACGGATCGGGAGCTTACGTTCCGGGGTCGAGGTGGGGCACGTACATCGTCCTCGTGTCGACTTCATCGCGTGGCGGAGCTCCCGAGTGTTGGAGCGTGGCGGGAGGAACCCCATCGGCATCCTCTTCATCCTCGCCACTCTCCGTCACCAACAGGCCACGCCACCAATCCCATCTTCTCATTTTCCCCGTTTTTAGCCTTTTTATCCACATGCATTTGTCACATCTTCACCACACACGCACATAGCATCCTCTCATCTACCTACTTCTTAGGGGTTTAACACCACCTCCACGAGGTGTGTTAGCCCCCATTTGCATGTTTACATTTCTCTTCCGTTTACATTTACTACACCACATAGCCTAACCCCTTATTCACTTGTTTTCTTGTCGTTTCTTTTTCTTGCAAGGTACCCGAAATTGAATCTTCTTCGTCGGCCGGACGGCGGGAGAAGGAAGGAGAATCCACCGCACATTCCCGCACTTTTCTTTGGGTGGAGGTAAGTACACCACGTCATTTCATTTCCGCCCGTTACATTCAGTGCCCACGCGCACCTGGCGATCGCGACACATTCCTCGTGCACACACGCACGTTTTTGATTTCCACATTTCCATCTCCGTTTCCATTTGTCACCTTTCTTTTAAATTCCATAAATTCCTATTGTGGGACCAGTGTTTTCCGAAGAGTTGAGGAAAAACACCGTCTACAACTTGGCGATCGCGATGGGACCCTTCTTCTTTTGATTCCAGTTACCTCCATTTGGCACCCACGTGTGCCCCTCCCTCGGCACCCACGTGTGCCCTTCCTTCGTACCCCACGCAGTACAACCTCCCCCTTTCCGCACCCCACGAGGTGCTATTGAGAGTCCCGTCGCCATTATATATATATATATACCATCTTGTTCCCCTCCCCATATACATACTTTCACCTGAAGAAAGCATCTCCGTTTGGGTTTTATTTCTTTCTCTATAATTTGTGGACGACATGCTTGTCTGATTTACTGTTTTTTTGCTGTTCTCGATTGCATGTTTTATTCGCGTCCAGTACAGAGGATGCTTTTTCTGTTCTTGATTTGCACGGCGGCCTGACTGGATGCTATTTGTGACATAATCCGGAGGGAGTTGCCTCTGCTCTTACAGCTTTCAGGAGCTGTCAGATCTGCGGCCAACAGAACGGACGCCTTTTACTGAACCGCGACCACTGTACTGGACGCGATTTAGTCTGTCACAGAGCGCCTGTCTTTCTGCCATCTGTGCTATCTTTGCATTATTTTTGCATTTGAAGGGCATTTTGGCCGAGGGACCTCCTTCCCTCCTTACCTAGGATCCACACACCTTCTCGGTGAGGGCTATCTCCCCTTTGGGCATTCTGTCTCATTGGGCTAGAGAATCCTCATCGGGACCTCCGTAAGTCTCCGTACCCTGTGGATTCCCTCACGGTGGACCGAGCCGCCCCGGTGACCCGAGCTAGAAAACCCATTTCGCGAGAGGAAGTTGCTTAGAAAACCCCGAAGTTGTCATCTCACCTATTTTAGGCCCATACCCATTTTGGAGAGACACATCATAATTAAAATCCACGTTAAGTCTTATTGAATACTTTAAGTGGACGTAATCATTTCCAAGTGTGTGATTTAAAAGCCATTAACTCCTTCTCTCAAACTTGTTTGAGTAGTTGTCTATTAGTTGCTTGTTAAATTACATCGTGTGTTTCTAGAATTTTGCATGCAACTTCATTCGGGTCGATCCCTCTCAATGGCCGACTACGAAGACATGGGTTGTGATAATGTGTATGATGAGGTGTATGACCCTAACCAGCGACTTACTCAACTCCACAACCACCCCTATGTTGATCCATCTTGTAACATATCAACTGTTCGGATCGTCTTATATTCATTGTGGTGGCCAGTGTGTGGCCCACATTGTGTATAGCAGGTGCTTACACAGGTTTTCGAGGTGTTGTGGGCCGGATGGTTGGCCTAAAACGCAGGTTTGTTCTCTGTCTTCGAACGCGACAGAGGGGCGCGTCACCTTCTTATCGCGACACCCGGGGACGTCACGTTCTGGTTGCCGCTGTTTTGGCTCGTCGTCTGCATGTGTGCCGCGTGTCGCGCGTGGGACAGGCGTGCTGACGTCGATAGGAGGATCATGACGGGCAGCCACGTCGCGACCTGGTCGCGACGTAGCGATACGTCGCGTTCCCAACCGAGCTACATTTTTAAGAAACCCTGGCAGAACAGAGCTTTCACAAGCTCTGCTCGGCCAAGGGAGGTTTTGCTCGTGGGTTTTTGGGCGATTCGAGCTCGTGGGCCTTGGTTGGTCGTGTTCTCGCCGCGAGGATCACGTGTGGAGCGGGAGAAATGCCGGGTTATCGCCCGTTTAGGTGTTTTTCATCAAGGTAGGGAGATTCTACCCTTTTTCTTTGTGGAATTGCCGTGTGTATGCCATGTGATGTGTTTACAGCTTTAAGAACCGTAGATGGTATGCTAAGACATCACAAAGAGCATGAAAAATGGATTAGAAACCATGTATGGTAGGGTTTTTAGGGTTTTCTGGCGAAGGGGACCCGGATAGGGTTTTTCACCTGTAAAGGCGACGGTCTCCCCTGTCGCGATCTGATCGCGACAGGATGACACGTCGCGTTCTCTCTCTTGATTGCGACATGTCGGGGCGTCGCTATCTGAACGCGACCTGGGCCTCTGTCGCGATCACAACCGAGAGTTGCTATTTGTGTACAAATGTTAATGTATGTATCCGTTACTGTTTAACTGATGCATGGCATGGTTAATCGATGTGTGTAGAGGTGGTTTGTGGTGCTTTGGCATTTGTTGCGCTCCTCAGGAGTGCTGTTCACATGGTGAGCTTCAGGCTCACATGGTAGTGTGTGTGACTGGTTTCAGTGACCCGTATGTGTTCACGTGGTTTGCGTAACGTGCACGAGTTTCCGTGTGCATGGCAAGTAGTGTTACGCCTTCCGTGGTTACCTCTATAGTTGAGAGCCCCAGGTTCCGAGGTGAGCCAAGCACGTTGGTGTGCTCGGGGTTTGTCCCAGTACAGTGGTACTTTCAAGGTCTTATCGTCTTCCTAGACACCCTCACTCTCGGGGAGAGTTGTCGTCCGGCTGAGGGAAAGACGGCAGTGGGACAGCGACTTGTGAGAGTTTGTTGTTTAGTCACTTGTAGCACGCTCGTAGTTGGGGGGACAAACACCAGTAGACGTACTGGACCCCAGCTAGTCCTCTTTCCAGTGCCTCACTTTAGGGATCTTAGGCCGGAGTCCCTAAAGGTGAGAGGCGTGGGCCTACGGGGTGTGACCTGCAGGTGTGGTGGTTTGGTTGGTCTACACAATTCTTGATTGGTTTAGTGGAGCGGCAGTTGGACCTTTCGTCCGTGGCTGCGAGGCTGAGAGGTAGACCTGTGTGTTTGTCCGGGTTGGTTGCTGGTGTCGCGAGCCAGGCTATGCGACCCGAGTTTGGCGTTTACCTACTTTAGCTCGTACACCTGTTTGGGTTTTCCATTTTTTATTTAGTAAAGTACTTTGAGGTCAGCAGATGGTAAGTAAATTACAGCTTTAATATCTTGCTTAGATAATTCTATAAATTGCTATAGAGTAGTAGTTCCTGCTTAGTTACTTGAGTTGTGGTTTGCTTGGTTTCTTGGGGGAGTTTCACTACTGAGAGTGAAGGACTAGTGAGGCTCACCCCCCCCCCTACTCCTTTCAGGTGAGGGAGAGCAGGAGGCTTCCCATCCATCTTCTAGTTCGGGTCGCACCGTAGCGGAGCAGGGTCTGCGCCACCTCCAGCAGTATAATTTCTCTCTTTGTACACCTCGGGGTATGCCCCAGGTTCTATTGTACAGGTTTATGGTTTTAGTTGAGAAACTGGCTATGTAAATCCCATGTAAATATTTGTGGAATGGAAAGTTTACTTCTGTTCTATGGTTTCCTTTATATTTCTACAGACGTGTGAATGATATCCCTTGCGAAGCTTCGGCTCGTTCGCGGGAGGCGGAGTCGTGTCAGGCTCGTTATCAGGTTAACGGGTTTGAACGATGTGGTCCGTCACAGTTGGTATCAGAGCATAGTCCGTATAAATGTTAAGGAACAGGAAATTTACATAGCCTATTCTTTACTTAAACCCACTGCTGGTAGTTGACCCTGGGTTTTTATGTTAATAATTGTTGTGTTGTGTGGTTGGAAATTGTTTGTGCAATAATCAGAAATGGCAGATCGTAGAGATTGGGGAGGAGGTGGTGATGATCTGGAGGATCCTACCCAGAGGATGATTGAGCGGATATGGGACGGAGATCCGTATGAAGATGGATCAGCCAGGACCCGCACAGCCAGCGATACCAGTTGTTGAGGAGGCAGTGCCAGTAGCTCCAGTTTTACCCCAAGTAGGAGTTGAGGTACCTCCTGTAGTACCTGTGCACCCTGCAGTACCAGTGAGGCCAGCTACCGTTGAGGATCCCACAGCTATTGTGGAGAAGTTTCTAAGGTTATAGCCCCCTACTTACTCAGGTGGCCCTAACCCAGATACTGTAGAGCATTGGATACATGAGATTGATAGGGTATTTGTGACCATGAGATGTCCGCAGGAGGACAGAGTTATTCTTGCTATTTATCAGTTGAGGGGATTTGCTCAGGAATGGTGGAAGCTCAAGTTGCAGACTGTTTTTGCAGGAAGAATAGAAGATGGAATTACTTGGCCTGAGTTTCTAACGGTTTTAATGATACGTTCTTTACTACAGATCCAACAAGCAAAGAGGGAGCAGTTTAGAACTTTACAGCAAGGGAGATTGTGTGTTGGAGTATCAGATGAGATTCATGGCATTGAGTAGATATGCCCCTTATGTGGTGAACGATCATGCAATAATGGTGGAGTATTTTATTACGGGATTGAGGTCTGAGTTGCAAGATGCAGTAGCTCCACTGATGTGCAAGACAGTAGAGGAAGCGGTACAGCGGGCAGCTGTGTTGGAGAGGACTTTGCAGGTTAGGCAGAGTCAGTCTCAGGTGAGGTTCAGGCAGCTTCCGACTTCCCCAGCAGTCGCAGGGCATTAGCAAAGGAAAGGCACCATCAGGAGCATCATCGTCTGGGATAGCAAAGTGGGGTAAGCAAATTAAGAAATTCTTCCAAGGAGGAGGACGAGGCAGAGGTAGGCAATAGGGTTTCCAGCAAAGTGGTTTTCAGTAGGGGCGTGGCTATAGGCCACCGGTTCCAGAGGAGTCCCAGCAGAGTACCGCAGGTCAGTCCGTAACTTTTCGGGAGGTCATATGTTATGCTTGTGGTCAGCCAAGACATTATGCCAGGGATTGTCCATCTCGAGGATATGGTTATGGTAGAGGGACTCAGTAGCAGCAACATACATATCAGCCGTCAGCAGAGAAAGGCAGAGGAACCCCTTTTAAGAGAGGAGGTCTAGGTCGAGTGATGGAAATCACCAAGGTGCAGGCAGAAGCATCAAATCTCATTAAAGGTATATTAGCGATCTTTGATTTCTCAGCTAGAATATTAATTGATCCGGGTGCTTCTCATTCATTTATTTCCGAAGATTTCTTGGATAGTCTGGCTCATCCCATAGAAGAAAGGCAGTGTGAATTGGTGGTTGAGGTTCCTACCGGTGATTTTATGCTTACTTCCTGTTATTTAGATGAGGTTCCAATTGTGATTCATGGGAATCAATTGCGGCAAAGTTATATGCTTTGTCTTTAAAGGAATATGATTTGATTCTGGGTATGGATTGGTTAGAGGCTTATGGTGCTCTGTAGACTGTAGAAAGAAGAGGGTTAGGTTTTGTAGACCTGATGGAACAGCTTTTGAATTTCAAGGTATGCCCTTCTATTCTTCTAAGTTTATCATTTCTGCGCTCAGAGCTATAAGATTAATTAATGCAGGATGTGTAGCGTACCTTGCTTCTGTCAGTCTGGTTGAGTCTCATAAATCTATAGAGTCTGTGCCAGTGGTTAGAGAATTTATAGATGTATTCCCAGAAGATTTTTCGGGGCTAGCACCACGCAGAGAAGTAGATTTCACTATTGAATTAGAACCAAGTAGTATGCCGATCTCAAAGGCACCGTACAGGATGGCACCAGCAGAATTAAAAGAGTTAAAGAAGCAGTTGCAGGAGTTATTAGAGAAAGGTTTCATTAGGCCAAGTCACTCACCATGGGGTGCACCAGTACTATTTGTTAGAAAGAAGGATGGTAGTTTGAGGATGTGTATAGATTACCGGCAGTTGAATAAGGTTACTATCAAGAACAAGTATCCGCTCCCAAGAATAGATGATTTGTTTGATCAGCTTCAGTCAGCAAAGGTGTTCTCCAAGATTGATTTGAGGTCAGGATATCATCAGTTGAGAATTAAGGAAGAAGATATTGAAAAGTCAGCTTTCAGGACCAGGTATGGACATTATGAATTTGTAGTAATGCCATTTGGGTTGACAAATGCGCCAGCAGCTTTTATGAACTTGATGAATAGAATTTCATCCATATCTGGATCAATTATAGTAGTTTTTATCGATGATATCTTGATATACTCATCATCAGAAGAAGAGCATGCACCCATTTAAGAATTACTTGCAGGCATTGAGAGAACATCAGTTGTATGCTAAGTTCAGTAAGGTGAATTCTGGCTAAAAGAAATACAATTTTTGGGTCATGTGATTCTGGTGAAGGAGTTGCTGTGGATCCAGCAAAAGTGGAAGCAATGTTGAAGTGGGCAGAACCAAAAACATGTCAGAGATCAGAAGCTTTTTGGGTCTTGCAGGTTATTATAGAAGATTTATTCAAGATTTCTCTAAAATAGCAGCCCCAATGACCAAGTTGACCAAGAAGGGAGTTTCTTTAGTGTGGTCTTCTGAGTGTAGGCGCAGCTTTGCTGAATTGAAAAAGAGGCTTACTACAGCACCAATATTAGAAATTCCTTCAGGAAGTGGTGGTTTTGTGATATATACAGATGCATCCAGAAGAGGATTAGGGGCAGTATTAATGCAGCATGGAAAAGTGGTTGCTTATGCTTCCAGGCAGTTAAAGAAACATGAAGAGAATTACCCAACTCATGATTTGGAGCTGGCAGCGGTAGTGTTTGCTTTGTAGATCTGGCGGCATTATTTATATGGAGAAAGATTTGAAATATTTACAGATCATAAAAGTTTGAAATGTATATTTTCACAGAAAGATTTGAATTTAAGGCAACACAGACGGATGGAATATTTGAAAGATTATGACTTCAGTTTGGGATATCATCCAGGTAAAGCAAATGTTGTGGCAGATGCACTGAGCAGAAAAGCTGTTATGAATCAACTTATGATCAGAGAATGGAAATTATATGAAAAGATAGCAGATAATTTCTTATATGTGCCAAATAGTCAGCAGAGAGCAGTATTGGCAAACAGTACAGTTGAACCTTCTCTTTATAGACAGATAGTTGAAGCTCAGAAAGCAGATGAGAACTTGGCAGATATTCTAAGAATGGAGGAGATAACTTGGGCCATGATAATGTAGTTAGTTAAAAGGCCGAGTATATGTCCCAGCTGATGCAGGAATTAGACAGAAAGTGCTAGAGGAGGCCCACAGGTCAAGATGTACTATTCATCCAGGCAGTACTAAGATGTATAAAGGAATGAAGGGTTTTTACTGGTGGCCAAACATGAAAAGAGAAATTGTAGAATTTATAGCAAGATGTGCCATCTGTCATCCAGTAAAAGCAGAACATCAGCGACCAGGAGGTTTGTTGCAACCTTTGCCTATACCACAGTGGAAATGGGATGATATAGCTATGGATTTTATAGTAGGTTTGCCCAGCTCAGCAGGTCACAATGGCATTTGGGTTTTTGTTGATAGACTGACTAAAGTTTGTAGACTGTTACTGGTTAATATGTCATGGTCAGTAGATAGGTTAGCCAAATTATATGTGGAAAGAATAATACCATTGCATGGAATTCCAGTTACTATTGTTTCAGATCGAGATCCAAGATTCACCTCAGGTTTTTGGAGAAGTTTGCAGAGAGTAATTGGCACTAAGTTAAGATATAGTTCAGCATATCATCCGCAAACAGATGGACAGACAGAAAGGACCATCCAGACAATAGAAGATATGTTGAGGGCCTGTTGCTTGGTTTGGGGAGGAATATGGGAACGTCATTTGAGTATGGTTGAAGTTGCATATAATAACAGTTATCAAGAAAGTATTGGAATGGCACCTTATGAGGCATTATATGGCAGACCATGCAGGACGCCACCAAATTGGCATGAGGCAGGAGAGAGGTAGGTTATGGGTCCGGAGTTAATCAGGCAATGTGCAGAAACAATTAAGTTTATTAAAGAAAAGTTGTAAATAGCACAAAGTCGAAAAAAGAGGTATGCTGATAACAGACGTAGGCCATTGCAGTTTGAAGTAGGGGATTATGTATTTTTGAAGGTTTCTCCTACTAAAGGTGTATTTAGATTCAGCAAGCGAAGCAAGTTGAGCCCCAGATATGTGGGTCCATTCCAGATAATGGAAAGATTAGGCGAGACGGCTTACAGGTTAGATCTGCCAGCAGACTTCGCAGATGTTCATAATGTGTTCCATGTTTCAATGCTCAGAAAATACATTGAAGATCCGTCCCAAGTGATCAGTTACCAGAGGAGTGAATTAAAGCCAGACATGACTATGCCAGAATATCCAGTACAAATCACAGGCCGCAGAACCCAAAAGCTCAGAAATAAAAATGTTGATTTAGTAAAAGTCAGATGGGAAAACAGGCAAGGCGGTGAAGATACTTGGGAACTAGCAGAGGAAATGATGAAAATGTATCCATACTTGTTTGAGTAAGCTTTTAATTCTTTTAGGTAATAGTACCCTATTTAATTTACATTGAAAATTTTTGTTGTCAGGTTCCACTTTTAATTTCGAGGACGAAATTTCTTTTAGGTTATAGTAATGTAACATATCAACTGTTTGGATCGTCTTATATTCGTTGTGGTGGCTAGTGTGTGGCTCACATTGTGTGTAGCAGGTGCTTACATAGGTTTCCGAGGCGTTGTGGGCCGCCTGGTTGGCCTAAAACGCAGGTTTGTTCTCTATCTTCGAATGCGACAGAGGGGCGCGTCGCCTTCTTATCGCGACACCCGGGGACGTCGCATTCTGGTTGCCGCTGTTTTGGCTCGTCGTCTACATGCGTGCCGCGTGTCGCGCGCGGGACAGGCGTGCTGACGTCGATAGGAGGATCGCGACGGGCAGCCGCGTCGCGACCTGGTCGCGACGTAGCGATACGTCGCGTTCCAAACCGAGCTGCATTTTTAAGAACCCCTGGTAGAACAGAGCTTTCACAAGCTCTGCTCGGCTAGGGGAGGTTTTGCACGTGGGTTTTTGGGCGATTCGAGCTCGTGGGCCTTGGTTGGTCGTGTTCTCGACGCGAGGATCACGTGTGGAGAGTGAGAAGCGCCGGGTTACCGCCCGTTTAGGTGTTTTTCATCAAGGTAGGGAGATTCTACCCTTTGTCTTCGTGGAATCGCTGTGTATATGCCATGTGATGTGTTTACAGCTTTAAGAACCGTAGATGGTATGCTAGGACATCACAAAGAGCATGAAAAATGGATTAGAAACCATGTATGGTAGGGTTTTTAGGGTTTTCTGACGAAGGGGACCCGGATAGGGTTTTTCACCTGCAAAGGCGACGGTCTCCCCTGTCACGATCTGATCGCGACAGGACGACACGTCGCGTTCGCTCTCTTGATTGCGACATGTCGGGGCGTCGCTATCTGAACGCGACCTGGGCCTCTGTCGCGATCACAGTCGAGAGTTGCTATTTGCGTACAAATGTTAATGTATGTATCCGTTACTGTTTAACCGATGCATGGCATGGTTAACTGATGTGTGTAGAGGTGGTTTGTGGTGCTTTGGCATTTGTTGCGCTCCTCGGGAGTGCTGTTCACATGGTGAGCTACAAGCTCATGTGGTAGTGTGTGTGACTGGTTTCAGTGACCCATATGTGTTCACGTGGTTTGCGTAACATGCACGAGTTTCCGTGTGCGTGGAAGGTAGTGTTACGCCTTCCATGGTTACCTCTACAGTTGGGAGCCCCAGGTTCCGAGGTGAGCCAGGCACGTGGGTGTGCTCGGAGTTTGTCCCGGTACAGTGGTACTACCAGGGTCTTGTCATCTTCCTGGACACCCTCACTCTCGGGGAGAGTTGCCGTCCGGCTGAGGGAAAAACGGCAGTGGGATAGCGACTTGTGAGAGTTTGTTGTTTAGTCGCTTGTAGTGCGATCGTAGTTGGGGGGACGGACACCAGTAGACGTACTGGACCCCAGCTAGTCCTCTTTCCAGTGCCTCACTTTAGGGAGCTTAGGCCGGAGTCCTAAAGGTGACAGGCATGGGCCTGCGGGGTGTGACCTGCAGGTGTGGTGGTTTGGTTGTCTCCACAGTTCTTGTTTGGTTTAGTGGAGCGGTAGCTGGACCTTTCGTCCGTGGCTGCAAGGCTGAGAGGTAGACCTGTGTGTTTGTCCGGGTTGGTTACTGGTGTCGCGAGCCCGGCTATGCGACCCGAGTTTGACGTTTACCTACTTTAGCTCGTACACATGTTTGGGTTTTTCGTTTATTTAGTAAAGTCACGTTTGAGGTCAGCAGATGGTAAGTAAATTACAGCTTAATATCTTGCTTAGATAATTCTATAAATTGCTATAGAGTAGTTTTCTGCTTAGTTACTTGAGTTGTGGTTTACTTGTTTCTTTGGGGGAGTTTCCTACTGAGCCAGTGACTAGTGAGGCTCACCCCCTCCCCCTACTCCTTTCTGGTGAGGGAGAGCAGGAGGCTTCCCATCCGTCTTCTAGTTCCGGGCTACACCGTAGCGGAGCAGGGTCTGCGCCACCTCCAGCAGTGTAATTTTCTCTCTTTGTACACCTCGGGGTATGCCCCAGGTTCTGTTGTACAGGTTTATGGTTTTAGTTGAGAAACTGGCTATGTAAATCCCATGTAAATATTTGTGGAATGGAAAGTTTATTTCTGTTCTATGGTTTCCTTTATATTTCTACAGACATGTGAATGATATCCCTTGTGAAGCTTCGGCTCGTTCGCAGGAGGCGGAGTCGTGTCAGGCTCGTTATCAGGTTAACGGGTTTGAACGATGTGGTCCCTCACACATCTAATCTGCATGTCAATGCGATGGATGCTTAACTCCCTCAACTTCCTCAAATATCCCCGAGGCATGATCCTGCAAATCCTTCCACCTCGGTTGATCTGTCTCAAATTTTGGACATCCTGCAAAACCGCCAGGCCCCTCAGCTTCAGGAGGTTCAAGCTGCTCTTAAGGGGAAATACATCCCCAATCCCAGTCCATCTCATCACCCGAACACGGGAATCCACATCGAGTCCGCTCGTGACCCAACGGGACGAGACTCTCTTGCCCCCTTGTGGGCCCATTCTATTATCCACTTTCGCCCCCACAGCCCCGATGGGAGGCACCTTCATGTTCGGCCAATCCCCGATGCGGAAAGGCCCACTTATCAACCGCGGGTCCCAACCCACATTCCCGCGCACGCAAGTGCTCCTCCCCATTACCCCCCTCAGGTGAATGTCCCCCACCACCACCTTCCTTCTGGGGCACCTCACCAACCATCTACCAACCAGCTCGCCCAAGCCCTCCTGGTGAAGGTAAGTAAATTGGAACAGGAGCTGAAAAGGGTGTCCACACCCAATGATTCATTCGAACTGGCACTTCCTTCCATGCCAGTATTTCACCTCCCCCCCTCTGAGATGCCGGTATACCGCCGTTACAACGGCACCGGCAACCCCTTTGTGCACATCAAAGAATTTATGTATGAATCCTCCTTCTGGCAAGACTACAACCGTGCCCTTGCCTTTCTCTTCCGTCGGTCCCTGGAAGGGCCCACCCTCGAGTGGTTCTATTCCTTGGAACCCGCAATCGAGAATTTCGAGATAGTGCGGAGAAGGTTTTTGCAAAGATATAGAGACAGAGTGGGTCTGGTGTTGTCAATTACTGATCTAATGGCTGCGAAGATGAGGGCAGATGAAGATTTCACACATTATGCTGATAGGTGGAGGGCCCTAGCTGAAAGGTTAAGAGATCCACTATCTGAGGCGGAACAGGTGAAGATGATTACAGCAAATGCCGCGCCTCAGTTTAGGCACATTCTGGCTATGAATAAGCTAACCACTATGGAAGAGATGTATGAGAGAGCCCGATACATCCAGACCCAGCTAAAAGACTCTCCCATCATGGCCATGTTCGAGCCAAAGGCCCGAACCTTCAAGAAGAATGTCGGCGCTCCAGCTAGTGGCCCCACGACCGTGGGGGTTATTCATAACGAGCAGGTAAGTGCAATGGGCAACCCCAGTCCTTCCACCTACCGTCCAAACACCAACACCAGAGCCCCACAACCCCAACAGCCAGCCCCTAGGCCAAACAACCCACCAATATTTAGGGCGCCACCTCAGCAGCCCCAGCAACCCCAGCAGCCCTCACATCACCAACATCCTCAGCTGCCACAGTACCAACAACCTCCCCCGTACCACCAACAACCTCAGCAGCCGCAATACTGTCAGCCCCCACAGCCTCAATACCGGCAACCCGCTCCTCCCCAGTACCAACCCCAGTAGCCTCCTCCTGCACCTCCCCGATACAATCAGGTCCCTCCTCCAGGAAACTATGAGCCTCAACAACCCCGACAACCCCCTGGCCCAAGAAGGACCCATTATCCCCCATTGCTGGAAACCTTCCTAGATATTTTTAATGCCCTAATGGCCACCGGCGCACTCACCTTGCCGAGGAAGAGGCTACAATGGCCTCCCAATGTTGACACCTCTCGATATTGTGAGTTCTACCAGGGACCAGGCCACACTCTGGAGGCGTGCTTCCACTTCAAAGATTACATCTATAATCTGAACGACAATGGAGGTATAGATTGGGCTGAGATGAGGAAATATATTCTTGAGATGAAGGCAAGGAGGTCACTTGGGCAACTGCAGCAGCAACAGCCGTAGCAGCAGCAACAACTCCGGGCACCCCAGCAGCAGCCCGGCATGGGCATTATTCAGAACCCACTTCCGGAGCACCAGGCTTCAAACCACCAAGTTAACGCCTTCACGGTGTCTCCCCGATATGGAACACAAGGTCAGCCGACGGACGCAGCCTCTACATCCACCTCCTCTTCCCACTCCACCTTCATCTTACCACCCTTCATCCGTATACCTACCCCTGACAACCCACTGCCCTCGTTTCTACACATCCCTATCCGTCACCCCATTCCATCCAGTCAACTTGCCAATCCACCACTCGTCCGCCAATCTCCCGCTGCCACGACACCCCCACCCACCAACGCACAAGCCCCATTCCTGCGCAACCCTTCCACCATGCCACCACAGTCAAATCACCCATCCCCCACACCGCAACCACAACCATCAGCCAACCCGTCTTTCCCCCGCACACCATCAACCATACGCTTTATCAGCCCTAACCATTGAGTCCCCTTTCTTCGTACTCCCACCCCACCTCCCGGTGCGGCGACCATCTAATTGCCACATCAAATGTTCTCCGACCAACCTTCTACCTCCTCTTCACCTCCAATTTCGTCAGCCCCGACAACAACATCAGGGGATAGCTCTGAGGCGACAATGGTGCTCCGGAGTGGGCGCATGTTCAACAAGGTGTTCCCCCAGCATCAAGAACATACATTGGCACCCCAGGAAGAAGAAGAAGCCCAGCCAGAGGAGTCCATCCCAGGGACACAGTACTAGCTGCTGAAGCATTTGGACAAGACTCTGGCCAGAATCTCCATTCTGGAATTGATTAAGAGATCAGTAGTCCACCAAGAGGCCCTTATGCAATACCTGCAGAAAGTGATGGTCAACGAGTACCTACCAGTAAATCAAATCAGTGCAGTATTGACTCCCACAAGCTCGCACCCGGCCATCACATTTCATGAAGAAGAGTTAGCGCCAGTCGAGTCTCAGCGGTATGCCATATGCCTCACAGTTAACATCAATGGAATCCGCGTGCCCCGGTGTTTGGTCGACTCTGGGGCATCAATCAATGTTGTGTCCTCTGACACGCTGGAACTCTATGGGGTAACAGTACAATCGATCCGACCCTCTACCATCACCGTCACGGCCTACGACAACACTAGTAGGTCGCCTAAGGGGGTCGTCACACTAAAAATCGGACTGGGTCCATCCGTCACTGAAATAGACTTCCACATTCTGGATTTGGATCCAAGCTACCGCATGATTCTGGGCAAGCTACTCATCCAGGCCCTCGGCGCAGTTATCTCCACAGTCCACTAGTGCCTCAAGTTCCCGTACAAGGGGCAGATCGTCAAGGTGGCCAGTAAACCTGCAGTGGTGGAAGTGGACGCTATGACTGATAACTCAGTGCCTTCTATTTGGACCAGTAATCAGGCACTGATGTCAGTACTCAGGACACCAATCATGTATCCAGGCCCTAGTGGTCCGTCTATTAAGGCTGCCAGAAGAAGCAAGATTATCACCGAAAAAGGCTGGCATATCATGAAGCAGATGGGATACCAGCCAGGAAAAGGACGAGGGGCATAATTGCAAGGGAGAACTGAAGCTGTGAAAGATTGTAGGATGAGACCCAGGGCAGGACTGGGTTACAAGCCGAGCAGGGCTAGACAGCAGCCGGGGCAACCCCTCACGTGGACATTGTACAATCATTTCAAGAGAGGACCGCTGCACCCAGGGAGCGAACGGGCGTCCGCTGTTACTTCTAAACCTATTCATCGTTCACCCCTGGCCGTATATCAAGCTACAGGCAGCGACAACCGTCCAAGCACACAAAGAAAGGGGAGCCAGAGCTAGAATGGAGCCGTTGGTTTGACATGAGTGATGCCGCGGCATCCTTAGAACAACTCTTTGCCCTGGAAGAAACTGAGCAGCAGGCAGAAGCAGGCCAAGGCATGCTAATCGAAGAAGCTACCCCGCCAACCACAAGGCTCAGGGCGGGCCCCTCCTCTTCGGGCATCGCACCCATTCTAGATCCCTCTCCGAGAATCGCGCCCATTTCTAATTCCATTCTGGGCAAACCGCCCATTCCAAATTCAACTCTAGGCAACGCGCCCATTTCAACTCCGGGCATTGCGCCCGTTTCAATTCCAAATTCAACTCTGGGCAACGCGCCCATTTCCCCAAGCATTGCACCTTCCCTCCTGCGGGCCACTACGTGGTCTCTTTTTCTTTCCTTAAACATTCCTCGGGCACCAAAACCCTACTTGGTAATCTCCCTGCAACCGTCCGAGCAAGCATCCGCTTCCTCACCGTCGCTCTCTGATTCATCTTCTTCTGAGCTCGTGCTTTCCTCCCAATTCTCCTGTAGGCAAGACTGTCCTCGGCCTCCGACTCCACGAGCTGGCCGCCCCGTTGCCAGTCTGCGTACTGCTCGGGGAATCGAAGGCGCCAGTCGACGGTCTTCGCCTTCCCCCGGGTCTTCCGCCCAACTCCTCGTGGCTCCTCCACCTCCAGCCATGCCTGATGCAGGCCGAGGGTCCGAGCCGCCAACCGTAGGCGGAGCAACTCAATCTCGTTTAGGTAGTGGACCCACAGGTCCTGCCCAAACAAAGGTCAGCCACTCTCGACCCAGGGCTGGCCCTCGTCACCCATGCCCACGTAGGGCTGCCACACAACCTGCTTATGCATCGGGTCAATCATGTTCATATTTCACATCAAATGTAGGAATTAAAAGAAGTGTTTAAATATGGCACGTACTAGAAGGGCCGGGAAGTCGCGCATGCCCCGGAGGAGGATGTCGAGCTGGAACCCGTAAGTGG
The DNA here is from genome assembly GCA_014218235.1 of Colocasia esculenta. Classification (NCBI taxonomy): domain Eukaryota; kingdom Viridiplantae; phylum Streptophyta; class Magnoliopsida; order Alismatales; family Araceae; genus Colocasia; species Colocasia esculenta. The sequence goes on from CM024754.1 coordinate 60,957,675, forward strand.
CTGTGCTCATCACCGGTAATCACCTCAGGGCAAGGGGCACCGCGTCTGGGTGCACCTGCGTCGCCCTGCCCAGGGAGAGGTAGTAGTAGCTCCACACCTGCATACACACACCAATCAGTCACAATTTAAAATTTTCAAAATGCATGAAATTTGACGTACAAAATTAAAGTGGAGTTGAATTTTGAGGTCATAATTGTAGGAAGGGCGCGAAGCTGCCCACAGTAGTCTCCCTCCCGGTACCGGTGGAGGGATCTGCAAAGATGTGGGCCAGGAGAGCCGCACCCCAAGCATACTCACTGACCCAGTCCAGGTCCTCGAGCAGCTCTAAGAATCGGCAATGGATGCTGTCACCCTTCGTGGTGAACAGCATCTTGCCAAAAAGAAGGTGAGGAACCGCCTGAGGTCTCGGTCCGCTCGGTCTCCGTCCCCGGGGTCCTGGTCGTACGTTGCGCGCGCCAACCCCGCCGCCTGCTGCACGTACTCTAGCAGCATCTCCTCCACCTGCTGGCACACGCCCGCCAACCCCAGTGTCTCCAAGAGGGCGACCCGGCCTACCATCCTCCGGTCGCCACCCTCGTCCCCCTGGGGGTCCAAGCTCAGGAGGTCCTGCGCGTGGTCGGTGTAGTCGGCATAGGTGATGCCGCTCACCACTTCTCCATCCACGTGCAGCCTGATGATTCGAGCTACATCCTCCAAGCTCGGGACCATGTGGCCCCATGGGAAAAAAAAGGCTCTGCTGGCCCGGTCCCATCTCTCCCTCAAGACCTGGATCAGGGGAGGGTCGACGAAGTAGGGCTCGATCTCTAAGATCGGCCCAAACCCCATCCCCCGAATCCATTCCCTCTGGAAATCTGAGAGCCCCAGATATGCCCCCAGGACAAGGGGTCACATGGTCCTCGCCTTCATCACTCCCTGCAATGCACAAGCAAGCAAGCGTCAGTTTAAATGCATCGAGGAAGATCAAGCAATGCAAAATCAGCCAATTTCAGGACCCTCGGGTGCCCCATGAAACCCGTCCAAACCAGGGGACGCGTTTCTATTTCCAATTTGCGGCCATAGAAGCGGCCGCGTTTCGGCTTACAATTCGCGGCAACCCAAGTGGCCGCGTTTCAGTTTTGAAACTCGGCTGCCTAAGCTACCACGGTTCGTCGATCCGAATCGCGTCCCCTGGTTTGGACGCGATTCAGATCGTCCCCTTTCCGGCGCCAATCGCCTTCCCCTTCCTCCCTTTCCACCCGAAATCATAGCAAGAGGAGAGGCACTTACCGTATCTGGGCGAGGAGGAATCGCCCGCCCGAGACGTCCCTGTCGGCGCTCCACCCGGTCCTCCTCCGGCGCCTCCACGTCGTCCTCCATCTCCTCATCCTCCTCCACTGCATCTGCCTCTGCCATCTCCTCCCCCGCCACCATGAGGGCGAGCTCCTTGCCGGGCATGGCCGTCATCTCCGCCACCATGGCGGAGATGTCCGTCCCCGAAGTCTCCTCCGCCATCGTCTCCCCCACTGCCGCCGTCAGTGTTGTCGCCACCTCCTCCGTCGGCAGCTCACCGTCCACCCGTCGCCGCTTGGAAGCCCCCCCCCCTCCATCGGGCCGAGAGAAAGAAAAGAAAGATTAGGGAGGTTGGGAAGAGGGATTAAGGAGTTTGAGAAGGGGACTAGGGAGAAGAGAATATTTTAGAAACTGGAGAAGAGAAAAGAAGCGCCGGAATGAGAAACGGCCGGAACCGTCGCACCCTCGGGCATTTTTGCCCCGGCAAATTTTCAGAATCGCGTCCAGACCAGCAGACGCGTATCTGAAGTGAATTACGTCCGGAATGATCGCCGCGATTCTAGAAGTCATGATTGCACTGGCACGGGTGCCTAGGCGTTGAATTTGATATTCTAAAGGGCGTCCAGACATTTGGACGCAAAATTTGAAGGGTCACTCCGAATTGCGTCCGGGCAGTGGGCCGCAATTCAGAAACAATTATTGCTCGGTAGAACTAGAGAAGGCACACCGTTTGAAATTTGAAAGGTGGCGCTTGAATTGGACTTAGATAATGAAAGGAAAGGCGTCCTCTGTGTTGGGCGCAGTTTTGAGCGCCAACCGAGCCTTCATTTTGAGGAGAAAATTCAAGCAGTTTGGATGATACAAACATTCAAGGGACAATCTTGGCCATGTTAAGGAACTAATTCATTATTCATTAAAGGATTCAATCGCGCCGTTTACAAACGGCCACTTTGGGCCACAATTTCTTAAGCTCTCTTACATAGTTCATCCAATCATTTTCAGTCTCCTCAACATTTGGGACCGGCCTTCTAAAGGTGCAAATCTTCCATATAGCTTTTATGGTATTCACCTCCTCTCCATCATTGTTTGTCCCGATGTCGCGTCGTTTAATCGGCAGGAGGTGAGATGGTCTTTCGAAGATGCATCGTGGAACACCGAGCTGAGGGAGGCAGCGGTGTGGATTGTAGAGGACGAATTCGGACGCTCCAATCAATTGTAGATCCACACCGGGTGCTAGCCGGGTCCGCAGATCTCGGGCAATAAGTGGCACTGAAATGAAAGTAAAGACGCTCTCGAGCATGTCTCGGAGGTAATCACGCCAATCTGCCCGCGTCTTAAGTTGCGGCGCTCGGTTCGCCACACGCCCTTCTAAGCCCATGATATGATCCAAGTGCTTAACTGGACTTTTGGAGAAGATCCGGGACGAGCTTGCAACCTCGTTACTCAAAAAAAACTTAAAGTGTAGGTCAGTTCAGCAAGTTAACAAAAGCATAGATTCGTAGGGAGGCCTACCCAAGCTCGTCGTTGTGAGCCCACTGTAGAGGAAGGCTAGCACTGCCGGTCCCAACCTCTCTCCTTCCCAAATGGCACACACAGCGCCAAGTTGATCCTCTTCCAAAACATTGTCTATCGAAGGGAAAAGGAGCGCGCCCGCCATGCAGATGGCAAATCCCCTCATTACTTGTTCGAGCCTCTCGTTGTCCCTCGTTCTCGATATCTCCCTCGTTGTCTAAGCCGCCAGTTTTTGCAAGTTGATTCCTTTCGGGGCTTGGATACCTCGTGCCTCCCTTGGATCCATGAAGCTCTCGAGCACCCCCTTGCTTGAGTAGTACCTGATGATCAGATCATCCCCATATAATTTCATGAATTATATATCTATTTTGTGATTAACAAAATCCTAACAATTAGTATCTAACAAGTTTTCATGAGCTTAGTCACAGGAAATAAAGTAAAGGCAAAATCAGCAAAGACTTGTAAGTAAATCCTTACATTGTTGTCTTTAATTTTCAGAGCATGAAATTTCTCTAAGTACACATCAACTTGTTTTGAAGTATAACGATTTCATAAGTTTCATATCGTTTTTGAGTTTACATCGATTTCGATCTCCGAACGATTCGCTAAGTGATCGCATCGATTCGATCTCAGAACGATTAGCTAAGTGGTCGCATCGATTCCATCTCACAACGATTTCGTAAGTGAGCATAACGACTTGCTCATAATGATTGCTTATAGTGTTATAACGATTTGCTCATAACGATTTGGCAATAACGACTTGCTCATAACGATTGTTTACGAATGAGCAACGATTCACATGAATAATGACTCATTCACAATAATTCTATAAGTCATGTTCATATCGACTTCATGAGCTATAACGACTTGATATTCAAATATCTTGACAAGTCAAAGATATCCCGCGTATTTCTCTTTTATCCATACATTAAATATAACCGTACATTTCTATGCACGATGCATGTCCAAATATCTTCTATTCTTATGCTCCTACATGTAATATCTTTTTGGAAAGATAGAATGGAATTTCTATTTTGATGTATTCTCACTCTAACGTTGACTGACAACAAGAGACAGCTTAGTTGTCTACGTTTTAGCATTTAATGTGTGTAGGTCCTTGACAACGCGACTCTATACAACGTTGGATAAAGTAGAAGCTAGAGGATATCAAGAAGGAGTTTCTTCTCACGTGCATGGAACGCAAAGAACCATTGACTGCAAAGGAAATCCATGCAGTCTAACATTCTCTGAACTTAGAGACAATGGATACTTCAACGACTACATTTTTCAAAGAAGATATAAATAGAAGACTGGTGCCTACGTGAACTCGATCTTCAGAATTCAAAATCTGCAAGCACCATAGAAGAGCTCAAGTCTCACTTCATCGTCTTGTTGTAGCTCTTTGCTCTCTGTGTCTAGTGTAGAACCTTGAGAGAGCTTTTGTGAACTGAGAGTGTTCTTCTTTGTTGATGTTTTCCTCTCAGTGTTCGCTTCGGATCAAGCACTGTGCTATTAGATTGGTCCAGGGGCGTATCATCCCTTGAACACATCTTTGTGTTATTCCCTTCGTGTTGAAGGAAGACCTGGGGGTTCCAGGGTGTTTTTCCCTTCGTGTTGAAGGAAGACCCGGAGGGTTCCAGGGTGTTGTATCCCTCTTCGGGTTGTGAAGAGGAGACCAGCTGTGGCTGGGTGTGTAAGTGTTCTTGAGGGGGACTGTACCCTTGGGTAGTGAATCCTGAGTTGTTGCTCAGGGACTGGACGTAGGACTCCTGTGGAGAGGAGGTCTGAACCAGGATAAAATCTTGTGTAGTGCGATTGCTTACTTTGTGTTTATTGTTTACTTTTCACTAACGCTAACAATCATCGAAGTGCTTATTGTGTGAATGTTTTTGTGGACAGGTTTTTGATAATCAAATTTTAAAGAATCACATTCACCCCCCCTCTGGGCTTGCTAGATGGGCAACAGTACCTTGGCATGATCGCCATTCCGTCCTCCTCGCCTTGCTTCATCCTCTTCAAACCTAATAAGAACTCAACCTCTTCCAAAAGAACGGTGGCTTCGATGGTTCGGAAGAGAAATGTGTTGGTTTGAGGATGCCACAATTCGATCAGTGCCCCGAGGGCTGCCCAATCAAGGTGGATCTCGTGGTATCTTTTAGCATGAATAGTAAGGTTGTTAATCCCCCATCTTCTAAGGATAGCGGTCATGTCAGGAGTAATGGTGGAGGTTAATTGTTGGAGCCAAAGGAGGCGCATGAAACGCCGGTTGCCTGGGAAGAGCGGGTAATCCTACATGGGTAGTCGTGGTATGGAATGATCATGCGTGATAGGATCCGGTCATTTGGAAGAGGTAGAAGAAAAGAAAAGAAAAGCAAGAAGGAAGAACACCAAACAAACGTTAATAATCATGTCAAAGCAAATCAAAACCAGGATCAAAATCATAATCATCTTACCATTTTTGCTTGGACTAGCCTACAAATGTGGCCTTCCACTTGGCTCAACCTTTGGAACCCTCCTCCTCTTGCCCCCCTTGAAGATGATCCTCCATGCTCCATCTCCAAAAGAGTTCTTCCCTTCCTTCTCTCAAAAACTTCCCCTCCTTCACCTTCTCCTCTCTTTCTCTTGATTCAAATGGTGGATTTTACCTTTAGGAAAAGGGGAGGGAATGAGAGTGTATGGGTATTTGAAAAAGAATGAGAGAATCCCGGAGATATGTTATCTCCTACAGCTGCCCAGATGCCCCATGTTCCCATTGAAGGAGAAAAGACGGAACTGTCAAATCAGATTGACGGCATGAATCACGTCCAATTCAGTGGACGCAATTCAAGTTTGAAAGGTGTCCTGCCACTTGGCCGCGATTCATAAGTAGCACTATTCACAGCTTTTGCCATATTACATGTTGCTTTTCAGTACTGATCTATTTTGAGTGCAGGTTCCAGACACCTTTCTTGCTGCACAACTCACGAATATCCTCGGCAGTCACCCGGTATTGTATATAATGCATTTTACTATATGTTATACCACTATTAGAGCACATCAAGGACCTTGAGGCTCTGATGAAACTGGAATTTGAGTTCCCCTCCTCTGCCAAAAACGATGATAATTCCATAGGATTCCTACGCCTTGAGGATAGGCCGTTACGTTGCAGAAGAACGACGGTTCCGTCTGGTATACTGACTTCCGCAACGTAACAATATTATCCTTGATTATTTTATATTTTTCTTTTAGCCCAGCATGCATCATATAGGATTTTGAGCATAACTCTGGAAAACCACTCGCGTTTTTAACTAAAAAGAGCCACTTGTTCCCCAATTCCAGATAACATGAAATATTCCATGCCGAGCCAAGTACTAAATCCATTGTGTTGTTGGTTTGAAGATCGTCGCCTGAGAAACTCGTTGCCTTGGATTCCTTTCAATTTAGTTATTCTCCCAAAAGATCCACCTGCGGCAGTGGCAAACACCTCCAAGGTGAAACCTAATGGATTGTGTCCTTAGGTACTTCCCCGACGTTGGAAGTTGATCTTTCTCCCTTTTTGTGCCCACGTGCACACCCCTTTCTCCAAAGCATTGAGTTTTCTCTTGAGATTGTCAACAAACCACTTCATTCTGGACTGAGGAACAACTCCTATCATGTGTTGTTGAGGCGTATCTCATCACACCTTGGCGTCTACTTTTCAGTCATTCTACTTCGTTCCACTCCATTCACGCCACTCCATTTCCTTCAATTCATATCACTTCGCTTCACTACCTTACAAAGCAGACGCCAAGGTGAGGCAGCTGTAGACACGCCAATTTGGCAGCACATCAAGCAAATTCCATGTTATACTGCGATGCCTCGAAGTGGCTCTTTTCAGTTAACCTCTTGAGTGGTATTTCTATTTTCCTTAATTATCTTAGTATTTTTAGAATTTCTTTCCCAAGGGTCTGTCGACCTCCATTGAAACGCGTCCAAAATAGTGGCCGCCATTTGTAAAGGCTGATGTGCGGCGATTACAACCGACGCATATCACACTTGAAATATGGCACATGGTCTATTTATAAACCGCGTCTGACCGACTCACTACGATTTAAAGTCAAACATTCTGACTGCGCACTATTCGCTCCATTTAATAGACGCCATGCCAGCAATCATGATGTCTGTTTGAAATGCATCTGGGCGGCGCACCGCATTTTATAAACATCAAATCAAGGATCAGACTTTGTCAAAGATTCGATTTGCCTAAGAAAACGTGGCGAGCTGCCCAGACGCAATTTACAACCTAGCTTACAGCTACGTTCATCATGATAATGTCAAATTGTGCGCAAATCAGGCGATCTTCTGAATCGTGGTGTGTCAGACGAACGCGTTTTAATGTTAATAGGCGTCCGCTATAATGGACGCAATTTCGACTATAAATACAAACCCAAGGGACCCTCATTTGGTATCCAATCTCAAGTACAGTGAAGCCCTGTCGGATTCTCCCCTCAACCTCCGAGCTTCAACTCTTCAACCCTTCAAGGCGGGAGTCCGACGGATCGGAAGCTTGCATTCTGGGGTCGAGGTGGGGCATGTACATCGTCCTCGTGTTGACTTCATCGCGTGGCGGAGCTCCCGAGTGTTGGAGCGTGGCGGGAGGAACCCCATCGGCATCCTCTTCATCCTCGCCTCTCTCCGTCACCAACGGGCCACTCCGCCAATCCCATCTTCTCATTTTCCCCATTTTTAGTCTTTTTATCCACATGCATTCGTCAAATCTTCACCACACACGCACATAGCATCCTCTCATCTACCTACTTCTTAGGGGTTTAACACCACCTCCACAAGGTGTGTTAGCCCCCATTTGCATGTTTACATTTCTCTTCCGTTTACATTTACTACACCACATAGCCTAACCGCTTCTTCACTTGTTTTCTTGTCATTTCTTTTTCTTGCAAGGTACCCGGAATTGAATCTTCTTCATCGACTGGCCGGCGAGAGAAGGAAGGAGAATCCACCGCACATTCCCGTGCTTTTCTTTGGGTGGAGGTAAGTACACCACGTCATTTCATTTCCGCCCATTACATTTGGTGCCCACGTTCACCTGGTGATCGCGACACATTCCTCGTGCACACACGCACGTTTTCGATTTCCACATTTCCATCTCCATTTCCATTAGTCACTTTTCTTTTAAATTCCATAAATTCCTATCGTGGGACCAGTGTTTTCCGAAGAGTTGAGGAAAAACACCGTCTACACTCTCCTCCTCACCCTTCACCGAGACGATCACATCGGCCCAGGTCCCGCTGAAGCTTCAGCTCCTGAAGTTCCAGTGGTACAATGGGACGACAAACCCCGTTCACCACCTCGACAACTTTCAGGGTCAGGTCGAGATGGTGAACATTTCTGACACATTGAAATGTCGGGCTTTCATGTTCACTTTGGCCAACGCCGCACTTCATTGGTTCAAAGCCCTCCCGACGCACTCAGTCAATAGCTTCACTGACCTGGCACAGAAATCCCTGGACCACTTCTACAACATGGTGCAACACTCCCTCTGCACCGATAACCTCTAGTTGTTACAGCAGAAGGAGAGTGAACTCTTTCACAACTATGCCAAGAGGTTCCAGGTCGAGGTGATGAAGGTTGTAGACCTCGGCCTGCGCACTGCGGTCAATATCTTGACCCAGGTCTGCACCAACGCTCCATTTGTCACGTCGATCGCCAAGAAGCTTCCAATCACTTTGGCCGACCTCCTTTCCCACATGCAGAGGCTGAGAGGAGTTCCCTCCACCTTTCACAAAAAGTTATAATTCCCAACATCCGACAGGATAGAAGTAGTTGAGGGGAGCCAGACTGAGGCCTGACAATGCTATGTAAATTCTATAAAAGCTAAGGAACTAGTGGTTTCCGAGTATGATGATATTTCTATTGAAGACTCAGTCAGAGGGGTGCCATCCGAGCAAACTCATCTGGTACAGGTGGCGGAAGACAAGGCACTAGCCCTCGGAGTCGAGCTTCATGAGTTGGAGGGTCCCCTGGTGGAGTTTCTTACGACTGCCACTGATGTCTTTGCTTGGTCTGAAGCTGACCTTTCTGGGATTGACCCCACAGTCATCCAGCATCACTTGAATGTCGATCCCGAGGCGCGACCAATCAGGCAGAAAAAGCAACCTCTTGCTATTGATAGGCAAGAGGCCGTCACCGACCTCAACAGGGCCTGGCCGAAGGACAGCTATCCCCTTCATCGCATCGATCAGCTCGTCGACTCCACCGCTGGCCATGAGCTCCTCAGCTTCCTCGATGCATATTCCGGTTATCACTAGATTAGGATGGCGCCCGAGGATGAAGAAAAGACCACCTTCGTTACTGAGAGGGGGTTGTATTGCTTCAATCGGATGCCTTTTGGCTTGAAGAATGCGGGAGCAACCTATCAGCGGCTCGTCATCAAGATGTTTTGAAATTAGCTTGGAAAAACCATGGAAATCTATGTCGACGACATGCTGGTTAAGAGCTGAAGTGCGGGAGACCACATCGGAGACTTGTTCGAGACTTTTGAGGTGCTGTGTCGTTACGGTATGAAGCTAATCCCGAGAAGTGTGCGTTCGGTGTGCGAGCTAGCAAATTCCTCGGCTACCTGATCTCTAGCCAAGGAATCGATGTTAATCCCGACAAGGTGCAGACCATTCTCGACATGTCACCACCGAGAACCATAAAGGATGTTTAGAGGCTCAGTGGTCGGATTACGGCCTTGAGTAGGTTTATGTCAAGATTAGCTGAAAGGTGTCATCTGTTCTTTGAGGTGTTGAGAAAGGACGGTTCGAGTGGACTGATGTCTATCAAAAGGCATTCGACGAATTGAAGGAGTACTTGGCCAACGTGCCCACTCTCAGTACGTCAAAGTCAGGGGAAGAATTGATGCTATACCTCTCGGACACATACTACTCTGTGAGTTCGATCTTGGTTCGAGAAGGTCGCCAACACTTGCATGTATACTACACTAGCAGGGCGCTTCGGGGGGCCGAGCAGAGATACTCTGATATTGAGAAGGTAGGGTTCACGTTCGTCATTGCCGCACGGAGACTCCGACCCTACTTCCAAGCTCACCAGATCATCGTCCTCACCGACCTACCAATCAAGCAGGTTCTTAGTCAGCCTGAGGCCTCGGAGAGGCTGATGAAGTGGGAAATTAAGCTCAGAGAATTCAACATCACCTATCGGCCTGGCCTCGCCTCGCCATCAAGGCCTAGGCTATCACAGATTTCATCTTTGAAGCCATCGCGAGACCCGCTGAGCAAGAGGAGAGCCTAGCGGAATGGAGGTTGTACGTCAATGAGGCCTCAAGTTCGCGCGGTAGTGGAGCAGGTGTCGTCCTCTGCTCCCCCGAGGGTTTCATGTTGAGGTACGCTATTCAGTTCAATTTTGTAGCTTCAAACAATGTGGCAGAATATGAAGTTGTCATCTCCGGGCTTCACAGGGTCAAGTCGTTGGGAGTCTCTCGGGTAACAATCTTCAACGACTCCCAGCTCATCGTGAGTCAAGTTGCTAAAGATTATGAAGCCCGAGAGGAAAAGTTGGCACAATACCTCGATGAGGTGCTACGGCTGATGGAAGACTTCAAGCTGGTTCAGCTGCAAAAAATTCCACGAGCCGAGAATTCACATGCAGATGCACTTTCCAAATATGTCGTGGCAGTCAAGACTTATCTCGGGCTTGTAGTAGTCATAGAGGAGCTGCCTCAACTGTCGGTCGGTGTCGCAGTTGAATTCATGTGTGCAGGAGCTGACCCGACGTGGATGACCTAAATAGTCGAGTACATGCATCATGGGAGACTCCTAGAAGATCGAGATGAGAGTTGCGGATCAAAAGGCGAGCTCCAAGGTTCTTTCTGATGGGATATGTCTTGTACCGAAGAGGCTTTTCATACCCTCACCTTCGGTGTGTTGGCCCACTCGAGGCTGAAGAGATTCTACGAGAAGTTCATTAGGGGACTTGCGGGAGCCACACTGGCCCTCGTTCGCTCATCCGAAGGGTCACCTGACAAGGGTACTAGTGGTCGACGATGTTAAAGGAGGTTGAAGCTTATGTTAGAAGGTGCCATCAGTGTCAAATTTTCATTAGAGTGGATCACCGACCACCAGCTGACCTTTCTACTTTAACGACTTTGTGGCCTTTTGCCCAATGGGGGATGGACATTCTAAGGCCCTTCCCCCTGGCGTCAGGATAGCGGAAGTTCTTGATTGTTGCAGTCGACTACTTCACCAAGTGGGTCGAAGCCGAGCCTCTAGCCAAAATCACAGACGCCAATGCTTGGAACTTCGTATGGAAGAGCATTATCTGTCTATTTGGGTTGCCTAGAGCCCTCATCACGACAACGGGAGGCAGTTCGATAACTCGAGGTTTTAGAGGAATTGCTCCGAATTGGGTATCCAACACCGGTTCGCTTCAGTAGCACATCCTCAGATGAATGGGCAAGCTGAAGTAACAAACCGCACAATCCTTGACGGATTGAAAAAGTGGTTAGATGATCTTAAGGGGCGATGGGCCGACGAGCTAGCTCATGTGATGTAGACCTACCGCGTCACACCTCGGAAAGCCACTGGAGAGTCTCCTTTCGTGCTTGCCTTCAGGGTGGAAGCAGTAACTCTCGTAGAACTACTTGTACCATCACAAAGGGTACTAGGCTACGAGAGTGAAAACAACAACGAAGCTCTCCAATCCGAGTTGGTCCTCATCAATAAATGACGAGACCGAGCATCCACGCTGGTTGAGGTTTACCAATGAAGAATGAGGCGCGCATTCTCCACCAAGGTACGACCGAGAGGATTCAAGGTCGGTGACCTCATCTTACGAAAGCTTGTGGTCTCGAATCCAAGGAGTGTCGTCAGTAATCTCTCTCCAAACTGGGAAGGCCCCTACCGAGTGGTTGAGGACCTAGGTCGGGGGGCCTTTCAATTGTCGAAGCTAGAAGGGTCAGACGTTCCACGAGCTTGGAACTCCGAGCACCTAAAGCTCTATTTCTTATGACAAAATTTATTCCCATGAACAAATAAGTGACCAATGACAAGTCACTTTGCGAACACTGTCCTCTGGTCTTTCTTGAAGATAAGTCGCTTTGTAGCATTATCCCAAATCACAGAACGAGTCGTTCTACAACATCGTTCTCACCGTTAGGCAAGTCGTTTTAAAACATCGCCCACGCATAACTAAGAGGTTGGCCAGGACAACCGCGAGATCCCTGCTGCACTCAGCTTGTCCTAGACAGCCAATTGATCGATCTGGATGGCAGCGAGGTCGCTTCGGCACTCGGCCCGTCCCGATGATCGAGGCTGCCTCGGTATGTGTCGACAACTTAGAAATTTGTCTATTTGTGATTAGACGTCGAAATGAACTATTGTGTTACAACCATCCAAGGTCATGTCCTCGGAATCCGTCTATTTGTGGTTAGACGTCGGAATGAACTATTGTGTTACAATCGTCCAAGTGCATGTCCTCGGAATCCGTCGATCACTCTGAGAGTTACGAATATCTTGTTGCGCTTAACAAAAAGCTTTTTTATAAATACGGCTTTGCAGCCGAAGCATGTACAATATAAACTGGCCTAAGCTAGGGGGATATCAGAGCTCGCTGACCTGACATTTATCGCCTCGGTCTCCGTAGTCGGTGCCGTCTCGACGGAGATCCCTTCACCAGAAATCGTAGGCATAGGGTCGACGTTCCCCTCATTGTCGAGAGGCTCCAAGTTCGATAGGTCGCGGTTTGAAAATACTTCCCAAACTTCTTGAAGGTAGTTGCAGTATCCTTCTTGGAAGAGGCGGTCAATTTGCCTCTTCAGCTCGTCGGATTCGCGATACTCGGCCACCGCCTTCTCACACCTCTCGATCATGATCTTTTCGAACTAAGACTTGGTCTCAGCGTGGTCCTTCCTCTCAGCATCTAAGGCCTCCTCAGTAGCACAGAGATCGTCATGAGCCTTAGCCATCCCGTGAGACAAAGAAGCAGCTCTCTCGATAGCTTTGGAGGCCTCGTCAGCCTCATGTAGCCTTTGCTTCTCGACCTCCTCAGCTTTTATTTTTGCAGCCTCCACCTCCTGCTGAGCCTTGGCAGTCTGCTCCTTAGCCCTTTCTCGGTTAGAGTCAGTTCGTTGAAGCAGGAGGTTGTACATCGACAGCTAATCTTGAAGTTGTGATAGAGGCCTTCGATCAGCTCTCTGGACTTCAAGACGGTGTACTGAGCCCTAATAGGTGAAGGGATTGACCTTTGCCCCCACTGGGCTGGTGTCAAGACCTCGGATGGACCTCATCCTGAGGACTGTAGAGGTTGCTTTTCGGTGGGTCCCATGGATGATCGGGGAGAGAGCTAGGCACGATCATTCTGGAGAAAAGGCGACCTGATGATAGGGTCAGTCTGACTCTTGGGCGCCCTTCTGGCCACCTTTGCTGGGAGATGAGGGGCATCGACGACGGTGTGTTCCTTAGAAGGGATGTCGGGGGCATTCTCGATATCCGGTTCGGCCCGAGCCCTCTTAGCGATTTTCTTTCCCCTGGTTTGGAAGCGTTCGGCCATGGAACAGGCCAAGTCAGAGCTGGTCTTCCTCTTGTCAGCCATCTCTGTAAAAAGAAACCAAGGTAAGAGCTCGGATAGAGTTACGTTCGAAAAGATGGATCACGGTGTAGGCCAGAATTCCTAACCTTCTTCAACCTTGGTGACCAGATTGAGGAGCTCCTCGTTCGGGGTGTACAGGTTGGGAGCCTCCGTATCCTGCAATGCCTCGAAGGCCGACACCTCGCCTAAAACAAGGCGAGGAGGTCAGAAAGCTTTGCTTTTAACGTCTATGGCCGACCAAGTGGTAGGGAAGGGCCAAGCACTCGGATGATAGATGAAGTAGTAACTCCTCTTCCAGGCATGGATGGAGGACAGCATTCGACCAAGAAGTTGTTGGCCTTGAAGAGCAGTGAAGTATAGCCAGTCGCCAAAGGCCCTACCAATAAAACAATGGAAGAAGAGATGGGTGGTCGGTTCTACTTTGGCGAGAGCGCAAATAGCTAAGAAGTCGACAACCGACCGCCAAGAATTTGGGGCCAATTGCAAAGGAACGGCCCCCACAAGGAGTAAGAGATGGAGAATGAAAGGATGTAGAGGAAATCGGAGGCTGGCACAAACAGCCTCGGTATACAGACAGAATCCATTCTCCATGAAATGGTGGGCTCGGTATTTCTTGCTGGTTAGGATCATGGAACCATGAGGGAAGATTAGGCCAGGATGTTCCATGACCCAGCTCAGAGACTGGTCGGTAATTTCCGACACGATGTCCCCGACTGTCTCGGCTTGGTGCCTCGAGATGGCATGAGCAGAAGGCCTCCTGGGCACATACGTCCTGAGACTGACTAGGGGATCGAACGACTCAGCGGGAGTCGCCCTCACCTCGGTACTGCTTGAAGATTGAGCAGATAAGGAGTCCTCTGAAGAAGAACTACTCGATGAAGAAGACCCAGAAGAACTAGAGGGGGAATTCATCGCTTACCTTAAGTAAGCGGTCGGGGGCAGATTAGGGAGACTTGTCGGAAAACGAGAGATCAACTCACCGCTCTGACCACTTCTCGGATAGGGCTCCTCGCTTGACGACTTCATGCGATTGTAAGGGTGGTCTTTAGGGGTAGGACCCCTATATTTATAGATCCCGAAGGTCTGACCTGATCCAACGGATGGGCTTCTCTACCCGGATTGAGCGTTGAGACAACGCCACATGGAAAGCCTCAATTGGCTGCCAATAGGAGACAGAGATTGTGATGGATCGCCTCGGTCAAGCCCGTTAAACCGATAACGTACTTGATCCGAGTCCGCCTCCCGCGAACGGGCCGAAGCCTCGCAAGGGATACCAAACCACAGTCCGTTTAAACATAAAGGAACACACCACATTTTATATATATTTCACAAGTTTACATAGCCAAATTTCCACAAAAACTAAAAAGAAGTACAAGAGCCTGGGGCATACCCCGAGGTACAACTGAAGAAAGTAAACAACTACAAAACTACACTGCTGAAGCTACTCTGCTGGAGGTGCTGACCCTGCACCGCTACGACGCAGCCCGGAACTAGACGTCGGACGAGAGACGTCCTCCTCGCTCTCACCTGTGGGGGTAGGGGTGAGCCTCTCTAGTCACTGGCTCAGTAGGGAACTCCCCCAAAACCGAGCGAAACAAACACCACGAGTACGAATAGTAAACAGCACCAACAATTAATATAACAGCTAAGCAGGTAAGTAAAGCTGTAAAAGTACTCACCGTCTGCCGACTACGAGAAACAACAATAATAATTAAATGGCAAACCAGTACAGGTGTACAAGCCAAAGTAGAGACAGCCAACACGAGCCACGTGAACTGGTTCGCGACACCAGAAACTAACTCGGACAACTAACACAGGTCTAACTCTCAGTCTCGCAGCCACGGACGAAAGGTCCAGCTGCCGCTCCACGTAAAAAGGTCAAGCAACTGTGGAGACCAACTAAACACCACCACCTGTAGACCACACGGTCACAGGCCCATGCCTGGCACCTCCAGAGACCCTGGCCTGGGCTCACTAGAGTGAGGCACTGGAAAAGGACTAGCTGGGGTCCAGTACGTCTACTGGTGTCCGTACCCCCAACTACGAGCGCGCTACAAGTGACTAAAAACAAACACAAGTGTCACTGTCCCACTGTCGTCTTTCCCTCAGCCGGACGTACAACTCTAACACAAGAGTGAGGTGTCCAGGTCAGACGACACAGACCTCGACGGTACAGCACAAGTACCGGGACAAAGCCCCGAGCTAACAGCCTGGCTCACAAAGAACCTGGGGCACCAACTGGAGAGGTAACCACGGTAGGCGTCGTACTACTCGCCACGTACACAGAACCACGTGCACGTCACACACAAACCACGTGAAACCTCACGTAAACCACAAGTAACCACTGGTCCACTACACGTGAACCCAACTGACTCGCGTACACAACGCGCAGTCACCGAAGTAAACAACTAACAGCATACCTTGTATGCTAAACACGTAAACAAGTGCACTCAGTGCACCTCGTGCATCAACACACATGCATTATCGATAATTATTGTACTTAGTCATTTCTGCTCATATAGAAGTAGGCGGCCACATCGATTGCCGCTTACTGGGAGTCAACGGCAAGGGTCCTGGCCGTTAATCTCCTGGCTGAGAATCTTGGCGGCAAGCGATGTTGACGCCAAGTTCTTCGGCCATAAACCCTGCAAAAACCCTAATCCGGCTCTGCGGGCTTTCTAACTGTTCTAACTACTAAAAAAACATGCAAATGCAATTCCTTTAGCATGCTAGAACCCAATACAACCCGTTATAACATGATTCGTACAGTAAACTACTCAAACCACCCATTATCCCGCTTGGTGCAACTCTATCCAAACATGGATTATCATGCTGGTTCAAGTGATTATGATGTGTTTTAATGTTTCTATGAAGCTACCAGGGTTCATCCCCTACCTCAGAACACGTTAGAATCTCCTGCAATCCCCCGGTTCACGCCGAGCCCTCTGCGAGCTCCCACGCGAATTGCACCACGCCGCGATGTTTCCTCGCGTAATTCAGCGATGCTGCGCGTTCTACGATCGTCCAACTACTCCTCGGTACCTGTTGGAAGCTTCAAAGACTCGGGGGCAGCAAGCTAGGGCAAGAGGGAATGAGAGTGAGCTGAGAGAACAGCCCTCGGGTGAGCCTATAACCTGTTGAACTGACAGGTTGGCGTCAACCCCCTTGTCGCCAACATCAACCGCCAGCCTAAACGTCCACATCTACTGCCGCTAAGCTCATGATGTAAATGTCCACTAATCTAGACGCCTACCAGTAAACGGCCACCCCTGGTCGCCAACTCAGACAGAACAGCAGCATGTCTCATTCTATCTCCGGACCAACCCTGCGCTGCACCTGGACAAACTACACATCCACACCAAGCATTCCACACAACCGACTCACACTGGCCTCACAACGGCCGCCACAACCACAACACACACGATCCACATGGATCCGAAAAGCACGCGACGTTACAGAGATTCTCATCCAACTCTCTGACAAGACATCCTGCCAAGGAATGTGGATTGCGAGGCGTAACCTACCGTCAGGCACGGCATGATTATGAAGTGTTTAATGTCGTAGGTTATACGGCGCCATCACCATAGATTGAGGCGATGTCCCGTACAGTCTCCCAAGACTATGTGACGTTAACTTTTCAGGTCATGTGATGGGAACTACGTTTCATGGCGAGCAGTGTTCTCAACTCTAGATTTGCCTCAAATGATGTAACTCAACCAAGGTAAATCCAGGGGACCATTGACACACCGTAATCTCGCTAGATGGTTTTTTCATTTCCGAGAACTTCATTATTCCTCCATGACCGATGAGACGAATGACTGACCAATGTCTCTAGAAAACTGTGTGGCATACTAGTCGGCCCCGACAAGTTCATGAGTGCCCCCGAACGGAGTTTAACCGGCGGTGGTAACCGTCGCCTTCATAACGGATCCGCGTCTCACGCGGATCAGGATCCTACAGTTATTAGCCTACATAACTCTTTTGTAATTGGTGTCATAAAGCCCATGATCCGATCGTGGGCCAGTTATGGCAATGAATGGGGTAATAGTTTTGGCAACCGCTGCGCCATTTTTGGGTCACTTGAAGCAATTCTCTCCCTATAAAGGGTGGACGCTCCCCAGCCGAGGGTAAGCAACTCTTCTCCAACCATATGAACATCTCCCTCTTTCTCCTTACTAACTTGGGCATCGGAGTGTTTACCCACCGAGACCCTCTCAGTGGTTCTGTAGGTATAAGGCGAGGACATTTGGCTTCGCTCTCAGCGCCGACAGCTTTCCTCGGAAGATCTCGGTTTTAATCAACACAAGATAAAAACAGCAACACACTCGATAACATACTCATTAAAATACTCAATAAATTACTTATTAATATACTCAAAATGTAGAAACCCGGAAATTTTAATACTTAAAAATTCGAAATAATAATTTCTTTAAATCAAAATAAAAGAAACATGTGTACCATTATCATATGTACAATAACCCAACGGAAAATTCCTTGAAAATTATAAATCAATCCCAGACATTATTCCTAAGTGTTTCACGTAGAAATTCATACAACGAAAAATCCGATTGGCCAAGCGTATGTCACAATGTGACCAATTATCCAAATTAGGAAACTAAGTCGGAAAACCGTTAACACGGAAAGATAACGCGCCCATAAAACAATCGAACATGTCAGAGAGACTTCCAACATCATGAAATGAATAACCATTATTGGGTTTGGACCAATGGACCTCTTATAGCCCACGATTAAATTCAAATAAGAAGATGCAATAAAAATCATAACTCTATTATTCCCTAATTAAAAAGGGAAAACCTATAACATAAATTCCAATAAATAATGGGCTTGGTTAAATAGACCCATTAGAAATTAGTGGGCCAAAATAAGGATTTTAAAAATAAGAATAATGGGAAAATACCCTAAATTCGTAACTAAATTATTACCTAAATAGAAAATGGGTATTTAATGTATTAAATAGGAAGTTTTGAGTTGGAATTGGATTCCTAAACCTACTCCATATAGTCTAGCACGAATTTAGCTCCCATCCTAACCCAAATAGGAGGTGGAAAGCTTGGAAGGAGGCTGGGAAAGGAAGAAATTCGGAATTAAATAGGAGTTAGAGTACTATTAGGAATTAGAAACATAACTAGCATAAATACACCTCTTAAACCCTCTTGGCCGACCCAAACTCGTGCCAAAGGATTCCTGGACTAGGAGGAGAGGTCAAGGAGGAGGAGATTTCGTGGGGAGAAGAACCTTTCAAGCTCTTAACCCCGTTCTTCAAGTTCTAGCCCTAGAAGAGGAAATCGAGTCAAGGTAGGCATTCTCACAAGCTAAAATCCTAATATTTTGTCTGTAGATTGTTCCATGCATCAGGAACAAAACCCTCAAGTTTTATAATTTTCCATCGAGCCAATATTTTCTTCTTGAATTTTGAAGTTCTACAACTCTCTTGACCCCGAACCCTCTTCATAATTCTTGTTCTCCATGATTACTGAATCCCATGCCTTGAAATTTTTATGGGAGATACTGATGATCATTAGGGAACTTTTGCCCCTAAAAGCCCTAATTTTTATCAAGCATGTTGCTTGAACTAAATCAATCTTGCTCTCTATATCATGTTCTGTGATACTCATTCTTGTTCGTTCTCAAACCATATTCAAACCATGCTCTCTCTCAAATCCCTATTTTCTGGAAGTACCCTCGCATGCCTAGTTTCATTTGCCCCTGATTTCATGATTTTTCATCGTGTATATAATTAGTTATGGATTTCTGAACAACCCTGTATCAACAATTGAAATCCCTGGTCCGCAATCTAAAGTCTGGTCTGACTCCTGTCAGAGCCAGGCGCAGACCACCAGAAAGCGATGGCCCGATATGTCGCCTTCTGGAGGTTGATTGCGACAGTCTACCCGTCGCATTCAGAAAGCGACAGGTAAGCCGTCGCTATCCCTGTGCCTGTCTTGTCGCGACCCTTTCCCGCCTCTGTCGCGTTCACCAGGCCGTCGCGACAGCGCCTATGTCGCGATCTGCCTACCCTGTCGCAATGCTCATTGACCTATGTCGCCTTCTTAGTTTTTTTGATAAAAACCCATAAAAATATTTCTGTCACTTTCTAAATAATCCTTACGCCTTTTTACAGTTATACCCCCAGTAAAAACCTTGCCTAATAATGGAGCAATATTGAAAAATTTTAATACATCTTCACGACTTATTTCTATCTATGATTTCTCTTGCACTTACACACACATGAACCATCCATATATGGCTGAAATCTTGCAGAAAATATCTCATAATGTATCTAGTAATTTATTGCAATAAAGTATATTAATTACCCTATTTTAAAGGACTTGTATTCGTTTCTTGCGTTGTTTATATACCGATATCGACGCTCCACTGTTCTAGAATTCCTCTAGAACGTCGAGCACATGTTTTATATACACACTTTACTTGGCTTGTGGTGAACTCTCCGTCGGATATTCCTTTCGCCAGACTAGTGAACTCTTGCACAAGGCCTCCGTAAGTCTCCTCTGTCCATGGATTCCCACATGGTCGACGAGCCGGTTGTACCCTAATACCTATGATACCCTTTAGGGATCTATATGATCCAAATGGCTATTAGAGATTCACTCTCGTCTTAAATCACGCCGGACCTCTGGACCTGTGCATAACAAGGCCAGTGGTAGGGTCGTGAGTTCCACCTGACTGCCAACACCAAGTGCGCGTGTTGTGCAACTGTTACTATCGCTCGTTACTCGACGTTTCATGTGCAATGACCATAGAATCTCATCTATACTGTACTCTCTCGTCTATTCACGCTCACTCTACTATCTCGTCTCTCTCGTCTATTCACGTTCACTCTACTATCTCGTCTCTCACGTCTATTCATCTAGTACTCTCTTGAGACTCGTTGAGCTGTTGTGGCTCCTATCGTTTGTACTATGTCATGACTGTCTAGCGCTATAATGCATACTGTGCAGGGCACGGAGAGTGTCCGAGGGGCTCCAATCTAGTCCTGGGGGCAGAGAGCCACCCGAAAATACCTGCAGGGGCTATTGATGGTGTTCTGCATTGCACCGGTTCTGACTATACTATCTTGGCTAGACATCTGACTACTATCCTTTTAGTCTGAGGAGTTCAGACGTGCTGTGATA
The DNA here is from genome assembly GCA_014218235.1 of Colocasia esculenta. Taxonomy (NCBI): domain Eukaryota; kingdom Viridiplantae; phylum Streptophyta; class Magnoliopsida; order Alismatales; family Araceae; genus Colocasia; species Colocasia esculenta. The sequence goes on from CM024754.1 coordinate 60,978,173, forward strand.
TTACTGTGCTATCACGAACTGTTATACATTAGTCTGAGGAGTTCAGACGTAATGTACTATCGTGAAACGGCTACTGTCCCAAAGTGACTATTGTCGTACTCTACCAGTGCACCGTTGTGCAACCATACACGCTATCTCGTTACACGCTATCTCGTTACATGCTCTACTTGCTCTACTTGATACTTGCTATCTTGAGTTATTACGTTCTATCGTGACATGATCACATTCAAAGTGCCATTACTATTTCGATTGACGAAAGTTAATCAACATGCTATACTATTTCGATTGATGAGAATCAATCAAAGTGCAATTTACTCGTTACATGACCATCTACTATCCACTCTTCTTGCTATACATGCCTCTTGCTATTCTGGACAATATCGTTACTTGCTATTGTTGTTATCGTTTTCTATCGTGACTTGACTTTAGTCATCGTGCTATACTTGATTCATCTGCTATTTGAACCATGTTACTTGTGCTATTACTTTCTCGACTTTACATGACTCTCTCTATCATTAGTTACTCTGACATTTAATGCATTAATTATTTAAAGCCTGCTTGAGCCTGAGATTTAAGTCCTACTGGGCGTTATCGCTCACCCTTCGTTATTTGTTATTGTGTCTCAGGTAAGTCGAACAATGACGTTATACGTACCAATGGACAAGACCAGAGTGATGAGTGACTAGAGTCAAATGACGAAGTTACCCTAGTACAATTGAAGTCTAGTAGTTATTGCTTTAGATTTCTTTTCAATGTAATGATGTCGTTGAGCCTTATGTATTGGCTCCGAATTAGTGGTTGTAATAGTCTTAGTGATTTTATAATGAAATCAAGAGTTATTTCAATTATTATTCATTAGATGCTCTGATGTTTGGGAAAGTATGCGCAATTGTCGTTACCATACTCGTTGTTCGCGTCTCCCTCCGATTTATTCCGCTGCTAAATTGGAGGGGCGTGACACAAAATGTTACTCTTTAATATACTTGAATTTCTTATAAGAAATATGAGGAGAAAAATATATTTATCTATTTTGTAGAGTTATTATTGTAGTATAAAATATTTATAAGAATTTAAATGTAAAAGAGTAAATGTGGGGGTGTATATACATAAATGAGACAAACATGGTATATACATAAAATTTGGTTAAAGGGTATGAACAAAAAATCTACCTTTTTTAGGGCCCTAAGCATGAGCACCGCACACATCATCTTCTTCCTCTCGACGATTTACTACGCAGGTGTCCGACGACCCTAGCCAACATCACTGAGGGGTGAAGCTGGCAAGCGTAGTGCTACCCCCAGTGGTGCGGATGATCGACAATGCAGACAACTCGGGCCCAAAGTTGCAACAATTGTTCCGACTTTGCCAGATGTCATCTACGATGTCTCTAATGGCATCCTCTAGCCTTCCCACCACCCGCACCCATCGTCCACCACCTGCACCTGTCGGCCATCACCCACGATAGCGGAAGATAAGTAGTCGAGATGTAAATAGTCGACAAAGTAAGACTCTTGTTAGCAAGCAAATTAATAATATACACAATTGGCCCATATAATGAATAAAAACCAACTAAACTTTTATTTCAATTTCTCAATAATGATCTATTACATCATCATTGGACTCTAATAACATAGTGTAAGGCCCTCGAATTTTGTCCTCATATGTTTATTTAATTTTGTGCATATAATATTGTTTATTTCTGTGAATATAATATATTTAATTAACTCTGTGTATATTATATTTATTAAATTATGTGCATATATAAATTATTCATTGCTATGCATATATGTTGTTTGATATTTCTATGTTTCTGCCGAGAATCTGCTTAACGTCAACATCTCTTGACATTAAGAGTGAGTCGACGGCAACAAGTGTGTCGTTTACTGTCTGACCGGAAGATATCGACGTCAGCATCGATTGACATTGACTTCTGATCAACGGCAATAAGTTGGTCGTTTACTTCTCCGGTTATGTTGCGTTTCCAGATCTAAAAATAGCTACGTTTTCTCCGGGTGCTAATTAGGAAACCTATCCTCAACGGGTGGAAAACCTAATGTTAGTCATACCCGACCCTTAAACCTATAAAACCTAGTGTTCTCGGCTAGATTAAGACTTTTGGGTTGAGAGGAAAACCTAGGGTTATGGGGTTTCGAGGAGAGAAAAAGAGAGGGTGGATCGGCCAAATTGCTGATTGTTCGGTTGGTGTTGTGGAGAAGAAGGTTCCCCAACCTAAGAAGAAGACCCTTGACGATGAGATCGAGGCCGGATCGTGCTCAAGATGGAGGATTTGATCTTGTTTGAAGGCTACCTTTTTTGGGCAAAAGAGGGCTTCATCGATGAAATTCCCTTGTTGAAGAATTTTATAGAGGCAAGTAACTTAGGGTTTCTCTCCATAGACTTGTCCCTTAGGGTTTTACAATTTTTACGGATTTTTATTTCATGTCCTGGAACCCCCAATTCTCACTATTTTTAGAGTTCGGTCTGCACTTTTGCAGACAGGATATTGACGGAAAGCTTGTTGCTACCAAGATCCTGAGTTGGCGGCAACCTCGTGTGTCGTTAACCCACCTTGACAGTAAGGACCTTGCCGCCAAGTTCTTCTGTTCTTCACAGAAATATGTTGAGCATGTCTATATTATGATTTCGGATTTCTGGATGATTGTGCATGCTGTAAAATTTATGTTTGTTCAGGTATGGTCAATAGGTCATATCAGGAGGGTATGTCGAATTTCTGTGCGTGGTTTTTAATTATTATAATTTCTGTTGTGGTGGATTAAGCATGTTGAGACTGTGTTAAATTCTGGAAAATTAGTTTTACTGCATGATAATGTCACAGGAAATTTGTATGATATTAGGGTTACTGTTCTAATGTTTTGAACTGATTAGAACTGACTGCTCTACTATCTACCATGTTAAGTAGATATTTCATTGAAATTACCTAAATTCTATGTTAAATTGTTAAAAATTAGTTTTTCTATTGTGAAAAATATGAAAAATTAGACATGTGACACATTACCGTAAGAAGTCGGTGATAAACATTTGACACTTTTTTGACACCCGTGGGTACTATTCGCTTTGAATCATGATTAGGTGTATGTGAGTTAAACCATGTAAAATTTAATGATTTGCAGCATGATTAAACACTGTTATGATTAATTTGCCACTGTGAAACAGTAATTTCATGTTCTGTAAACTGAAGCATGTGAATGAGTTAAATAGTGCATGTGAATGAGTTAAATAGTGTATGTGAATAATGTAAACCATGTGAAAAAGTGTTAATGTGTAATGTGTGCCGAAATTGACACTGCTACCATAGAAGGCTGTGAAGCCGTACTGTAGTAAAGTCCCTATGGGAAGGCTCAATGTGTATGTGATATGCTATGGGCATTAGGATGAAATCCTGGAGGTGAACAAGTACCACTAGTTAGGGTGGAGAGGGCTTCTCCCGGTTTTGTGCAGTTACCAAGATTCATCACTGTATTGCCTAGGTGACGAGTATGTGTTATGTGAATGTGTGTCCTTCTTTATAGTGCTTCGGACTATGTGTCACGGTAAATTAAGTGTAAAATGTGAATATGCGAAAATGTGAATATGTGAAAATGTGAAAGTGTTATGTGAATGTGATAGCATGTGAAATGATGTGAAAACATATGAATGTGATACAATTATGATAAAACAGCAAGCTTAAGATGTGAATAAGTGTTATAAACGCATGTGAAAATGATTAGATATCATGCTAGGTTTGCTAGTTATTGTGTGCATATTTCCATGATCAAATTGCGTATAATTGTGAAGTGATTTGAATAAAATTTGAAACCATGGATCATATTATATATTATGTGTAGGAAGCATGTGTAGGTTGTTCATGTTTATGTTAAATAGAAATGAAGCATGTACCATGTGTTTTTCTCTTATGGATTATAAGAATAGCATGTTGTAGGATCGAATATTGGAAGGATAAGATCTAGAAGGGGGGGGGGTTGAATAGATCTTACCCAATTAATGCGGAAGCTTGAGTAATTCAAAATTACTTCTAATCAGAGATCTATTCACATAGACAATTGTTTATCTGAAGAGTGAGTGTGTGTGGAAGATGTGTGAAGCAATTCAACAATTAGTGTGAGTTCGAAATCCTATGCAAGCATCTAGCGAGGACAAGCAGATCAAACCACTGCACAAAGGATTTTTAGGTGGTTCGGAGATCACACCAGTAATTCCTATATCCACCCCTCACACAGTGAGGCTCCACTACTCAAAAGAGTACAACTCACACTGGAGCTTGAACACTCCAACACACTTGAGTTCACAACTCACACACCAACTCTAGAGCACAACCGCTCCAGAAACTGAGCACACTTGCTCAAAAACACACAGAGTGTTCAAATCAACACAACTGAGCACTATAGCTCACAAACCACAAGCTAGATCAAGATCAATATAAATCAGATCCTCTAGCAATGATCTGATTCAAGACAGATTCATTCACAGAGACTTGTGCAACACTTTATGCACAATCCCATAGATGAATCAGAAGAACACTTTCAGAGTTAAGAGAATTAGATACAAAGTATGTTCTTCAATGGAGATCCCTTGCAGAAGGTTGAATTGAGGAGATTTGTTGATGCTTTGAGTCACTGGGAGATGCTCTGCTTCAATTGCTTCTGAGTCGCCTTCAGATGCTCCTCAAGTGTTGGCTTCTGCTGGATCTACTCCTTTGAGAGGTGCTTCAGCTCCTTCTCTGAAGCTCTCCTTCAATCTCTTGTGCTTTCAAGGGATGCAGATGGATCACCACAGCAACAACAGGAGCAGGAGTGGGAGATTCCTCTTCTTGCCGCCAAAGGCTCTTGCTGGAATATTCTGGAGGTCTCTCTTGGCTTGGGGGCCGATTGGTGGGGTATTTATAGCCCTACATGTCCAATAGTACCCTTGGAGTGCGTGGGCACATGATCCAAGATAGATTCCATTGAACCCTAGGCAGCCACGTGTCCAGATAAATCATAAGTTGAGATTTCAGCCGGAGTGTGTCGACACTACCACTGAGTGTGTCGACACACTGTCCCAATTGCGCAAAGAAGGTCTTCTGGATGTTGGGTCTAGTGTCGACACGACCACTGACTGTGTCGACACACTGTCCCATTCAGATAAATGGATCTCCTGGAAGCTGGGTCTAGTGTCGACATGACCATAGACTGTGTCGACACACTTGACCCTGTCTTCATAAAAATGCTTCAGAGACTATGACCCAGTGTCGACACCATCAATGGGTGTGTCGACACTACCATGATAAAACCTGTACATCCCTAAGAATTTAACACATAAAACATTAGTACAAGGTATTATCATCAAAGTATGAAGTGTAAGGTATTTGAAACATGTTTTTTGAACATTGTTATTACATAAATGATGTATGTAACATGTTCCACCCATTAAGCATTAAAATCACAAAATGTCATCATCAAAACTATGAGGAGAAATACATCAAAAAACCACACTTAACCCAACATTCTCCCCCTTTTGATGATGGCAACATTAAGTCAACATAAAATTTTGTTTTTCTTAAGGATGTGGTTTTAAGCCATTCTTTCACAGAATCCAAGCACATACACTGAATGACAATGAACAATGAATTTCAACAACTTCATTAACTTCATCAAATGCCATTGAAAAAGATTTAACACACATGACAAATATCACAACCAGAACAAAATGTTACTAACAACCATGTCTTTCCAAAATGAACCATACAAGATATGACATTTACATCCAAAAAGTATTTGCAGACAAGCTTCCTTTCACAATATGAACAAACCCTTCTCCCCCTTTGACATCATCAAAATAGGGCATCCATCAAGAAGATGGAGGTGGAGGAGGGATAGGAAGTAAAACAGACTCTATAGACTTCATCCTGGTCTCCATAGCTGATAAGTTTGATCTCAGCTGACTTTGCATTGTGCCAAACGAGTATGTAGTAGTTCTTCCATTCGTTGAGAGTTGTCATACATGTTGGCTTCAAAGGCTGAAATCAGCTGACATAGGTGGGAGGCTGAAGAAGAACTTGCAACAGTGCCATGTCTATTAAAATTGCGAAGCTCACTTTTGAGAGTTGTGATTTTTGATCAACATGGGCTAACAGGTTCTTCATACCTTCCATATCATCAACTAGGTGAGCAAATGAGAGTCTAGTCTTGGGCACTTGAGAAAAAGTTTCCTGACTATTGAATAGACCTTTCTGAGTATAAGCTAAAATCCCTTGAAGAACAATTTCAAGCTTGTCTTGTAGATCTTTCAGTTGGCCACAACTATCTCCCAAGGTGCCAATGAGCCTGTTGAATCTATGTGTGGCATGTTCTGCTAACTCTTTCTGCTTGATGAACTGACCATTGACTGAATTTTCCAACCTTTGAATACGAAGCTCAAAATTGTTTGCCATTTGTTGTATAGAAGAAGTGATAGTGGCAAACTTTTCTTCAAGAAATGTGTACAACTCTGGTGGAACAGAAGGTCCAAGTTGAAGTAGAGGCTGAACCAGTAAATGGAGGAAAGGAGGATGGAGGATCCACATCAGGAAGTAGTGGAGAAGAACCATGCAGTGTGGGTGATTGAGGTATATCCTGAGTAAGTGGGACTTCAACATCAGATGGGGGGTGAACCTCTTGATCAGGCTGTGGAGACTGAGCCGTATGTGGAGGATCCTCTCCTTCAGGGGCAGTAGGTGGAAGATCCTCTCCTTCAGGTGCAGCAGGTGCCTCAATAACTGGTCCCCTACTGACTTGATTACCCTCAATCCGAAAACCCATGAACTTTTGCAAGTGTTTCAGATAGTAAATGTTGGATTTTGGAATGGACTGAACTCGCTCATTTTCAAAAGACACACCAAAGTGTTTAAATACAGCAGTCAGATGAGCAGCATAGGGCAGTGATCTATGAAGATCCTTCCTAGTTGTTTCTGACAAACTTTGGTACATGATCACATGCAAATTAACTTTGATATCCTTTTTCATGCAGTAAATGACAAACCATTGAATATCTGTAAGTCTGTCCCTTCCACCACCCTGTGGTGTGATAATGGTGGTGAGGATGTGATGAATCAACCTAAGAACAGGTGGGAAGGTGTTTGTGTTGAATCGAGTGACATAGGTTTGCCGGGAGTCTGATGCATCATGAGGGAGACCAGTCAGTAAAGTATATGCTTCATGCAAATCAAACTCAAAGTCATGATAATCTTCTCCCTCATCAAGAACTTTAAACAATGTAGAAGCTAGCTCAGTGGATAAGACAAAGGAGACCCCTTTCACTTCAGACTGATAACCCTCTGGCAGAATAGTCAAGTTCATATAAAACTCTTGCACCAATCTAGGATAAAAGGTGCAAAATTCAGAGATAAAAGGCAGCCAGCCTTGAAACTTGAAGAAATTGAAGACATCAGGGAATGCACTGGCAAAATTGTCATCATCCAAATCAACAGCCCTGGGCTTGAGAATAGATTTCCCTCCAGTGACTAACTTGGAGGGTGTAGCCTCAGAAGAATTGGAAGACCCAGATGAAGTGGAGGATGATTCCTCTGAAGTATCAACTAGAATCTTCCTTCGAGGATGACGAGTCACTCTAACAGACTTGCCACGACTAGAAGAAGACACCCTACCTCGCTTGGAGGGAGTAGGAGAGGGTGAAGATAGACCCTGTTGCTGAGCCGGATCATGGCGGCGCTTACTCCTTCTTTCTGTGGGGGGTTCGTCAATGACAACCCCACGGGGCAGTAGCCCTAGACCTGGCGCCTCGACGTGGAGTCTGCTTGGGAGGCATCGTGCAAGTAGAGAGGAGAGGAAGAAGATGAGAGAGGATGGAGAGGAGGAAGAAGATGGCGGGAACAAGAGAAATCGCCTGGCTATGGGGGTCTGAAACGGGGCCTGCGTTGACCTATTGAAAAGGGCATATAAAAAAAGGGCCTACGAAAGAGATGAAGAGGTGAGGTGTGCCGCCGGAACATTTTACACTAAACAGGGGGTAAGGAAGAAAACTGCCTGAAGATGTGTCGACACAGGAGATGACTGTGTCGACCTGACCAGAGATTGTGTCGACACATGAATAGGACTGTGTCGACCTGATTAATCAAAAACTAACAATAGGTACTGGAAATTTTGGAGAGTAAAAAACTTTATAATGATGAAAGATATAGAATCAACTTGTCAAGGATTTTTAAGATGCCAAAGAAGTCATTTGTCATTTCTCAACAAAAGTCCATGATTAACCAAGTGATAAACAACAACTACAGGATATGTTCATTAATTGAGATGAAACACTGAAATGACACTTGAATGATATAGGACATTCAATACAGTCAAGGACAAACTTTCATATTCTTCTAATCCAAAGTAATGAAAATTTCTTTTAGATTGAAGTCAGTGGTGATGAAATTAAACAGACTTAAGCAAACTGAGGGGGGGCAAAGGTGTGACTGTTTTGATTGATTCTCCTTGGACACCTTTTTTTTTTTTAATCAAACTATCAAATGTAGTAAATCTTGTTCACACAAGAACTAATGATTTTACACACCATAGTCCCTGGTTACTAGAGATTTGCTCATTATCCAGTTTCAAGGGGCAAATGATAACCGTTTGACATGAAAATATACGTTTATCAGACGCCAATATTTCCAGTTACCTGGTTATCATCAATATTGTCAGAAAATTTATTTTTATTATTTTTATTTGGTTTAACCCCTTTGAACGAGATAGCAAAAACACTTCATGACATACATGGCACTTCATTCTATGTGAAGGTTTGTAGTTTCTCAGTATTTGTGCCATTGCTCTGTTGAATGATGGATTTAAGGAGAATATTATGAAACTGAGAGCAGCCTTTTCCCACAACAGTTGTAAAAGAGATGTCCAAATTCAATGCACATATGAACTTCAAGTCTTGAAAGAGATTCAAATTACTGTAGATTGTAGAATATAGTTGAGAATTGACTGTAGATGTAGTAGATCAGTCAAAAATTCATCCTGGAATTTCTTTGACAAAATTAATGAGCATATCATGAATGGGAGTTGTGATAACTCAGGAATTGATCATTGAATTTATGTAAACAAAATGCGTTATGAATTCTTTAACTCCCCCTGAATTGTTGATCCCAGAAATCCTTCATCAAGATAAGGAGAATCAAAAGTTTTGAAAGAAGACTCCCCCTCAACAATTCATATATGACTCTTGATATTTGGTGGAGACATATACTCACGCATAGTGAAAGTGTCCAGACAAGCCTAACTTGTCCTTCTTCAAATCACTATTTGATATACCAAGAATTTCAATGCAATGTGAGACAGAAGAATTTATTTGCAAAAGGAAATTGAAGTGTTTTATTTGAAATGCAGATGGATAGAAGAATGTAAAAAGAAGCAATGACTCCCCCTCAGAGTGTGCCTGAACAAGGACACACACAACACTCAACCCAATGATAGAGAGGTCAGGGAGAATGAGGACATTTGCATAACCCAAGCTCTCTCCTTAAGGATGAAAAATATTTTTCTGGAAGAGGTTTAGTGAAGATATCAGCAATTTGTTTTTCAGTTTCAATGAAAAGAAGTTCAAAAGATTTCTTAGCCACCTCATCCCTTAAGAAATGATGTTTTATCTCAATGTGTTTTGTGCGTGAATGTTGAATTGGGTTTTTAGACAAATTGATAGCACTGTTATCACATAAGATGGGAGCATGCATCACTACATGATTATAGTCTAGGAGCTGGTGTTTCACCAAAAGATTTGAGTGCCACAACAACCAGCTGCAACATACTCAGCCTCTAGAGTAGATAGAGCAACTGAGTGTTGCTTTTTGGAAGCCCAAGAAATTAGGATCCACTGTGACGACCCAACCAGCAAACTGGCCCAACACCGTGCCAGTTGGTAGACTTCCCACAGAAAGGTCACCCATCCTGGACTACTCCCAACTGAGCAGCTTAACTTCAGAGTTCTTTTCCTGCTCGAGCTCTGAAAATGATAGTCCGAGTTGTGGAGTCAACTGATTTAGTCCATTTAACATATTCTTAATGGGGTGTTACATCCACCTAGAATAAACCACAAGCCACTTGTACTTTTTCTATCAAGCTTACAACCTGCATAATCAGCATCACAATAAGCAATTAAATCTAATTTACAACCAACAGGATACCAAATGCCAAGTTCACATGTTCCAACAAGATATTTAAAGATTCTTTTGACAACTAGCATGTGACTTTCCTTAGGATTAGCTTGAAACCTTGCACACAAGCATACACTGAATTGAATATCAGGTCTAGAAGTAGTAAGATAAAGTAGAGATCCAATCATACCTCTGTATATTTTTGGGTCTACTGACTTACCAAGTGAATCTTCTTCTAGTTTTACATTTATCGCAATTGGTGTGCTTGAGTGCTTGGGGTTCTGAAAGTTAAACCTTTTCAGAAGTTCTTTGACATACTTTGTTTGACTTATGAAGATCCCTTCACTGGTTTGGTTAACCTGTAGTCCCAAAAAGAATTGTAAATCACCCATTAAACTCATTTCAAATTCAGTTTGCATTTGGTAAACAAATTCAGTGCACAAACTTTATTTGTAGATCCAAAAATTATGTCATCAACATAATTTGGACAACAATTATTTATTTATTTACTATTTTTTTGAACAGGGTTTGATCAACATTACCTCGTGTGAATCATTTCTCTAATAAAAATGAACTCAAACGGTCATACCAAGCTCTTGGAGCTTGCTTGAGACCATAAAGAGCCTTATGAAGTTTGAAAACATGATCAGGAATTTTTCATTTTCAACGCCTAGAGGTTGTTCTACAAAAATTTTTCTTTGATGTAACTATTTAAAAAGGCACTTTTGACATCCATTTGGTAAACTTTAAATTTCAGAGATGATGCAAAAGCAAGGAATATCCTCACAGCTTCTAGCCTAGCTACAGGGGCATATGACTCTTCAAAATCAATACCAAACTCTTGATTGTACCCCTTGGCAACTAGTCTAGCTTTATTCCTAATAACTTGACCATTTTCATTCAGTTTATTTCTAAATACCCATCTAGTGCCAATAACAGATTGGTCACTAGGTCTAGATACTAATTCTCACACTTGATTTCTGTCAAATTGATGAAGTTCATCATGCATGGCATTGATCCAATCTTCACTCATTAGAGCTTCATCAATTGACTTGGGTTCAATTTGGGAAATTAGTGCTAGTGGGTCTTCATGAATTGCATTCAAAAAGGATGATCTAGTTCTAACTCTATCATGCACATTACCAACTACATTCTCAATTGGATGATCTCTCAAGAATCTATTTAAGAAATTACCTCTTGAGGAGCATTCAAGTATGGAACAATATTACCTGATCCACTTGTGGTAGGTGAATGGTTGTCCAGAGTTTCAAGGAAGTCTTTATCTTTCTCAACAGTTGGTGAAGTTTCAACAATGAAATCATCTTCTTCCTTATTCTAAGGAACCTTGCAAGATGTAGAATCATCAGTTGACAATGAATTTTCATCAAAGACTACATGTGGAGATTCTTCCACAGATTTATTTTTTTAGAATGTACACTCTAAAAGCTATAGAAATTTCTGAATAGCCAAGAAAAATAGCTTCATGACTTTTGGCATCAAATTTATCAGATTTTCTTTATTGTTGTTATGTACAAAGCATTTGCAGCCAAAGACTTTAAAATAAGACAATGTTGGCTTTTTGTTTTTCAACAGTTCATAGGGGTTTTTTCTAATTTTTGGTCTGCTCTATTTAGAATGTGATTTGCTGTGTTTACAGCTTCAGCCCAGAAGGATTTGGGCAGTTTACTCTCCAAGAGCATAGATCTAGCCATTTTCACAAGTGTTCTATTTTTCCTTTCCACAACTCCATTTTGTTCTGGAGTTTTTGGAGAAGAGAATCTGTGGAAAATGTTTAGTTCAGCACACAAATCAGAAAAGGTTTTATTTTCAAATTCTCCCCCATGATCAGTCAAAATGGATTTTATTTTATGTGAAAAATCTGTTAAGGCAGAGGTATAGAAGTTCCTGAATTCTAGACAAGCATCACTCTTATGGGATAAGAAAATAACCCATGTGTATCTAGTAAAATCATCAATGATGACAAATCCATATCTTTTGCCACTAAGACTAAGAATCATTGTTGGTTCAAAAAGATCCAAATGAAGTAATTCTAGGGGTTTGGATGTGAGTACATCATTGAAGGTTTTAAAAGATTTTATGGTTTGTTTTCCTTGAGCACATATCCCACAAAGTTGATTTTCAATGTTTGGAAAAGATTCAAGAAGTCCTTTAACCAGATTTAGCCTTAAAAGTTTATTTATTGTGTTGAAACTTGCATGACCAAGTCTTTTATGCCATGTCCATGCAATTTCATCTTTATTTGCAACTAAACAGATGTTTTCAGCAACATTTTTATCAAGATTGATCATGTAGACATTATTTTCTTTTTTTCCCAAAAAATTTTATTTTTTCAGTTGAGGAATCAATTATTTTGCAAAAATCTGATTCAAACACAACCTTGTGACCTTTGTCACATAGTGGCTAATACTCAACAAATTATAGTTCGAGCCATCAACTAACAGCACATTTTCAATTGAGTTTGAGGAAGATTTACCAACCTTTCCATATCCAATGATTTTCCCTTTATTTTTACCTCCAATGTGACAGATCCTCCCTCCTTTTCAATCAGAAATGAGAACTTTGTTCTGTCTCCAGTCATGTGTCTTGAACACCCCAATCAGAGACCAAGTGTTGGAGTTCGGTGTACGACCTTCCTGCAAAAATCAGATCAGAGAAGAAAAGATTTTGGTATCCAAACATTGTTGGGACCATCAGTTTGTTTGAGTAAAGGCAATAGATCTTTTCTAATCCATATTTGAGTTGTTTTTGGCATTTCCTTGTTTCAGAAGTGATTTTTCTTTTTGTGAACCTAGCATTCTTTTTGGAATGAAAACACCAGTGTTCTTTCTTTCATGAGCATGGAGATTATGAAATTGGGCATGATCATTCATGTATGGAAATTCAAACCAAGGATTCTGTTGGTATCTTGGAAATTTTGGATAAAAGAATGTGAATGGTACCAACAAGGATTGTGATACCAATGATTCCAAGAGTTGATCCAATTAGATTGATGTGTTGTCTTGGATGTCCAAGAATTATCATGAAAGTTCGTTTTTGTGTTTTTTTTGTTTTTGATTTTTGTTGATTTTTGTGTTGATTTTGTTGTTTTTTTCAAAATGTGGGCAGCTGTGTGTGTGTGTGTCGACTGGTGTCGACTAGCCACAGTTTTCAACTTGTGGTAACTGGTGTCGACCTATCAACGGTGTGTGTCGACCTGTTTTGTTCTTTTTGTTAGAAACATTCCTTTTATTCTCATGCTTGGCATTTCAGATGTGCTCTTTGAGACCTGTTTATTTTTGTTTTCAAGACTAGTGCTTTTGACAAATTTATTAAAGGAATCTTTGAAGGTTTCTCTTTCTTTTTAGCAGATTTATCCTTCACTGAATTTTCTGCGGAATCCCAGACCATGTTTTTCAACATTCATTTTTACTCCCAGTAGAGCATCAAGGTTTTCTTTTCCATTTGTGAAATTTCTGATTAATTGTTCCTTTTCTTCCAACAAATTCTTAAGTTTCTGAATTTCATCAACAACTAGTTACTTTTCCCTTTGTTGTAATTCCACTTTTTAGAAAGTTTTTCAAACTCATTGTTGGCCTTTTGAGATGCAAGTTTAAATTCATCAATTTCATTCAGAAGGTTTTCTTTTTCTTCATTGAGTTCAGATATTTCATTTTCCAGTTCAGAAATTCTTCTACTTGAGGAAGTGTTATGCATGAAATTTTCAATTTTCTTCTTCAGATGCTTATTTTCTTTTCTTGTATCTGAATATTTTTCAACCAATTCAACATATGCATCTTGCCAATCATCAATAGTATATTCCTCAAAAGAAGTGCTTACCGTTACATCACTACTGTTAGCCATGAGCAGCATATCTCCTCATTTCCCGAACTTGAGGACTTCTCTTCTTCATCCTCACTTGGATCATCATCTGACCAAGTTGCTACCATGGCTTTAGGCTTCTTCATCTTGTTGACCTTTTTGTACTTGTCCTTTTTGTTCTCCGGACATTCTCCTTTCATATGTCCTGCTTTGTTGCACCTGTAGCAAAATAATCTCATCAGTTTTTTGATTTCTATTAGAATTAGCATTTGAAAAAGAAATGTTCCTTTTGCCAGACGAAAATTTCTTCTTTCCAGTGAATCTTCCTTTTCTTGATTTTAGAAATTTTCTGAATTGCCTAGTCATGAGGGCAAGTTCATCCTCATTGGACTCAGACTCTTCAAAACTTGATTTCTCTTGACTTTATCTTTGTTACTTGATGAGGCTTTAAGTGCTACTGGTTTGGTCTTAAGTATATGCTCTTCATTTCTTTTCAAATTTATTTCATATGTCATTAAAGATCCTATGAGTTCATCCAAAGAGATTTTGAACAAATCCTTAGAATCTTCAATCACAGTGGCCTTAGTATGCCAGATGGATGAGAGAGAGCACAAAATATTTCTTACCAAATCAGCATCAGTGTATTCTTTACCTAGTGCCTTCAGTCCATTGACAATTGTCATAAACCTAGCAAACATTTCAGAAATTGATTCATCAGATTTCATCATGAACAATTCATATTCAGAAACAAGTATGTTTGCTTTAGTTTCCCTAACTTGAGATGTTCCCTCAGACATTAATTCAAGTTTATCCCACATCTCTTTAGCAGATTTACACATGGATATTCTTGAATATTCTTTAGGATGGACTGCACACTGAAGCATGTTCATAGCACTATAGTTAAGAGTGGCTCTCCTAATCTGTTCTCTAGTCCAAGTTTCCCCATCTCTTTGATTTTCATAAGGGCCCACTTCAACTATCCTCCAGATTTCATAATTCTAAGCCCTAAGAAAGACTTGCATGCGATTTTTCTAGTAAGAGTAATCAGACCCATTGAAAAATGGTGGTCTATTAATGGAATGGCCTTCAACAAGAAATCCTCGAGAATCCATTATGTTGCCCAGTTGACAAGCACAGAGGGGGGCTGAATGGGTCTTTTTAAAAAAATCTTTGATTAGTACCTGTACTTAAATCATTCATACAAAGATGTTCTTCGATGAAGGTTAGCGAAGGTTAGTATAAAAGACAAACACACAATAAGCAATCATACAACACAAGGAATTATCCTGGTTCAGACCTCCTCTCCTTAGGAGTCCTACGTCCAGACCCTGAGCAACAACTCAGGATTCCACTAATTAGGGTACAGTCCCCCTATGGACAATACAACACCCAGCTCAGCTGGTCTTCCTTCACACGAAGGGAACTACAACACCCTGGATCCCTCACTAGGTCTTCCTTCACAACATAACGGAACACACACCCTGGATCCCCACCAGGTCTTCCTTCACAACAGAAGGGAACTACAACACAAAAAAAATAAGCAGGAATTCAAGCCCCTAGATCAAGCTTTAGCAAGACAAGATCTGAAGCTACTAGCACTGAGAGCAAATAATCTAAACAAGGCACTCTCTCAGAACTACACTGGCTCTCTTAGGATTTCTATTACAGCACATAGAGCAAAGAGCTAAAGACACACTAGAATTGAATTCTTGGCTCTCGGATTCTTTCAGAAGATCTGCAATGCTTGTGTTATTCAATGGTAAGTCTCTCTCTTCTATATATCTTTCTTCTGGAGCTGCTATCTTGTATTTATATCTCCAATTTGAAATGTAGTCGTTGAAGTAACCATTGTCTCTTAGTTTGGTAGACGTTAGACTGCTTGACACTTAGAAGCTTCTAGTCAACAATCTTTTATCCATTTGAGCACGCAAAGAGATAGGATCTTTTGGCGTCTATATGGTTCAACGTTGTATGACAAAATGTCTTTAGGGCCCTGCATACATTAAATGCTAGAACAGTAGACAGCTAGACTGTCTCTTGATGTCAGAAAACGTTGATGTGAATATTCACCAAAATAGTAATGCCAAATAGCTTATTTTAAAAGATGTTAATAGAGTATGCACGATAATGAAAAGATATCATCTGCATGCATGCAGAGATGCATTCTGTCTTCATTAAATGCACAGCAGTCAGACAGATATGTGAAGACTTTGACTATTCAATGCTTTCAGAAATAAGATAAATATCAAGTCGATATAAAACATAAAGTCGATGCCTATATGACTTATGAAATCGTTATGATCAAGTGTTTACTGAAGAAATCGTTATGAGCACTTAACAAGTCGTTATAGAAAGCAAATCGTTGTATTCATTAAAAGAATCGTTATGAATACTGAAGAAATCGTTATAGAAAATAAATCGTTGTATTCATTAAAGGAATCGTTATGAATAATGAAGAAATCGTTATAGAAAATAAATCGTTGTATTCATTAAATGAATCGTTATGAATACTGAAGAAATCGTTATAGAAAACAAATCATTGTATTCATTAAAGGAATCGTTATGAATATTGAAGAAATCGTTATAGAGAGAAATTGTTATGAGCGCTAAGGAAATCGTTGCGTGAAGCAAATCGTTATGCCATAAAGGAAATCGTTGTGATTCTTCAACAGAAAACAATGTGGACTTAGAGAAATATCATCTTGACATTGTTAATGCTTCAAAAGGGTAATACTTACCAATATTGGCTTGTTTGTCCTTGGTGTATTTCATGTACTTAGACTTCATAGAATATGTGTTAGAGAACTTTTGATAGGGTTTTGTTAATCACCAAAATAATGTGTAATTAATTAAAATTATATGGAGACAGACTGATCATCAATCTCCCCCTTTTTGGTGATGACAAAACTTATCAGGAAGCATGAATAAAGAATCTAAATATTTGCGAAATGTATTTCAGACATGCTTAGTATGTTTCTCCCCCTTTTTTTCATTAAGCAAAATAAACTGAGACAAAGAAGAAGAGAAAAGATAGAAAGGCACTCAACCAAATGTATTTAATTAGTTTTGAGGAAGTACGGGTAAATAGGCAGGAGATAAAAGGGAGGCAAAGCGCCTGATGACAGGGAGTGCCTGGCGTTCCTGCTCTTCAAAAAGCTTGAAAGGCCCCAAACTCAATTTGATAGGAGGTCCCATGGTGGGAGCCATCCTCTTATATGAAGTTGTCGTTGATCTGAAATGAATCCCCATATTAGCACTGCCAAGGGCTATCTTGTAGGATAAGAATGACCCAAAACTGGCAAACCGAAGAAAGGGATCAATCTTGAGGGGATAGACAATCTGAAGCGATCTAAGCTCTTTCTTTAAAGCAAAGAAGACCTTGTATCGTTCGACCCAGGTCAGATAGGAATCCCGGATGAGGTGAAGAGAGTTGGCATCCAAAAATTCACCGGGAGACAAGGGAGGTTGATTTGAGCTGGCCTGAGAAGCATTAAGATCTCCTAGCTACTGAGCAGACAAGGGATAGAACTTCGTCCAATCTGCAGGAGACAGCCTGTAACGTTGCGCGTTTTCCGGATCCCCGTGGATCCAGGTTTAGCGGGTTTGATGGCCAATGTGAGGCCCATTAGTGTTGTTTGTTTCTTATTAGATCCTTACCAGGCTTGGTTATGTATCTGTGTTGGTGTTCAGGGTGCTGGACATCAACAGTGGGTTGGCGTCCAAGTGTGTGTCGTTTATTGTGTGTTGGCGGCATTGGTGTTGCCGTTAACATGTTGTTGACGTCCATCGATGTAGACGTCGACTGTTGAACTTGGCGGCAAATGTTGTGGATGCCTAGTTGGGGCGGTTTGGTTAGCGGCGCAGAGGTTGACGTTAACCTGTGGCACCTGTGTTTCTAGGGCTGACCCGAGCCCTGTTCTTTCCCCACTCTCTCCTCTCCTCTTCGCCCACCTTCACCCTTGAGCTTCTTCACGAGTTCTGACGGTCGGCGGGAGCTCGTGGGAAGGCTGTGGTGCGCGTGGTAGCAGCAGATCGGGCGGGGAATGGCGAATTGGAGCGCGGTGTTCGTGGGGCGTTCCTCGGGTTTCGGCGTGATTCAAGGTTCTTCGGGGGTTTAATTGCGTTTCTGAGGTAGGGACTGGACCCGTTGATCTTCTCTGGTTAAATTGTTATGTTTCTTCTTTGCATAAATCGGTTGTTAATTGAGTTTTTGGGAAAGGGGTCTTCATGCTGGAAAATCGTTGGTTTGATTGATCTAAGCGTTGAATCATGTTTTTCCAGTTTAATTGTGGTTGCTAGATGTAAGGGATGTGTTTTCCCCTGTTTCTCTATTGTATTTATGGCTAGATTGCCCGTGCAATCAGTCTAGGGCCATTTTGTGTGTTCTGGCGGGTTCTGTAGTGAAGACCTTGACGTCAACATCGGTTGACGCAGAGTTCTTCGTTGGGAGATTAACGGCTAGGTATCTGGCCGTTGATTGTGAGTAAACGGCCAAGTGGTGGTCGCTTACTTGGTATTGACGGCAAGGGACATTGTCGTCTATATCCTTTAGACGGCAATCGATGTTGTCGCTAATGTGTGCATGCGTCAGCACTGTCTGTTTTACGTGTTTGTGTGTGCATGGCGATGACCGGTGTGAGCCAGTGCACTTGTTATGCTCTTGGAGCATACTGCTCATGTAATGGGCATGTTTTATGTAAATGATGTGTGATGTACGTAGTGGTTTAAGTATGTGTATATTGTCCATGTGTTGGACATCTTGTTTACGTAGATAATGTGTGATATATTCGTCGTGGGATATTATACACGTGATATCTACGAGGTTTGGATGCCATGTATATGGTTTGTGTGTTCATGGCATACCGTGCGTTATTGTGGTTAATAATTAGTGAGGTCAGTTTGCGTATTGCGATGATGAGGTTCCTATGATCCTTTAGGATCTCTTGTGAATTATCCTAGATGGATTATTAAGTGTGGTCCTGCCATTATGTTTAGTATGGCAGTGGAGGTCACCGTGTGACCAATGACAAACTGCGGTGTTATCTTTAATATGGTTAGTATATGTAGTTGTGCAAGTTAGCTTGTGAGTCACAGGTGACTAGGACAAGCTATCCTTAATGGTGATTTGTGTATCGTGATCGGTAACAGAAAGTGTTTGTGTAAATATCGTGGTTTGTGCTAGCCGAGTGTGGTGGTCCGGCGCCTATTCCGGAATGCCTCTCTAGTCGGGTACCCCAGGTTCTTTGTGAGCTAGGCACGTGTGTTTGTTGTGCTCGGGGTTTTGTCCCGGTACTTGTGTTGTACTGTTGAGGTCTGTGTCGTCTTCCTGGACACCCTCACTCCTGTGCTTGAGTTGTATGTCCGGCTAAGGGAAAGACGACAGTAAGGCAGCGGCTTGTGTTGGTGGGTGTGCAGTCGCTTGTAGCGTGCTCATAGTTGGGGGTGCGGACACCAGTAGTCGACACTGGTCCCCAGCTAGTCCTGTTTTCCAGTGCCTCACTTTAGGGTGCTTCGGCCAGAGACCCTAGAGGTGCCAGGCATGGGCCTACAGCTGTGTGTCTGCAGGTGTGGTGTTGGTTGGTCTCCACAGTTGTTTGACTTGTTCTTGTGGAGCGGCAGTTGGACCTTTCGTCCGTGACTGCAAGGCTGAGAGGTTGTTCTTGTGTTGTGTTGTCCGGGTTAGATACTGGCCTGATCAGCCAGTAGACCGTTCCCGTGTGGTGGTGTCGTTCTTTCTGACTCGTGCTTTGCCACTGGCTCTCGTTCGTGAGTTTGTGACTCGTGGTTGAGGTTTGACCTTTTCGAGGTGTGCCCTGGTGTTGGCACAGTTGTGACTGAGTTGTGGTTTGTGTGACTTGCCGGTTGAGGTTTTACTTGTAATATTGTGCCTAAATAAAGGTAAATATAATTGTGGTTCAGTATGGTGTTTATCACCTACTTGTACCCTTGTTCTGGTGTTTGTGTTGTGGTACCTCAGAGTAGTAGGTACATGTTCCCTTCGTGGGTTACTTTGTAGTTTTGTGGTGGTACATTGTGTACCAACCTTTTCAGGCTCTCTTGTGTTGTGGAGGTCTTGTGGTTTGACTTGCCACTTGTTGTATCTTATCCATTTTAAGTATATCTTTGTTTATAATTTATTGTGGATTAGTTTGTGATTATTAATTATGTTACCTTTGTGGGTAATTTGCCGATGAGGCTTGTGGCCTAAGCATATTGTGGTTTAGTAGAGCTGTGCTCCGTGAAGGCCGTGTGAGACCTTCCACTTGTTGAGTTTTACCCTTTTTGGGTATGGTTCCGATTATGGTTTCAGTGTATGAAGGACTAGCTAGCTGTAGCCAGACCTATCACTTATGTGTGGCTCTCGTCGTAGTGTGGTTTAGGGTTTAATGAACTAGCACTTGGTTGGCTGTCCTAATACCCACGTGATTCGGGTTCGCCTGTAGCCTGGGCAATGGTTTGCTTGTGTGGCATATAGCTTAGGCAACCAGTTGTTGTAGCAGTGTGCCAGTGAGACTGTGGTTTAGGCACCTTAGTAGTTGGGCTGACTAATGATATTATATTAGTCCTGTAGTCCTACTTTTCTTCCGAGGACTTTGTGTTTATTATCATGATTATGTTTAATTGTTTTTATTGTTATGATGTGAGCATGAAATGGTTTGGCTATTGGTGTTGCCAGTGAGACCCTTTGGGGTTGAGGAGTTTGTGGTTTCACAGTTGTTTTTGGGTGGTCCCTGCTGAGCCAGTGACTTGTTGAGGCTCACTCCCCTACAGTTCTTTTCAGGGCTTGTCGTGTGTTTGGCTTGCAGCGGTGTTGTGACAGACTTGTACCACCAGCAGTAGTGTAGTAGTTAGTGTTTGTGTGAGCTTGTGCTCCCTCGGGGTATGCCCCAGGTAGCTGTACTTTTTAATTGGACATGTATTAATGTAATGGGACAGTTGTACAAATTTGTAAACAGATATGAGCTCATGTGCTTTCTTGTGTCTTATATTGTTGTGGTTTGTCTTTTATATTCTTACTGGACAGTTGTGTGAACTATCCCTTGTGAGACTTCGGTCCGTTCGCGGGAGGTGGATCTGGATATGGAGCCTTAATGGGCATAGATATCCAGGGCCGTCACACAGCCTGTCACATTCAGAGAGAATGGGGGCCAGGACATCTGCCTTGATATGCCCTGAAGATATTGCTTGAAGACAAATCTCGGAAAGATAGATCACGACCATCTTGCACAAATAACCTGGCTATGACCCTTGCAGCTCGCTCAAAAATAAGTGTTCCCACAGAAGAGTCCATAATCAAGGCATGGAGAGGGGGGAGGAACACTACATTCGGAATGACTAAGGTAGCAAAATCAACCTTAAGGGAGTCATAAGGAGCTGTGCTTGAACTGAGAACCCTGATGGCTTCAAGGAACTGACCCAGTTGAGATTCAGGGAGGTGATTGACATAGCAGTAGTTAATGTACATCTGATACTGCCTGATAAACTTAATCTCTTTTTGAATGAAGGGTCCAAATAGATTTTTGTGATGGATCTGGAACCATTCAGAAAGAGGAAGAGGAGCTTCCCTAGGTGGATATCTGGCAGCTTGAACTCTACGGAATTGACTGTACAGATCTCTGTTGCTCCGAGCCCACTGCTCTTCAGGTTTGGCTTCAGTCATGGAGAAAATTTTTGGCTGTTGAGCCTTAGAGAGATGGGTGTAAGGAAAGATGGTGGTAAGATGATCAGAAAGATTTTGGAAGGGAAGGCCAAAATGTGGGCAAAAACTACTTTTTGAAGATATTCTTCATAGATAAGTTTCTGCTTATTGGAGATAGAAAGGGATACCCAAAGGGGAGGATAACAAGTGTCAGAGGAGACAGGATGGGTGGAAGTGAGTCTCCTCTTTTTAGAGACAGGACTAGAAGAGCATGTCCTGTGAGTGTGGGTGCCAACAGTCAGGACTGAATGAAGTATTCCTACCTCAAATTCATCCTTGATATCCTGGATTTCAACCTGAGTGAGTTGGGCACCCTCAGGAATAATGGTAATAAAGGAGGGAGGTGTAGGTGGATTGAAGATAGAGGCAGGAGTTATGGTAGGGAGAGCAAAGGTTTCTGAGGAAGAAGGACCAGAAGAAGAAGAGGGCCCAACAGAAGAGGATGCTGGAGGAATCTGAGGAGAAGATGGTAGAGAGAGAACAATGGTGGAAGAAATAGGAGATGAGCCAGATTGAGAAGGAAATGGTGTAGGAGAGGATATAGGTCTTGGACGGGGTCGTTTAAAGGTGGTTGGAGATGGAGGTGCAGTGGATGAGGTAGGTGGAGAAAGAGGGGCTCGAGTGGGAAGAGTAGAAGTGGCAGGGGGCTCAGGAGCTACAGCCTGTTCTGCTCTTTCAGCTACAGATTCCACTGGGATAAGAATCTCCTCTCCCGGCCCAGACCCCTGACTGATATCAGAATCTTCAATAGGCATATTCTCAGAAGGTTGAACTGCAATACTTGGCCCTGATGGCCCTGCTGGAGCATCAACTGAAGGCCCTGATGGCAGCTCCACAAGATCAATATCAATTGGCCCGGATGGCCTTGCATTACCTTTACTTTGCCCTGAAGGCTCACACTCTTGAGGAGTAGGATCTTTGGGTCCTACTGTGAGGCCCTGAATTTTATTCATTTATAATTTGTGCATGTGCATTTGATTGTTGCAAGTTTGGTAGGTGTGTTTAGTAGCGTGTATTGTAATTCTATATTCCTCATGAATAACATGCATGTATTTTTATGATATTTAGGTGAGAATAGGCAATTAGATAATTGAGCATATTGTGTGTATTAAGCATCCCATGCATATAGTACTTAAGTAATGTTGTGCAAGTTAATCTAATTACCGGTGTGCATGTGGTATCTATCTATTTCATGCATAATGTACATAAGTATGCTACACCCGTGTGTGTATACTATATATATTATATGTCAAATCAGGTGTGTGCATGTAAGAACTATTTTGTGGAATAGATTATTCCTAGCTAACTAAATTCATATCACCTCCTAATGATTGCGAAGCCCTCGCAATTCTTGTCATTTTATTTTGCCGTGTGTTGAGTCACGCTTATGTAAAACATCATGTACGCATAGGTAGATATTTACGTACATCTTATCTTAGTGTACTTATGTATGCATGTGTATGCCTAGGTATAAATGTTATTGATTGCATGATGTAGTAATATACATGTTATACCCTATACATTGTATGTATATACGTAGTGTAAATACAGTTCTTTGTGTGTTGAGTCATGTTGTGTGTATATATGTATATATATATATACATTGTATGCGTATGTAGATATTTATGTACGTATTATTATCTTGATGTACCTATGTATGTATGTGTAGGATTAGTAGTAAATATTGGATGTTTACATGGTGTAGTGGTGTATACATTATACTACATAGGTTTCATGTACATGTAGGTATGGATTAAGCATGGTTTCTGCATGATTTTAAGTTTTGGCCGAAGGGCCAATTGGCGTCAACATGGATGGACGCCCATGAGGTGTCGGTGTCCATATCGATGGACGCCAAGCCCTGAGTAGCCGTCCATATATGTGGACGTTTACTTCTCTGACCTGCATGCGTAGCAGACCCGGAATTCCGGGGACAAGCAAGCTCAGCCATTGGGGAGATGTCCCTAACGGCTATCAAGCCCTCACATCACCATCTACGTGATAGGAGAGGCCTCTCTCCTATAAACCAACCACTCCTTGCAACCCCCAAGAGCTCTCTTTGGCTCTTTGCAAAGAGGAGAGAAAAACCCTAGCTTCTGGGAGAAAAAAACCTAGCTTTGCATGCCTTGATCCGGCGGATTGGAGCTTCATCCGGCCATCTACAGCAACCAGGAGCTAGCTGAAGCATAGAGGGAGGCCTCCCCGCCTCCAACCTGCTGTGGAGATCAACCAAGAACCCGGAGGAGTGGTGTTTTGGAGGCTTCTTGGGACTGCCCAAGGAGAGCTTCATCACCCATTTTCACCCCTTTAGAGATTTTAAAAGAGGCAAGTAAATCTAGATCTTGATCCCATACATGTCCCCTTGAGTCTTAGTATTTTTATGGATTTTTCCTCGAGTCCTGGAACCCCACATTCACCAAATCCCTGGAGCTCGGTCTGTGTTTTGCACAGACAGGAACTCGATGTCAAGGTCACTTTCCGCCAAGTTCTTCTATTAGCGGCCATCGATACGGCTGTTAATCTCCTTTAAACGGCCAGACTATGCCGTTAAGTTCCTCAGGACAGAACAATGATCTGTTCTCTCCTCCTATATGATAAATTTCCGATGTGTTTCGCATGAGGATATATTGTAAACACTATATATTATGTAATATGGTTAATGGAATGTGTTTGAGAGATTTTTATACTTTTCTGTGATTTATCTAAATTGTTAGAATTACGTGAAATGCATGTGAAATGAAGATCATGGGTATGGTAGCTTACTGTTTGCATGATCCATGTGTAATTAGACTTCCATAAAATTTCTAGATGATGTAAATGCATGTCAGTTCATGTCCCGAAAATTTGGGAATTTTCCCAAGAATATGAAACTTGTTATAAATTCTGTATTAGAAAATAGAGAGCATGCCTAGATTGGTTTAAAACTTCGAAAAATTTGCATGTTGTGCAAACATTTCGGGGAAAATTTCTATGACATTATGAATGATAGGTACAGACCTGTGAATGGTCGAATCAAACATTCACGTTATGTTCCATGATAACTTGAATTATAAATGGCATGAGATTGACTGTTTTAATTTCTGTAAATGTAATAGGATTCAAAAAAATATGAAAATTTGCATGTGTGATCATAAACCTGAAATTAGTCTGTGGTTAAATTCTCATATTATTTGGATAATTGTAGAGTGCTCTATGAAATTTCCATGCAAAAACGAGTGTTCAACGCACGCTAATGTGATCATGGTTGATTTTGTATGTTTCAACCTGATTAGTGTGAGGTACTGAATGTTTGTTTTCTATTAACAGTAGTATCATGTTAGGGTTAACTGAGACATGTGGAATTTATGGATGTAACATATAAAATGATTCAACAGAATAAGTAAAACATGTGAATAATGTGTGAAAATGCGATAAAGCGAATGTAATGTGTAATAATTGGGCCGAAATGACACTGCTACCCTAGGGGCCTCGAGAGCTGTACATAGAAAAGTCCCTATGGAAAGCTCTATGTGCGAAAAGTTTGTCCTAAAGGCATTAGGAAAATCCTGGAGGTGGACAAGTACCACTAGAGAGGGTGGAGAGGGCTTCTCCCGGTCTGCACAGTTACCAAGATTCACCACTGTATTGCCTAGGTGGTGGGTATGTGATTATGAGTTGTGTTATGTGTTATGCGTTGTGAAAAGAGTTATGAGAATGAGATATTTGTTAGTGTCCTCTACTGATAGTTAGGACTATGTGTCATGGCAATTTGTTTAAGTAATGAAATATGAATAAAGTGTGAAATGATATGTGAATGTGGCACATGGTAAGTGCAAATGATATGATATGTGATAAGCAAAACAAGAGTAAATGATATGATAATTATGTGAAATGAGACGTGGGGGAGAGTCAATGCAAATGAGAAATTGTGCAAACATGTGAAACCAATGTGTTAGATTGTGAAATTGTGATCCATGATATGTTAATGTGAAATAATGTTATAACAGCAACCTTAAGTGTATGAAGTGATAGTGTGCTTGCATGTGAAAACTAGTTTACTAGCATGCCATGTTTATGTTTTCCATATGTTAATATCTCAATCGAAATGCCATGCTTAGTATCATATCATGTAGTTTAAAATTCATCATGTAATGGTGTATGTGAGTAAACTTAGACAACCATGATTGTTTATGCAACACAAAATATGAACATGTAGACTTATCTAAGGGATAAGATAATATGCGAGAAAAAAAATTATAGATCCATGTAATTGAATGTAATGCATATAAGAACCAAGTAAAGTGTGATTATGAACATGGTAAATGCATGAATAACATTTGGGTTCCATGCTAGTTGAAATGCTCAATTAGTATAAAAATTTCATACTTAAGTGCTTATTGTTGCTAAATGGTTTTACCATGTTTTAAACCTTCAATTCATGCTATAAAAATGTGAAGCTATGTGCATGTGATTTTATTATGTTAAAACAGCAAGTAAATTATTTAATTAGATACAAAAGTGCATGTGAAAAGAAAGTAGTCATCATGCTAGCTTGTTCTTTTTCCTCATGCTCAATTTTATACTTTAGTGGTAGAGATATCTATGGAATGAAATAATGTGTGAACGAACCATGCTACATGTTAGGTGTATGGAATATGTACATGTGTATGATGTAATGCTCATGATTTAGAATAGAAATATGATAGACTAAAGCATGCTCATGTGAATATAATACGTATTGCTAGTTAAGAGTAAGGACCATGAGTACCTTCGTGATTTGATGATAGTGTGCATCTCTTTAATGTTAATGCCTTATTGTGAGTGTGACATGTTTAAGTTTAAGTCTTTGGTTTGCTTGCTGAGTCTTTGGACTCACCCTTGCTTCGGCGTACAGGTTGACAGGTATCATGCACTAGAAGGAAGCTTAGTGAGGATCGCAAATTAGAAGACTATTTTGTGGAGATGCGACTAGTTGTACTTTTCTTTTTCTCATAGTATGAAAAGAATTATTGTATGGATAATATTTGGACAATGTAGTTCTTTTATCTTGTATTAATGTGGACATTGTCTTTCTATTTCGCTATTTAGATTGTGGAATGTGTGTTGGTGATGGGTTAAAAGTTGAGTTATTTATTTTATTTCGCTGTACTCTATTTCTATCCAGGTACATATCAACCTATCGACTAGTGTTGGGTACATGTCCCACTGTGACGACGCCCTTTATACCGATGGGGGTTGGTATAATCGTACCGGTATGAGGAGGGTCGTTACACCTACTGCCTTCAAAAACTCAGACACCATCACCTTCATAGACCTCAGTTCCTTATTGAACCACTTCATGGCATTATTTATTTGAGAAATGTCATTTGACATTGATTCCTGGCGCACAATGACAGAACTCATAGCTGACTGCACTGAGGTCAAGACTTCACCTTGATCATCCAATCTCTTCAAGATAGGCTTCAAGTGCACCTTCTTTAGAATTTTCTTCTGCCTTCTGTGAGCAATTTTCTTTCTTAGGCTTCTCCTTTCCACTTGCTCCTCGACCTCTATTGTAACTTCATTATGCCCTTCATTTATAGGAGCATCTTCAGTATGTGCCCCTTGAGATGTGCTTCCTTCACAATACCTTGCTCCTCCTGAATGGGAGCCTCTTCCACAATTCTTCCTTGCTCCCCCTGAATGGGAGCATCTACCAAGACAGAATCGACTTGTGCTGAAACTTGCTCCTGCCGGCCTGGAGCTTCTTCCATGACCCTTTCATGTGGATCACTTGCAACTGGATCCCCTTGAGAAATGGAGTCCAGTACCTCCCTAAGTAGAGAGCCTACTTGGGAAGAAGGAGGAGGATCCTCTGAAGACTGCCCAAAGGGCTCAATGTACTCAGGAGGAATGTCCTCGATTCTTCTGCTTGCTTCTTCCTCTGCTGCTAATGGTACTGCTACTGGAACTACTGGATCAACTGCTGCTTCTAATACAGTTGTTGTTGGTGCTTCTTCTATTACTGCTGCTGATGCTGCTGGTGACTCTGCTACTGCTGGTGCTGGTTCTAGATCCTCTTGGGCTTCACCAACGATGGCTTCACCCTCAACTGTGCCAACCTTTGACCAGATACCATTAACTAGTGAAAAACCACTCTTCTTCAAATTTCTGGACCTAATGGCTTGGCCCATTTTCTCATACACATCACCAACTGTGCTAATCCCAAAATGCTGGAAAATTCTTGTCAGAAGATGGGCATAGGGTAGTGAGATATTCAACTTGCTCTTGGTGTCCCACAATTGAGAGCTGGCAAACTTCATCCTTTCAATTATCAATTCAGCTGTATTAATTTCTTGATTCTGGGTAGCCCAGTACATCAGGTCTTAGTCTGCCCTGGCACAGGTTGAAAACAATGCACTTCTAGGCACAATAATTTGACAAATAATAAAGTGCAGCAATGTATTGAAAGCACTAAGCTGGTTAATATCCAGCTTCCCATCCTTCAGCTTAAACTCCGGACCAATAATCCCTAAACCCTTGATATTAGAGTCCTCTGAGTGGACGCCAATGTGACCGGTGGTAGAAATGTCAAACAGAGATGCCAAAAGGTCTCTAGAGATTCTGATCTGGGTACCCTTGACCAGGGAAGTCAAGGTCCCATCTGCCTCGGTCTTCAAGCACACATAAAAAGCTTTAACCAAATCCGGAAAACTTACTTCAGATAGGGTTGCGATCTTTGTCCATTTCAGCCTTTGTAGAGCTTCAACCAAACTGCCCATGCCATTCTTCTCCAAGTTTGCCAAAACCACTGCCTTGTTACCACAGACCTTTGCCTTGACGGACGCGAACCTACTTTGCTGCTCTGCTGTGAGGAACGCAGCTCCGTAGCCCCCAACGGTGCCAGAAACAGCTGTAGAGGCCATGAAATCTAATAGGGAAAGGTTCTGGAGGACTGGAAGGGTGATTGAGGAAGAACCCCTCAAGAAATTTCTGGCGGGAGAGGTTGAAGGCTTCAAATCTGAGGGAAGTCGATGCCGGGGTCGATAGGTTATCGCCTCAGGCAGAAGGACGAAGGGGATAGAAGGAAGAGGAATCGTTTCTACACAGATTACGGAATACGAAATAAAGGACAAAGGCCTTTTTCGAAAAAAGGGTTGTGCTTTTATGGCGGAAAACGACAAAATTCTAGTTTGAAAGAATAAACATTTACAAAATGGCAAACCAACAGGAATTTTTGCTTAAGAGAGATAGATGGGATATTTACTTAAATTTAAGGAGAATAAATAATTTAAGCTATGAAATTTGCTATCTCAATTTTAACAGATAATTCTTTCACAATTTACACATACCTAATTCCCTTCTGAGAGATGTAAATCTTTCTTCGGGTAAGGCTTTTGTGAAGATATCTGCTAACTGATTATTTGTGTCTATGAATGAAATTTCTATATTACCATTAGCTACATGATCACTAATAAAATGATATCTAACCTCAATGTGTTTGGTTCTTGAGTGCTGTACTGGGTTCTTGGTTAGGTTTATGGCACTAGTGTTGTCACACAACAGTGGGATAGACTTGATGTGCACTCCATAGTCCTCAAGCTGTTGCTTTATCCATAGGAGTTGTGTACAGCAACTTCCAGCAGCCACGTACTCAGCTTCAGCTGTTGAGAGTGCTACTAAATTCTACTTCTTGGAGGACCAGGATATCAGACACCCTGCAAGGAATTGACAACAACCACTGGCGCTTTTTCTATCTAATTTGCATCCAGCATAGTCAGCATCAGAGTACCCTACTAGATTTATTTCACATGATTTTGGATACCAAATACCTAGATCATGAGTTCTAGACAAGTATCTGAAAATTCTTTTAACACTAATTAAATGAGATTCTCTAGGATCTGCTTGATATCTAGCACACATGCATACACTACATAGTATATCAGGTCTGCTGGCAGTTAAGTAAAGTAGAGAACCTATCATACCTCTGTAGATCTTTTGATCTACCTTCTTACCATCTTTATCACTGTCCATTCTTGTTGATGTGCTCATTGGTGTTGACAGTGGTTTGGAATTTTCCAATCCAAATTTCTTCAGGAGCTCCTTGGTGTATTTAGCTTGACAGATGTGGGTGCCATCTCCTCCTTGCTTGATTTGTAATCCAAGGAAGTAGTTCAGCTCCCCCATCATGCTCATCTCAAATTCTCCCTGCATGAGCTTTTCAAAGTACTTGCAAAGAGACACATCAGTAGATCCAAAAATTATGTCATCTACATAAATTTGTACAACTAGTATGTGCTTGACTTTTGACTTTATAAATAAAGTGTTGTCTACTTGTCCTCTAGTGAAACCATGGTTTAATAAAAAAGAGCTAAGCCTTTCATACTAGGCTCTTGGTGCTTGCTTTAAACCATATAATGTCTTATGAAGTTTAAAAACATGATTTAGAAATTTTGTATCATCAAAACCTGGAGGCTGTTCAACATACACTTCCTCCTTAATAAAACTATTTAAAAATATGGATTTAACATCCATTTGAAATAATTTTAAATCCAAAGCAGATGTATATGCTAATAAAATTCTAATAGCCTCAATTCTAGCTACAGGTGCATAAGTTTCATCAAAATCTATGCCTTCCTCTTGGGAGTAGCCTTGAGCTACCAGTCTGGCCTTGTTTCTTAAGATCACACCAGCCTCATCTAATTTGTTTCTGAACACCCACTTGGTGCCAATAACTGGATGGTCTGATGGTCTGGGAACAAGTGACCATACTTGGTTTCTCTTGAACTGGTTAAGTTCATCTTGCATGGCTATAATCCAGGATTCATCAGTGAGAGCTTCATTGACTATCTTAGGCTCTATTTGAGAGACAAATGCTAGATAATCACAAGGTATTACATTACCTCTTGTTCTTACCCCTACAGATGGATCACCAATAATGTTCTCAGGTGGGTGATCTTTCTTGTATCTCCACTCCTTTGGAAGATTTTCATGTGTAATATCTTGTTCTTGCAAGTCTTCCAGAGGTGGATCATCCTTGTCTTCAATTGAGGTATCCTTTAGTTTCTTAGACAGTTCGTCTGCATCATCATTGTCACTATCTTCTTCCTTTCTCAAGGAAGGGTTAGTCTCATCAAAAATAATATGCACAGACTGTTCAATCAATAAGGTACGTTTGTTAAATACTCTATAACCTTTGGGTTTAGAAGCATACCCCATGAAGATGCCTTCATCTGATTTGGCATCCAACTTACCAATATCTCTTTTTCCGTTGTTGTGGATGAAGCATGGACATCCAAAAGTTCTGAAGTGACTGATCTTTGGTTTCTTCCCTTTGAATAACTCATATGCGGTTTTCTTTAATATTGGTCTGATCATTACTCTATTAATGATGTAGCTTGCTGTGTTTACTGCTTCAGCCCAAAAATACCTTGGTAAGTTATATTCTGACAACATTGTCCTAGCCATATCCAATAAGGTTCTATTCTTTCTTTCAGCAACTCCATTCTGCTGCGGTGTCCTTGGTGCTGAGAATTTATGTTCAATTCCTTCATTTTCACAGAACTTTGCAAATTTCTCATTCTGAAATTCACCTCCATGATCTGATCGAATACTAACAATACTGAATTTCTTGTCTTTCTGAACCTTCTTTCTAAAACTGATAAAGCTTTCAAATGTATCATCTTTATGTTCTAGGAATGACACCCATGTAAATCTGGAGTAGTCATCGACAATAACAAAACCAAAATTCTTTCCTCCAAGACTGGTGGTCCTCATTGGCCCAAACAAATCCATATAAAGGAGTTCCAAAGGCTTTGAGGTGGTTACCACAGCCTTCGACTTGAAGGAGCTCTTAGTGTGCTTTCCTTTGGCATAAGGTGTACAAACACCTTCCATCTTGGTGCTGACCTTTGGCAGACATTCCACAAGATTTTTCTTTAACAACTTTCTCATACCATTTATGCTACAATGTCCCAATCTTCTGTGTCACAATTCAATTGATTGATCTTTATTTGTTGCCAGACAAACATTTTGATCCTTGAGTTCTTCAAAATAGAGCATATATAAGTTCTTTTCTCTATTTGCCTCGAAAATTACTGCTCCATCCTTTAATATGCTGCACTTTGACTCTTGAAACTGGATCTGATGGCCTCTGTCACAAAGCTGGCTGATGCTAATAAGATTATGTTTTAGCTCTTTGACAAGCAATACATCTTCAATAACTATCTTTCCTTTATTGTTCACAGAACCACTGTCTATCACTGTTCCTTTTCCGTTATCTCCATATGTAACAGTTCCTTCTTCATTTTGAAGATGAGAGAATAGAATTCGATTACCTGACATGTGCCTTGAGCACCCACTATCCAGATACCATTTGGATGCTCGAGAGTTACCCTGAAATGAAAACATTAAGTTTTAGATACCCAAGTTCTTTTGGGTCCTGATTGGTTAGTATCACTGGTTTCCTTTTTTTATTATCCATTTCTTATGTTTAGTTGGACATGTAGTTATAATATGTCCTAATTTGTTACAGTGATTGCAGCAGGACAATTTGGTTACTTTTTCTATATATTTGAAATCTGCCTTGTATGCAATGTCTTGTTCAAGTACAAATTTTGGTGTTGGATATATTTTAGGATAAACTATGGTTTCTTCATTATCTGGAGGTGTATATCATAATCCATTTTTCTTCTTACCTGATCTTCTACAACATTTTAATATGAGGGAATTTTTACCATTTGTAAATTTTTCCAATGTGCTAGATAACTTCTTATTCTCTTCTATTAATGAGTTTATCTCTGTTTTTAGTTCATCCGAGCTTGCTTGTTTTTCCAATTTAATTATTTGTTCATTCTTATCCTTTAGATCTTCACATAATAAATCATTTCTTCTTTTAAGTTCAGTTAACTGTTTTTCTAGCTGTTCATTTTCTGATTTTAGATCTGAGTTTGTGTTTTCTAGACAAGCATTATTTTTCTTACTTATTTTTAACAGTTTGGTTACTTCTCTATATTTACTGTATAGTTCTTTGAATGTTTCCTCTAAATTATCCGAATCAGAATTATTGCAGGAATCAAAGGAGGAGTCGGATGTTACCTTATCATCTGTATTTGCCATGAACGCCAGGTTGGCTTCTTCTTTATCACTGCTTGAGCTTGACTCATTATCTGAGTCGCTGCTGTTTTCCCAAGTGGCTGCCATTGCCTTTTTCTTGTACTTCTTGAATCGTCTGAAGTTGTCATTTTTCTTGTGTCCATCTTTCTTAAGCTTTGGATATTCTGCCTTGATATGTCCAGGTTTCTTGCACTCATAGCATATTGGTTCTCCTTTCTTCAGATCCTTTCCTTCTGACTTCTTAAACTCTTTGTTTTTCTTAAAGATTTTCTGCCAGCTTGAAATTTCTTTTTCTTGGCTAAAATCCACTGCAGTCTTCTTTATAGCATTGCTTCTTCATTTTCACTGTCCTCAATACTTTCATTTTCATTTGAGCTTGCTTCTGATGAGTCTTCTTCAGCTTTTAAGGCATTGGAGTGCTTCTTTCTACTTGAGGACTCTCCTAGCCTTTCCATATTGATCTCATGGGCCATAAGGGACCCAATGAGCTTTCCCAAAGACATCCTTTTCAGATCATTAGCTTCCTCAATAGCTGTGACCTTTGGGGTCCATGAGGATGGTAAGGATCTAAGAATTTTCCTCACCATGTCTCCAATCTCATAGGTTTTCCCCAGTCCAGCCAATCCATTTGTAATATCTGTGAATCGACTAAACATTTAAGTTATGGACTCACCTGATTGCATCTGAAATCTTTCATATTATGTAACAAGAATATCAATTCTTGTCTCCTTCACCTTGTCTGTGCCTTCGTAGGTAATTCTAAGCTTTTCCCACATCTCCATTGCGGATTTGCAGGCTGAAACTCTGTTGAATTTCTTTTTGCTTAGTGCACAGCACAGAATACTCTTAGCCTTACAGTTCAAGGAGATCTTTTTCCTGTCATCATCTGTCCACTGAGCTTTCTCATTTGTGACCAGGAGATCGCCTTCTTCTACTATTGACCATATCTGATAGTCGTGACCTTGGAGAAAGTACTCCATTCTGGTCTTCCAATAAGCATAATCTTCACCATCAAAGAGAGAGGGTCGGTTAACAGACTGACATTCAATGTTACCTTGGGCTGCCATGGATCTTTACTCTTCAGATCGTTGGATCTTTCTTCTTTGTCGAAGAGACTCGCTCTGATACCACTTGTTGCCCAGTTGACGAGCCCGGGGGGCTGAATGGGTCTTTTTAAAAAATTCTTTGATTAGTACCTGTACTTAAATCATTCATACAAAGATGTTCTTCGATGAAGGTTAGCGAAGGTTAGTATAAAAGACAAACACACAATAAGTAATCATACAACACAAGGAATTATCCTGGTTCAGACCTCCCCTCCTTAGGAGTCCTACGTCCAGACCCTGAGCAACAACTCAGGATTCCACTAATTAGGGTACAGTCCCCCTATGGACAATACAACACCCAGCTCAGTTGGTCTTCCTTCACACGAAGGGAACTACAACACCCTGGATCCCTCACCAGGTCTTCCTTCACAACAGAAGGGAACACAACACCCTGGATCCCCACTAGGTCTTCCTTCACAACAGAAGGGAACTACAACACACACAAAAATAAGCAGGAATTCAAGCCCCTAGATCAAGCTTTAGCAAGACAAGATCTGAAGCTACTAGCACTGAGAGCAAATAATCTAAACAAGACACTCTCTCATAACTACACTGGCTCTCTTAGGATTTCTATTACAGCACAGAGAGCAAAGAGCTAAGACACACTAGAATTGAATTCTTGGCTCTCGGATTCTTTCAGAAGATCTACAATGCTTGTGTTATTCGATGGTAAGTCTCTCTCTTATATATATCTTTCTTCTGGAGCTGCTATCTTGTATTTATATCTCCAATTTGAAATGTAGTCGTTGAAGTAACCGTTGTCTCTTAGTTTGGTAGACGTTAGACTGCTTGACACTTGGAAGCTTCTAGTCAACAATCTTTTATCCATTTGAGCACGTAAAGAGATAGGATCTTCTAGCGTCTATATGGTCCAACGTTGTATGACAAAATGTCTTTAGGGCCCTGCATACATTAAATGCTAAAATAGTAGACAGCTAGATTGTCTCTTGATGTCAGAAAACGTTGATGTGAATATTCACCAAAACAGTAATGTCAAATAGCTTGTTCTAAAAGATGTTAACAGAGTATGCACGATAATGAAAAGATATCATCTGCATGCATGCAGAGAAGCATTCTGTCTTCATTAAATGCACAGCAGTCAGACAGATATGTGAAGACTTTGACTATTCAACGCTTTCAGAAATAAGATAAATATCAAGTCGATATAAAACATAAAGTCGATGCCTATATGACTTATGAAATCGTTATGATCAAGTGTTTACTGAAGAAATCGTTATGAGCACTTAACAAGTCGTTATAGAAAGAAAATCATTGTATTCATTAAAGGAATCGTTATGAATACTGAAGAAATCGTTATAGAAAATAAATCATTGTATTCATTAAAGGAATCGTTATGAATACTGAAGAAATCGTTATAGAAAACAAATCGTTGTATTCATTAAAGGAATCGTTATGAATACTAAAGAAATCGTTATAGAAAAAAAATCGTTGTATTCATTAAAGGAATCGTTATGAATATTGAAGAAATCATTATAGAGAGCAAATCGTTATGAGCGCTAAGGAAATCGTTGCGTGAAGCAAATCGTTATGCCATAAAGGAAATCGTTGTGCTTCTTCAATAGAAAACGATGTGGACTTAGAGAAATATCATCTTGACATTGTTAATGCTTCAGAAGGGTAATACTTACCAATATTGGCTTGTTTGTCCTTGGTGTATTTCATGTACTTAGACTTCATAGAATATGTGTTAGAGAACTTTTGATAGGGTTTAGTTAATCACCAAAATAAATGTGTAATTAATTAAAATTATATGGAGACAGACTGATCATCACATTAATCAAGATGAAATACAGTGATTGAAACACCCAAACAATTCAAGCAAGTGAGGCACAAAAATCAGACACAAACACTCAAATCAGATCAGACACAGATATGAACCCACTCTGATACGAATTGTAGGATCGAATATGTGTAAGGATAAGAGCTAGAAGGGGGGTTGAATAGATCTTACCCAATTAATGCGGAAGCTTGAGTAATTCAAAATTACTTCTAATCAGAGATCTATTCACATAGACAATTTGTTTATCTGAAGAGTGAGTGTGTGTGGAAGATGTGTGAAGCAATTCAACAATTAGTGTGAGTTCGAAATCCTATGCAAGCATCTAGCGAGGACAAGCAGATCAAACCACTGCACAAAGGATTTTTAGGTGGTTCGGAGATCACACCAGTAATTCCTATATCCACCCCTCACACAGTGAGGCTCCACTACTCAAAAGAGTACAACTCACACTGGAGCTTGAACACTCCAACACACTTGAGTTCAGCAACTCACACACCAACTCTAGAGCACAACCGCTCCAGAAACTGAGCACACTTGCTCAAAAACACACAGAGTGTTCAACTCAACACAACTGAGCACTATAGCTCACAAACCACAAGCTAGATCAAGATCAATATAAATCAGATCCTCTAACAATGATCTGATTCAAGACAGATTCATTCACAGAGACTTGTGCAACACTTTATGCATAATTCCCATAGATGAATCAGAAGAACACTTTTAGAGTTAAGAGAATTAGATACAGAGTATGTTCTTCAATGGAGATCCCTTGCAGAAGGTTGAATTGAGGAGATTTGTTGATGCTTTGAGTCACTGGGCGATGCTCTGCTTCAATTGCTTCTGAGTCGCCTTCAGATGCTCCTCAAGTGCTGGCTTCTGCTGGATCTGCTCCTTTGAGAGGTGCTTCAGCTCCTTCTCTGAAGCTCTCCTTCAATCTCTTGTGCTGTCAAGGGATGCAGATGGATCACCACAGCAACAACAGGAGCAGGAGTGGGAGATTCCTCTTCTTGCCGCCAAAGGCTCTTGCTGGAATATTCTGGAGGTCTCTCTTGGCTTGGGGGGCCGATTGGTGGGGTATTTATAGCCCTACATGTCCAATAGTACCCTTGGAGTGCATGGGCACATGATCCAAGACGGATTCCATTGAACCCTAGGCAGCCACGTGTCCAGATAAATCATAAGTTGAGATTTCAGCCGGAGTGTGTCGACACTACCACTGAGTGTGTCGACACACTGTCCCAATTGCGCAAAGAAGGTCTTCTGGATGTTGGGTCTAGTGTCGACACGACCACTGACTGTGTCGACACACTGTCCCATTCAGATAAATGGATCTCCTAGAAGCTGGGTCTAGTGTCGACACGATCATGGACTGTGTCGACACACTTGACCCTGTCTTCATGAAAATGCTTCATAGACTATGACCCAGTGTCGACACCATCAATGGGTGTGTCGACACTACCATGATAAAACTTGTACATCCCTGAGAATTTAACACATAAAACATTAGTACAAGGTATTATCATCAAAGTATGAAGTGTAAGGTATTTGAAACATGCTTTTTGAACATTGTTATTACATAAATGATGTATGTAACATGTTCCACCCATTAAGCATTAAAATCACAAAATGTCATCATCAAAACTATGAGGAGAAATACATCAAAACCACACTCAACCCAACACATGTGTGTGATGTGTGTAAGGATGATCCTTAGATTGCTTGCTGAGTCTTTCTTTTTAGAAGACTCATACTTGCTTTGGCATACAGGCGAGACAGGAGTCCCCGTACTTGAGGAGGACGTAGTGAGGAGCGACTCCGAGCGAGAGGAGTAGCTGCTTATGGAGATTGTTGTGTAGTTTACACTTTCATTTCATAGTATGTAAACAATGTTATGGATAATGTATCCCATTTGGACATGTAATAATGTGGACAATTGTTCTTTCTTTACTTTCACTATATAGACTGTGGAATTATGTGAATGATGATGGAATAAGATCTCTTTTGTTTCCGCTATACACTTTTGTTATTTATGTACATCTCAGCCTATTGTGTAGTGTTGGGTAAATGTCCCACTGTGATGACGCCTTTTGTACCGACATGGATTGGTATAATCGTACCGGTATAAGGAGGGTCGTTACACATAGACTCAAAAAAAAGGAAAATTATATTATTATCCTCACGCCTACTACATGTTCTATCACTCCAATACTACAAAACCACTAAGATACTAAGACATCATGACTTTATTACTCTTGCCATGTAGTAACAT
Organism: Colocasia esculenta; assembly: GCA_014218235.1. Taxonomy (NCBI): domain Eukaryota; kingdom Viridiplantae; phylum Streptophyta; class Magnoliopsida; order Alismatales; family Araceae; genus Colocasia; species Colocasia esculenta. The sequence continues at coordinate 61,016,075 of CM024754.1, forward strand.
GACTTTAAGTTGTATGACACACTCATCACTCGGACTCCATCTTGTCGCTAGCATGGTTTTCCTCTTCAACATCAACATCATCGTTACCTAAAATGTTGAAAAGATATGTATGAGCATACTTGCCCAGTAGGAATTATTTCATCATGAGCAAATATAAGTGATTAATCAATTAAAACTAGATTGTCAGTAGATGCTATGCTATAAAAATCCGATGTGTGTTGCCCAGCTAGCAGACCCAGAGGGGGGGTGAATGGGATTCTTAAAATTCGATTATCTAAACCTGTTAACAAAAACGTTCAACACAAAACACTATGTTCGACAGTTAGTGTTAGTAATAAAGAAAAGATAATAATCACAAATAGACAATCACACAACACGAGGATTTTATCCTGGTTCGGACCTCCTCTCCAAAGGAGTCCTATGTTCAGTCCCTGAGCAACAACTCAGGATTTCACTACCCAAGGATATAGTCCCCCTCAAGGACACTTACACATCCAACCGCAGCTGGCCTTCTCTTCACAACTCGAAGAGGAAAACAACACCCTGATACACAGGTCTTCCTTCAACACGAAGGGAATTACAACCACCTGTTCCCAACAGGTCTTCTCTTCACACACAGAAGAGGAACTTCACAAGGAAGTGAGAAAAACAGACGAAATGCCCCTAGACCAAGCTTATAGTAAACGCTTGATCTGAGGCAGTGACTGAGAGAGAAAGATATACAATAATGAAATCTCTCAGATCACAAGGGCTCTCCAAAACTAACAACAATGAGGCACTAGAGAGCAAGAGCTACAAGGTTGGAGTGGAAAGCAAGAAGCTCTTTTTTCTAAGACTCTATCACTTCCAGATTTTTCTTTGAGATTTTGAATCCTTCAAAAATTGTGTTTTTAGGAGTCTTCAGTCTTGTATATATATATATATATATATATATATATATATATATATATATATATCTTCTCTTGCTGAATTTGCCGTTTAGATGACCGTTTTGTGAACGTTAGACTACATGGTTCTCCTTATTCTTCAACAGGTATGTTGCAGTCAACAGTCCTTTACGTTCCATGCACGTAAGGAGAAGATCCTTCTTGATATCCTTTAGCTTCCACTTTGTCCAACGTTGTATGGGGTTGTGCTGTCAGAGACCTGCACACAATAAATGCTAAATCATAGACAGCTACACTGTCTCTTGTTGTCAGTCAACGTTTGAATCCATGAAGTAAGACATTTCACAAAAATGGAAATGGCATTCTGCTATACAAAAAGTGTTTCATATAGAAACATGATAATAGAGGATATCCAGATATGAATCGTGCAGAGTGTACAGTTACATTAAATGCATGGATATTAGAGAAACACTGGGGAGTACTTTGACTTTCAAAATATTTGAGACATGTTTGAATGCAAGTCGTTGTAGTCCATGAAATCGTTATTCATCCATAAACAAATCGATGTGAACACAAGTCGTTATATAATCATAATCAAATCATTGTAGAGACAAATCGTTATGAGAGTATAAGCAAGTCGTTGTGTGAATAAGTCGTTATAACCAAATCGTTGTGAGCAAATCGTTGTTTCACACATAAGCTAATCGTTGGAGATATCAAATCGTTGTTTTACTTATCGAATCGATGCAGTGATCAAATCGTTGTTTGCTTTATCGAATCATTACACTGACCAAGTCGTTGTGTAACTTATCGAATCGTTATGGCGACCAAGTCGTTATGTAACTTATCGAATCATTACGGCGACCAAGTCGTTATGTAACTTATTGAATCGTTGTGAGATCGAAATTGTTATGCTCACTTGGCGAATCGTTGTGAGATCGAATACTCACTTAGCGAATCGTTGTGAGATCGAAATCGTTATGCTCACTTGGCGAATCGTTGTGAGATCGAACTCTCACTTAGCGAATCGTTGTGAGATCGAATGCTCACTTAGCGAATCGTTGTGAGATCGAAATCGATGCAACACTTATGAAATCGTTATAAAATTGAAATCGGTATGATACTTTATTAAATCCTTGTGAAAGTGAAATCGATAGAAGTGGAAATCATTATGACATATAGGAAGTCGATGTGTACTTAGAGAAATTTTCTGCTCTGTACTTTAAATGCTACAGTGTAAGAAATACTTACATATTTTCTTGATTTCGCCTGATTTACTTCCTGTGACTAAATGTAGCAACCTGAAATTTTGAACAAAAAAAAAAATTACATAATATTAAAAATTTTGATTTATTAGAAAATCAATTAAAAGAAAATCAATGGAAAGAGAAAAAAATAAAACCCATTAAAGAAAAGAAGTATTGGGCCTTATTAAATTGACCTAATAGAATTTAGTGGGCCAAAATAGGAATTTTTAAAAAAAGAATAATGGGAAAATACCTTAAATTCGCAACTTAATTATTACTTAAATAAAAAGATGATATTTAATGTATTAAAATAAGTGATTTGAGTTGGATTTGGAATCATAAACCTACTCCAATTGCTTGGCCACGAAATCCCCTCTCTCTCACCCCAATTAGGAGATTTCTTGCTTAAAAAGGGGAGAGAAAAGAGGAAATTCGGAATTTAAGAGAATTAGAGTCCAATTAGGAAATAGAAAGGGGAGAAGCTTAAATACTCTCCTAAAACCCTCATGGCGGGCCCTAGCTCGTGCCAAGGGGTTGCTGGACTAGGAAGAGAGGCCAAGAGGAGGAGAATTCGTGGAGAAGAGGGATCTCCCAAGTTCTTCCCCGAGTTCTTCAAGTTCTTACCCTAGCAGAGGAAAAACGTGAAAGGTAGGCATTCTCACGAGCATAAATCCTAAAATTTTGTATGTAGGTTCTCCCAATCATCAGGAACAATACCCTCAAGTTCATGATTTATCATCGAGTCAATATTTACTTCTTGATTTTTGAAGTTCTGCACTTATCTTGACCCCGAACCCCCTTATTAAATCTTGTTCTCCCTCTACACTTGATCTCATGCCACGAAAATTTTATTGGAGATTCTGATGGATGTTAGGTTTCTTTTGCCCCTAAAAGCCCTAATTTCTACCCATCCTATCTTGCGAATTAATTCATTGATCCCAACTGTACACAGTTCTATGTTCATCATGAATACTCTTTATTAAACCATGTTGAAATCATCGTTGCTTTCAGATTCTGATTTACTAGAAGTACCCATGCATGTCTGGATCTGTTTAAAATTGGTTTCACAATTTTTCATGAACTGTACTAATTGTTCTTAATTTTAGAACAACTCTGTGTCAAGAAGGGCAACTCTTGGACCGCAATCCAAGACATGTCTGATTCCTGTCGGACTCGGGCACAGACCACCAGAATGCGACGGCCCGATAGGCCGCGTTCTGTGGTCTGGTTGCGACAGTCTACCAGTTGCATTCTGAACGCGACAGGCATCATCATCACGATCGTTGTGCCTGGCCTAAATGGCTTGTCACGTTCCTTACAGGCCCCTGTCGCGATCTGACCCCCTGTTATGACAGACCCGTCGTGATCCATTTAAACACCTTTCGCGATCTACCCTGAACCCGTCGCAACCCTTACTGGGGTGCGTCGCGTTCACAGGATTTTGCAAAAAAAAAATGCCTGATTTGAAATGCTCAATTTGCCTATTGTGCATGTACCCTTTAATTCCAGTATACCCGTACTAAATTCAGTTAATATAAATTGGACATTTATATGTGATTTAAAATGCATACACATTACTAATTTCCATCCATGATTTCATGACACATGCACACACTTTGAACCATCCAAATATGGCTTAATTGGCATGAACATGTTACATAATTTATCTGGTAATTTATGTAATTAAATTGCCTCATTATACATGCGTACATTTTCGTGCGAGGTTTTGAATACCGATCTCGACGCTCCACTGTTCTAGAATTCCTCTAGAACATCGAGCACTTGTTTCTATAATTACCCTCTTTCTTGACTTGGACGAACTCTCCGACGGATACTCCTTCTACCGGACTAGTGAGTCTTTGTTCAAGGCCTCCGTAAGTCTCCTCTGTCCATGGATTCCCACATGGTCGACGAGCCGGTTGTACCCTAACACCTATTACACCCTTTAGGGATCAATACAATCCAAATGGCCATTAGAAGTTCACTCTCATCTTGAATCACGCCGGACCTCTGGACCTGTGCTTAACATGGCCGGTGGTAGGGTTGTGAGTTCCACCTGACTGCCAACACCAAGTGCGCGTGTTGTGCAACTGTTACTATTGCATGTTTACTCGACGTGTTACGTGCAATGTCCACTAGCTCTCATCTATCCTCTACTCGCTCATCTATTCATGTTCTCTCTACTATCTCTCCTAGTCATCTAGTGCTCTTATCTAATTCTTGGTACTCTTTATTGGCCATTGACGGATTGTCTAAAGATAAATAATATAACCAATGCCTGGCAATATATAAAGGGCCTGATCTGGTCCTGGGATGTGCGCCCGAAAGTGCTAGTGCCCATGGGAGTTAAATGATCAGAGTGTTTGGCATTACTCTCGAGTGCTATCTATCTCGACTATCTAAATGACAATCAAAAGTGCTATATTCTCTTGTTGTCTATTGACAAAACGTGCTAAGCTATACTCATTGTGTTGAACCACTCTCTATTTTGTTCTTGTATTTTGGTGATAATAAAATTTATGATGCAACTTAAATTGAATATTTTGTTTCATCTGTGTCGCATCAATCTCATAGCAAAATGCTGAATCTCACATTGATGCAATATGGCACACTATAATGATAAAGTCGATGTTTAATTCATATACATCGATTTTAGTTTTAAGTGCCATAGTAACAAGCGCTATAACGATTTGATCTGATTTCATATAGTGCTACAACGATTCGCTAAGTGGTCGTAACGATTTGTTAAGAAATCGATCTCACAACAATTCGCTAAGTGGCCGTAACGATTTGTTAAGAAATCGATCCTATAACGATTTGATAAGTGAGTGCAACGATTTGCTCTCACATCGACTTGCTTGCATAACGATTTTCTTGCATAACGATTTGATAAGTGATCACATTGACTTGGGTCTCATAACGACTTCATAAGTGAGTGCAACAATTTGCTCTCACATCGACTTGCTTGCATAACGATTTCCTTGCATAACGACTTCATAAGTGATCACATCGGCTTGGGTCTCATAACGATTTCATAAGTGATCACATCGATTTCTTCAGGTGATCACAACGATTTCTTTAGACCGTAACAATTTCTTAAGTGAACGCATCGACTTTGCCTTCATAACGATTTGTTAAGAAGTCGTTCCCATAACGATTTCATAAGTCATGCTCATAACGATTTCTTCAATGATCATAACGACTTGTCTTTCACATCGATTTGTTCATAAATTCGCAACGATTTACTTGTAAATGAACAACGATTGTATAAGTCATATTCACATAGATTTCTCTTGAATATTTTGAAAGTGTTTTTGGCGCTCATTGAAAAGTCAAATATTTGTCTGACAGAAAAAGCTGCATGCATAAATCTTGTCAGAAAAAGATTTGACCTACTATTTTCAGTATGTTAGCAGAAGCACAGTACTATGCATCGTTTATCATAAACACTCTTTTATGCTAACACTTTCTTCCATGCTCACAGACCTCGAAGACCATCAAAGTCTGATCAAGACAAATGAAGAGGAGATGAGCAACGGCTAGAACTCCAACGGATCTCTTCAACGGATCTATTCAAGCTGCTCATATAAAAGATGGAGCATTGCTGAAGATAAAGCAGAGCCTTTTCTTGAAAATTCTTCAAAGAGTGTACAACTGTGAGAAGAACCTTCACGCCACAAACACTCAGAGAAAGAGAGAAGAGCTCGAGCCAAAAATCTACATAAGCTTTCAAAGCAGAAGTCTTCATCGCCTTCAAGCCTTCTTTTCTTCCATTCTCCCTGTGCTCATTGTAATCTTGGGGGAGAGTCTGGGACTGTGAGCTGAGTCCTGAGCGTTCATATTGTAATAGCTCTCAGTCTGATCTTTCTTTTCTAAGAAAGACCCTTGTCCAGCTGTAGGACTGTATACAGTGTGTAACCTAGCTGGGGGTTTAAGTCTAGCAGAACCGCACTGGGGTTTGTTCCAGGAGGTTTACTTCTGAACCTGTAAAAGAAGTAGGTTTGCTTCTGAGCCTAGAAAAGAAGCGAGCTGCCTTCTTGCCCGGAAAGAGAAGAAGACCAGCTGGGGTGCTGGGTGTTGTAGTGTCCTTGAGGGGGACTGTACCCTTGGTTAGTGAAATCCCAAGAGTTTGCTTGGGGACTGGACGTAGGACTTCCATGTGGGAAGGGCCGAACCAGGATAAATCTCATGTATCCTTTTGTGTGATTGTTTACTTGCTTCCGCACTACTACTCTTTATCACACTAATCTAACCAAACTTTCAAGTGTTAATTTATGTGTTTAAGTTTCTATTTCAGATTTCAGAAAAACCTGTTCACCCCCCCTCTAGGCTAGCTTGCTGCCGTTCGAAAAGGGCCAACAAGTGGTATCAGAGCGGGTCTTTGAACTTTCAAGAAGATCCAACGATCTTAGAGCAAAGATCCATGGCAGCTAAAGGATATGCTGAAGGCCAATCAGTCACCAGACCTCCATTCTTTGATGGAGAGGACTACCAACACTGGAAGATGAGAATGGAATGCTTCATTCGAGGCACAGACTTTGATCTGTGGTAGGTAATTGAGGTAGGTGATTTTGTTATTGTTCCCGCTGAAGGTACTACTGCTATTACAGCTGCAGATAAAAGTAAATTATCATTGAATTTTAAAGCAAAGAATTATTTATGTTGTGCTTTATCTAAAATAGAATTCAGTAAAGTATCCGCATGTATATCTGCTAAAGATATGTGGGACAAATTGAAGCTCACGTATGAAGAAATACCCACTACGGATGAAATACCTACTGATGCTCAAGTGTTTAAAGAAACAAGACAGGAAGCTATAACTCCATCATCTCTAACTGTCGCCACTCAAGGGGAGCAACAGGAAGCACCTCAGGAAGTTATCCTTCCACATGAAGAAGAAGAGATAAAGGAGGAACCTCAGATTGAGGGGGAGCCTCATATCTTTTTCAAAAAGGATATCTCTGAAGAAATAAGCGTTGAAGAAGCTTCTGATGATGAAAAAGCTGAGGATAAGGCTCATAAAATCCAAGTAACTTCTCAGGAGACATCTTCTGTAAACAACTCCTCAGGTAGCTTCAACATTAAAGAAGAAAATGCCTATCTACTCTTGATGAACAAAAGGAAAAGGCATTCAAATGGGTATGGTTAGAGGATGCTCAAAACATCCGATTGGTGATTACCAACTCTTCACTTCATTCCAATCTGAAGAGGAAGTAGTCATCCTTTAGTTTTAGTTTTCTATTTTTAAACCTCATTTCTGTTTGTTATATTCAGTAAACTACAATGCTACTAACAATGTTTGCAAGTTTTTTTTATATACAGATTAAGGGGAGTCTCATGCTCAAGGGGAGCACAGATTAAGGGGGAGTCATTCCTTATCAACTATTATTGTTGAACCCCTCAATGGTAAGAAATTCTCTCAAAGGGGGAGAGAAATCCATGGTAAGATCCTTCCTTTTTGGTTAGTGACAAAAAGGGGGAGAGTTTGTATGAATTTTCTGAAACCTCTATGCTTTATATATATGCTTGTCAGAAAATTCTCATAAATTTTGTCATCACCAAAAAGGGGGAGATTGTTGAACCACTCTCTATTTTGTTCTTGTATTTTGGTGATAATAAAATTTATGATGTAACTTAAATTGAATATTTTGTTTCATCTGTGTTGCATCAATCTCATAGCAAAATGTTGAATCTCACATTGATGCAATATGGCGCACGATAATAATAAAGTCGATGTTTAATTCATATACATCGATTTCAATTTTAAGTGCCATAGTAACAAGCGCTATAACGATTTGATCTGATTTCATATAGTGCTACAACGATTCGTTAAGTGGCCGTAACGATTTGTTAAGAAATCGATCTCACAACGATTCGCTAAGTGGCCGTAATGATTTGTTAAGAAATCGATCCTATAACGATTTGATAAGTGAGTGCAACGATTTGCTCTCACATCGACTTGCTTGCATAACGATTTCCTTGCATAACGATTTGATAAGTGATCACATCGACTTGGGTCTCATAACGACTTCATAAGTGAGTGTAACAATTTGCTCTCACATCGACTTGCTTGCATAACGATTTCCTTGCATAACGACTTCATAAGTGATCACATCGGCTTGGGTCTCATAACGATTTCATAAGTGATCACATCAATTTCTTCAGGTGATCACAACTATTTCCTTAGACCGTAACGATTTCTTAAGTGAACGCATCGACTTTGCCTTCATAACGATTTGTTAAGAAGTCGTTCCCATAACGATTTCATAAGTCATGCTCATAACGATTTCTTCAATGATCATAACGACTTGTCTTTCACATCGATTTGTTCATAAACTCGCAACGATTTACTTGTAAATGAACAACGATTGTATAAGTCATATTCACATAGATTTCTCTTGAATATTTTGAAAGTGTTTTTGGCGCTCATTGAAAAGTCAAATATTTTTCTGAAAGAAAAAGCTGCATGCATAAATCTTGTCAGAAAAAGATTTGACCTACTATTTTCAGTATGTTAGCAGAAGCACAGTACTATGCATCGTTTATCATAAACACTCTTTTATGCTAACACTTTCTTCCATGCTCACAGACCTCGAAGACCATCAAAGTCTGATCAAGACAAATGAAGAGGAGATGAGCAACGGCTAGAACTCCAACGGATCTCTTCAACGGATCTATTCAAGCTACTCATATAAAAGATGGAGCATTGCTGAAGATAAAGCAGAGCCTTTTCTTGAAAATTCTTCAAAGAGTGTACAACTGTGAGAAGAACCTTCACGCCACAAACACTCAGAGAAAGAGAGAAGAGCTCGAGCCAAAAATCTACATAAGCTTTCAAAGCAGAAGTCTTCATCGCCTTCAAGCCTTCTTTTCTTCCATTCTCCCTGTGCTCATTGTAATCTTGGGGGAGAGTCTGGGACTGTGAGCTGAGTCCTGAGCGTTCATATTGTAATAGCTCTCAGTCTGATCTTTCTTTTCTAAGAAAGACCCTTGTCCAGCTGTAGGACTGTATACAGTGTGTAACCTAGCTGGGGGTTTAAGTCTAGCAGAACCGCACTGGGGTTTGTTCCAGGAGGTTTACTTCTGAACCTGTAAAAGAAGTAGGTTTGCTTCTGAGCCTAGAAAAGAAGCGAGCTGCCTTCTTGCCCGGGAAAGAGAAGAAGACCAGCTGGGGTGCTGGGTGTTGTAGTGTCCTTGAGGGGGACTGTACCCTTGGTTAGTGAAATCCCAAGAGTTTGCTTGGGGACTGGACGTAGGACTTCCATGTGGGAAGGGCCGAACCAGGATAAATCTCATGTGTCCTTTTGTGTGATTGTTTACTTGCTTCCGCACTACTACTCTTTATCACACTAATCTAACCAAACTTTCAAGTGTTAATTTATGTGTTTAAGTTTCTATTTCAGATTTCAGAAAAACCTGTTCACCCCCCCTCTAGGCTAGCTTGCTGCCGTTCGAAAAGGGCCAACAAGTGGTATCAGAGCGGGTCTTTGAACTTTCAAGAAGATCCAACGATCTTAGAGCAAAGATCCATGGCAGCTAAAGGATATGCTGAAGGCCAATCAGTCACCAGACCTCCATTCTTTGATGGAGAGGACTACCAACACTGGAAGATGAGAATGGAATGCTTCATTCGAGGCACAGACTTTGATCTGTGGTAGGTAATTGAGGTAGGTGATTTTGTTATTGTTCCTGCTGAAGGTACTACTGCTATTACAGCTGCAGATAAAAGTAAATTATCATTGAATTTTAAAGCAAAGAATTATTTATGTTGTGCTTTATCTAAAATAGAATTCAGTAAAGTATCCGCATGTATATCTGCTAAAGATATGTGGGACAAATTGAAGCTCACGTATGAAGAAATACCCACTACGGATGAAATACCTACTGATGCTCAAGTGTTTAATGAAACAAGACAGGAAGCTATAACTCCATCATCTCTAACTGTCGCCACTCAAGGGGAGCAACAGGAAGCACCTCAGGAAGTTATCCTTCCACATGAAGAAGAAGAGATAAAGGAGAACCTCAGATTGAGGGGGAGCCTCACATCTTTTTCAAAAAGGATATCTCTGAAGAAATAAGCGTTGAAGAAGCTTCTGATGATGAAAAAGCTGAGGATAAGGCTCATAAAATCCAAGTAACTTCTCAGGAGACATCTTCTGTAAACAACTCCTCAGGTAGCTTCAACATTAAAGAAGAAAATGTCTATCTACTCTTGATGAACAAAAGGAAAAGGCATTCAAATGGGTATGGTTAGAGGATGCTCAAAACATCCGATTGGTGATTACCAACTCTTCACTTCATTCCAATCTGAAGAGGAAGTAGTCATCCTTTAGTTTTAGTTTTCTATTTTTAAACCTCATTTCTGTTTGTTATATTCAGTAAACTACAATGCTACTAACAATGTTTGCAAGTTTTTTTTATATACAGATTAAGGGGAGTCTCATGCTCAAGGGGAGCACAGATTAAGGGGGAGTCATTCCTTATCAACTATTATTGTTGAACCCCTCAATGGTAAGAAATTCTCTCAAAGGGGGAGAGAAATCCATGGTAAGATCCTTCCTTTTTGGTTAGTGACAAAAAGGGGGAGAGTTTGTATGAATTTTCTGAAACCTCTATGCTTTATATATATGCTTGTCAGAAAATTCTCATAAATTTTGTCATCACCAAAAAGGGGGAGATTGTTGAACCACTCTCTATTTTGTTCTTGTATTTTGGTGATAATAAAATTTATGATGTAACTTAAATTGAATATTTTGTTTCATCTGTGTTGCATCAATCTCATAGCAAAATGTTGAATCTCACATTGATGCAATATGGCGCACGATATAATAAAGTCGATGTTTAATTCATATACATCGATTTCCGTTTTAAGTGCCATAGTAACAAGCGCTATAACGATTTGATCTGATTTCATATAGTGCTACAACGATTCGTTAAGTGGCCGTAACGATTTGTTAAGAAATCGATCTCACAACGATTCGCTAAGTGGCCGTAATGATTTGTTAAGAAATCGATCCTATAACGATTTGATAAGTGAGTGCAACGATTTGCTCTCACATCGACTTGCTTGCATAACGATTTCCTTGCATAACGATTTGATAAGTGATCACATCGACTTGGGTCTCATAACGACTTCATAAGTGAGTGTAACAATTTGCTCTCACATCGACTTGCTTGCATAACGATTTCCTTGCATAACGACTTCATAAGTGATCACATCGGCTTGGGTCTCATAACGATTTCATAAGTGATCACATCAATTTCTTCAGGTGATCACAACTATTTCCTTAGACCGTAACGATTTCTTAAGTGAACGCATCGACTTTGCCTTCATAACGATTTGTTAAGAAGTCGTTCCCATAACGATTTCATAAGTCATGCTCATAACGATTTCTTCAATGATCATAACGACTTGTCTTTCACATCGATTTGTTCATAAACTCGCAACGATTTACTTGTAAATGAACAACGATTGTATAAGTCATATTCACATAGATTTCTCTTGAATATTTTGAAAGTGTTTTTGGCGCTCATTGAAAAGTCAAATATTTTTCTGAAAGAAAAAGCTGCATGCATAAATCTTGTCAGAAAAAGATTTGACCTACTATTTTCAGTATGTTAGCAGAAGCACAGTACTATGCATCGTTTATCATAAACACTCTTTTATGCTAACACTTTCTTCCATGCTCACAGACCTCGAAGACCATCAAAGTCTGATCAAGACAAATGAAGAGGAGATGAGCAACGGCTAGAACTCCAACGGATCTCTTCAACGGATCTATTCAAGCTACTCATATAAAAGATGGAGCATTGCTGAAGATAAAGCAGAGCCTTTTCTTGAAAATCCTTCAAGGAGTGTACAACTGTTAGAAGACCTTCACGCCACAAACACTCAGAGAAAGAGAGAAGAGCTCGAGCCAAAAATCTACATAAGCTTTCAAAGCAGAAGTCTTCATCGCCTTCAAGCCTTCTTTTCTTCCATTCTCCCTGTGCTCATTGTAATCTTGGGGGAGAGTCTGGGACTGTGAGCTGAGTCCTGAGCGTTCATATTGTAATAGCTCTCAGTCTGATCTTTCTTTTCTAAGAAAGACCCTTGTCCAGCTGTAGGACTGTATACAGTGTGTAACCTAGCTGGGGGTTTAAGTCTAGCAGAACCGCACTGGGGTTTGTTCCAGGAGGTTTACTTCTGAACCTGTAAAAGAAGTAGGTTTGCTTCTGAGCCTAGAAAAGAAGCGAGCTGCCTTCTTGCCCGGGAAAGAGAAGAAGACCAGCTGGGGTGCTGGGTGTTGTAGTGTCCTTGAGGGGGACTGTACCCTTGGTTAGTGAAATCCCAAGAGTTTGCTTGGGGACTGGACGTAGGACTTCCATGTGGGAAGGGCCGAACCAGGATAAATCTCATGTGTCCTTTTGTGTGATTGTTTACTTGCTTCCGCACTACTACTCTTTATCACACTAATCTAACCAAACTTTCAAGTGTTAATTTATGTGTTTAAGTTTCTATTTCAGATTTCAGAAAAACCTGTTCACCCCCCCTCTAGGCTAGCTTGCTGCCGTTCGAAAAGGGCCAACAAGTGGTATCAGAGCGGGTCTTTGAACTTTCAAGAAGATCCAACGATCTTAGAGCAAAGATCCATGGCAGCTAAAGGATATGCTGAAGGCCAATCAGTCACCAGACCTCCATTCTTTGATGGAGAGGACTACCAACACTGGAAGATGAGAATGGAATGCTTCATTCGAGGCACAGACTTTGATCTGTGGTAGGTAATTGAGGTAGGTGATTTTGTTATTGTTCCTGCTGAAGGTACTACTGCTATTACAGCTGCAGATAAAAGTAAATTATCATTGAATTTTAAAGCAAAGAATTATTTATGTTGTGCTTTATCTAAAATAGAATTCAGTAAAGTATCCGCATGTATATCTGCTAAAGATATGTGGGACAAATTGAAGCTCACGTATGAAGAAATACCCACTACGGATGAAATACCTACTGATGCTCAAGTGTTTAATGAAACAAGACAGGAAGCTATAACTCCATCATCTCTAACTGTCGCCACTCAAGGGGAGCAACAGGAAGCACCTCAGGAAGTTATCCTTCCACATGAAGAAGAAGAGATAAAGGAGGAACCTCAGATTGAGGGGGAGCCTCACATCTTTTTCAAAAAGGATATCTCTGAAGAAATAAGCGTTGAAGAAGCTTCTGATGATGAAAAAGCTGAGGATAAGGCTCATAAAATCCAAGTAACTTCTCAGGAGACATCTTCTGTAAACAACTCCTCAGGTAGCTTCAACATTAAAGAAGAAAATGTCTATCTACTCTTGATGAACAAAAGGAAAAGGCATTCAAATGGGTATGGTTAGAGGATGCTCAAAACATCCGATTGGTGATTACCAACTCTTCACTTCATTCCAATCTGAAGAGGAAGTAGTCATCCTTTAGTTTTAGTTTTCTATTTTTAAACCTCATTTCTGTTTGTTATATTCAGTAACTACAATGCTACTAACAATGTTTGCAAGTTTTTTTTATATACAGATTAAGGGGAGTCTCATGCTCAAGGGGAGCACAGATTAAGGGGGAGTCATTCCTTATCAACTATTATTGTTGAACCCCTCAATGGTAAGAAATTCTCTCAAAGGGGGAGAGAAATCCATGGTAAGATCCTTCCTTTTTGGTTAGTGACAAAAAGGGGGAGAGTTTGTATGAATTTTCTGAAACCTCTATGCTTTATATATATGCTTGTCAGAAAATTCTCATAAATTTTGTCATCACCAAAAAGGGGGAGATTGTTGAACCACTCTCTATTTTGTTCTTGTATTTTGGTGATAATAAAATTTATGATGTAACTTAAATTGAATATTTTGTTTCATCTGTGTTGCATCAATCTCATAGCAAAATGTTGAATCTCACATTGATGCAATATGGCGCACGATAATAATAAAGTCGATGTTTAATTCATATACATCGATTTCCGTTTTAAGTGCCATAGTAACAAGCGCTATAACGATTTGATCTGATTTCATATAGTGCTACAACGATTCGTTAAGTGGCCGTAACGATTTGTTAAGAAATCGATCTCACAACGATTCGCTAAGTGGCCGTAATGATTTGTTAAGAAATCGATCCTATAACGATTTGATAAGTGAGTGCAACGATTTGCTCTCACATCGACTTGCTTGCATAACGATTTCCTTGCATAACGATTTGATAAGTGATCACATCGACTTGGGTCTCATAACGACTTCATAAGTGAGTGTAACAATTTGCTCTCACATCGACTTGCTTGCATAACGATTTCCTTGCATAACGACTTCATAAGTGATCACATCGGCTTGGGTCTCATAACGATTTCATAAGTGATCACATCAATTTCTTCAGGTGATCACAACTATTTCCTTAGACCGTAACGATTTCTTAAGTGAACGCATCGACTTTGCCTTCATAACGATTTGTTAAGAAGTCGTTCCCATAACGATTTCATAAGTCATGCTCATAACGATTTCTTCAATGATCATAACGACTTGTCTTTCACATCGATTTGTTCATAAACTCGCAACGATTTACTTGTAAATGAACAACGATTGTATAAGTCATATTCACATAGATTTCTCTTGAATATTTTGAAAGTGTTTTTGGCGCTCATTGAAAAGTCAAATATTTTTCTGAAAGAAAAAGCTGCATGCATAAATCTTGTCAGAAAAAGATTTGACCTACTATTTTCAGTATGTTAGCAGAAGCACAGTACTATGCATCGTTTATCATAAACACTCTTTTATGCTAACACTTTCTTCCATGCTCACAGACCTCGAAGACCATCAAAGTCTGATCAAGACAAATGAAGAGGAGATGAGCAACGGCTAGAACTCCAACGGATCTCTTCAACGGATCTATTCAAGCTACTCATATAAAAGATGGAGCATTGCTGAAGATAAAGCAGAGCCTTTTCTTGAAAATCCTTCAAGGAGTGTACAACTGTTAGAAGAACCTTCACGCCACAACACTCAGAGAAAGAGAGAAGAGCTCGAGCCAAAAATCTACAGAAGCTTTCAAAGCAAAAGTCTTCATCGCCTTCAAGCCTTCTTCTCTTCCATTCTCCTTGTGCTCATTGTAATCTTGGGGGAGAGTCTGGGACTGTGAGCTGAGTCCTGAGCGTTCATATTGTAATAGCTCTCAGTCTGATCTTTCTTTTCTAAGAAAGACCCTTGTCCAGCTGTAGGACTGTATACAGTGTGTAACCTAGCTGGGGGTTTAAGTCTAGCAGAACCGCACTGGGGTTTGTTCCAGGAGGTTTACTTCTGAACCTGTAAAAGAAGTAAGTTTGCTTCTGAGCCTAGAAAAGAAGTGGGTTGCCTTCTTACCCGGGAAAGAGAAGAAGACCAGCTGGGGTGCTGGGTGTTGTAGTGTCCTTGAGGGGGACTGTACCCTTGGTTAGTGAAATCCCAAGAGTTTGCTTGGGGACTGGACGTAGGACTTCCATGTGGGAAGGGCCGAACCAGGATAAATCTCCTGTGTCCTTTTGTGTGATTGTTTACTTGTTTCCGCACTACTACTCTTTATCACACTAATCTAACCAAACTTTCAAGTGTTAATTTCTGTGCTTAAGTTTCTATTTCAGATTTCAGAAAAACCTCCCCCCTCTAGGCTAGCTTGCTGTCATACCGAAAGGGCCAACACGTTGTGCTATTGCTATACTTTGTGCTATTATGTTATGGCCATCCTGCTATTTTGTGCTATTCTCGAAACTTGTGCTATTTTTGGAAAGTCCATTTTTGGAAAGTTTTGCTATTTCGATCATGTATTATCCTGCTATCTTTTACGTGACTCTCTCGCTCTGTCTCTAGTTACTCTGCCTTTAATGCAGTAATCATTTAAAGTCTGCTTGACTATTGAGATTTAAGTCCTACTGGGCGTTATCGCTCACCCTACGTTATTTATCGTTGTGTTCTCAGGTGAGACCGAGGATGAACCATACACTCAAGAGGACGGGAACGACCTGGAGTGATGTCATGAGTACCCTAGCGTCCTAGCACTATGAATGGCGTTGTAGTGGTTAAGTTTGAAGTTTAGTCTTTTGCTTTATTTCAATGTAATTGGGCCTTATAGATTGTCTCTGATATTAGTGGTTGTAACTAGACATTTGGAAAATTATTAATGAGAAAGAATTGTTTCAGAATTATTCATTTGTGCAAAGGTTTGATGTCTAGTTCTTGCTCTATACCCATTTACTTGCAACTGCCTCGCGTTCCGATATTCCGCGTCGGGGCGTGACAGTTCTGTGGTATCAGAGCCTAGGTTATTCTTAAGTATAGGATTATCTAGGTTAACCTGCCTCGACTAGAGTCAATTATCCTACCTATGTGAGATGTGGTTAGAGCCAAGGATAACTAGCTAAAATGAACTCACACACACACAAATTAAATTCCACATCGATATCATGACAATAAGTTATTTTGTAGGAACTAAGCAATCAAGATGACTGATGAACGTGCTCAAATGAGGGGCATGCAACAAACCATCCAAGAATTGACGCGCGCCATCATGCAAGCTACCCAAGGAGGTGGCAATCGTGGTGTAGGCAACCTACATCGCAACTTTATGAGTCTTAACCCACCTAGGTTCAGTGGATCCACGGATCCGGATGAAGCTGAGCACTGGCTCAAGGAAACGGAAAGGATCTTTCGTGTTATGCAATGTGCAGTGGGGGATAAGCTGCTACTAGCTACATTTCAACTGGAGAAGGACGCCCGCGCTTGGTAGGAGTCAGTGGAAGCTACTAGAGAGAATGGGCAATTTACCTGGAACAAATTTAAAGAAGCTTTCAACTCCAAATACTTCCCCGAGCGTGTCCAAGAAAGGAAGGCTGCGGAATTTGCTACTCTTAAACAGCGGAGTTTGACTGTGGCCGAATATGAAGCCCGGTTTTCAAGACTGGCGCGCTATGCTACACATCTGGTGAACACTGAAAGGATGAAGGCTAAGCGCTTTCTAAACGGCCGTAAACCCCACTACATCACTCAACTGGCACCTCTCGACATCCAGACCTATGTCGAGATGGTAAAGAAAGCCCAACTGCTGGAAGATGATACGGACTTCATCGACCGTATCAAAGGGAAGTTCGTCAAGAATGAAGTGACCTCGGGTCAGTCATCTGCTAAGCCTACCAATGGCAAGAAGCGTCCCTTCAACATCATGGAGGGATCCGGCCAAGAAAGGAAACCCAAGGTCTTCGTACCCAACACTCCAGCCAAGAGCAACTGCAAGCACTGTGACAAGTCTGGTCACACCGCTGAGGAGTGCTGGAGGAAAGCCGGCGCATGTCTGCGTTGTGGAAGTCGCGAGCACCGCATCCCCGAGTGCCCGCTACTAAAAGAGAATGGCGCCCTAATGCGCCTAAGAAACAAAGAAAGCTGCAAGCCCTGCATAATGAAGAAACCACAAAGGAAGGAGGTGTGGTAGATGGTACCCTTCAAGTTTTCTCTCTACCCGCATTTGTCTTATTTGATACTAGAGCAACTCATTCATTTATATCTCAAAATTTTACGGATACCGTGAATACCAAACCTACATCCATGGGATGTGAATTCTCTGTCACTACGCCACTAGGAGAGAAGGAAAAACTAAACAAATACTTTCCATCTGCCGATGTAATGATCGGAGACCAAAACTTAAAAGCCGACTTGGCATGTATGCCCATGGAAGGCTATGATGTAATCTTAGGAGCCGACAGGTTGTCCGCTTATGGGGCAAGTGTCGACTGTAAGAAAGGGAAAGTTACCTTTAGTGACTTTCCTAAATTGGCATTCTCTGGGATTAGACATAAGAGACGGATGTCTCTAATCTCCGCCATAAAGGCTCATAACATGATAAGGAAAGGTTGTATTGCATTCCTAGCAGCCGTAGTGGTGGAAAAGAAGGGTTCTAAGATAGAAGACATTCACATAGTTCAGGATTACCCCGATGTGTTTCCTAAAGATCTGTCAGGGATTCCCCCGGAACGTGATGTCAACTTCGCCATAGAGTTGATCCCTGGAGCTGCCCCCGTATCGCGTCAACCATACCTGTAACGACCCTCTTATATCGGTACGGTTTCGCCAACCCACATCGATATAGAAAGCATCGCTACAGTGGGACATTTACCCAACACTAGTACAATAGGCTGAAACATACACAAATATAATATATCTCATGACAGCGGAATTTAAAGACTGAAAAGAAATCTTATTCCATCATCCACATTCTATTCACAGTCCGTATAGAAGAAAAGAGAGCTAACTGTTCATAACTGAAATAAAATAAATACATTGTCCATATGAGACTACGCAGAGTCTTTATTACATACTATGAAGTAATGGAAAAGTACAATGCTAACTCCACAACAATCTCTCCTACTCTCGCTCCGAGTCGCTCCTAACGATCTCCTCGGAAGAAGTAGAAATGTCTGCACATGTACGCCGAAGCAAGAATGAGTTCAAAAGAACTCAACAAGTAACACCAGCACACTAAACATACATGCATCAAGTAATATCCATAACCTTATGCTACATCATTTACACATAATGCATGGAAGCGACAATTTTTCAAATAGAAGCCTATTCATGATTTCTACACATTTTTCACTTGGGATTTGGTTTTATACACAATAAACTAATCCTATCACATGCTTTCTACACTTTTCATTATACTAAACTGATTTCATTCGATCATTCATAAGCCACATGTTGAACATTTTACACAATATTTACACATTTCATAACAACTAATTTAACATGAATTCTAAGACAATTTTACACATGGTTAACACATTTATATTAGTGAGAAGCTCGCTGTTTTACTACTATCATGTCACATTCACAAGAAACTTATCATTTTTTTTATGCTTTCATAAGAATTTCATGAACACATATTCACTTACACAGGTCCACAATTTACACATTTTCTTTCACTTAAACACATTTTCACTTTTCCTTAATGCCGTGACACATAGCCCAAACCACTTTAGAAGGACACACACTAATCACATCACATATCAATCATCTAGGCATTCCAGTGATTAATCTTATTTACTGCGCAGAACCGGAGAAGCACTCTCCACCCTAACCAGCGATACTTGTTCGCCTCCAGGATTTAATCCCAATGCCCATGGGACATCACACACTTGAACTTTCCCGTGGGGACTTTACCACAGTACAGTTCCACAGCCCTCTAAGGTAGCAGTGTCACCCATTGGCACATTAATACATTTTCTCAATTTCAACACATTTTTAAACACAAAATAATCACGCATTCACCTCATGTTCACACATTTACATTCTTCAGTATTGCCTAGCATGGTACTACTGTTTTCAGTATTAATCAAATTTTTACAACAATTCTAATCATGCTGAAATTTTTGCAGAATTAAATATTAATAATATTAGCATGTATTAATTATTAATATCTAACATAAAACAGGTTTATATAGCTACTATCATCTGTTCAGTACAGAAATTTAACCAGAAATTCATCACGCTTTAACCATCTTGCAGACCAAAATTTACATTTTTCTGAGTTACACATATTTTCTGAAAATTCTAACAGTACTGATATCAACTGTAAAAATAGTCAAACTGACACAAATTTTCATTATTCGGATTCACAATTTATTTCATACATGAATACTGATAGTACAAATTTTAGGAATTTACTAGTTTCGCATGAATTCTTAACTTTTATGCATTGAGTAGACATATTAGCTATTTTTCAGTTCAGAAAATTTAATAAACTGTACAGATATTATAAATTTCTCAAATTTTTATGTCATGCATCAGATCTTATGAACAATGTACAGAAAATTTATGACAGTTAATTTCTACACATATTTCATAAACAACATTTTCCAAGATTAAACTTTTGTTGGTAGCACATTCCAAGAATTCTAATAATTAGTGAAAATTCTAAAAATGCACAACACTCACAGTACAACTAAACATATATATTTACATATTATATGAAATTTTACCGTATATCCTCATGCGGAAAAACTCGAAAACTAGCTCATATAAGGACAGACTTGCACACTATTGCAGTTTGAAGAACTCGACGGCATGGGGTAGCCGTCTATAGGTTAACGGCATTATATGATGCCGCCAACACATGATATTAGCGGCAAGGGATCTTGCCGTTAATATCCTGTCTGCACAAACACAGACTGAAAGCCAATAAATCACTTGAAAGGGGGGTTCCAGGACACGAGAAAAATCTGAGAAATTCTTGGGACATACTAGACACATGTAGGGTTAATGTGAATGGGGTACTTGCCTTCAGTAAAATCTACAAACGATGATTTAAGCCGGAGAAGCCCTCCTCGGCCTGTGCCAAAGAGTCTCCAATCCCTCCTTCTTCGGATCTTCTGTTGATCTTCACAGCACACCAGCGTGGGGAGTCGTTCCCGGATGTTCAAGGTTGACACCAGTCGATGTAGATCGCCAGACGAAGCCTCCCGAAGCCGGATCTTTTAGGTTCAAGTTAGGGTTTTTGCACAGAAAAGAGAGGTTTTTGACCCAAGAGCCAAAAGGGATGGATCTGGCCGAAAACGGGGTATTATAAAGGGTTGGGGTCGGATAGGTTAAAGGGGCAAGTCTCAGAGCCGTTGGGAAAGGTTTCCAAAACAAGAGGCTCAATTTCTGGAGGCGTTTCCGGATCTGAAAACGTAACAGGTCTGGGATATTGGCGTCCATATCCATGGTCGCCTATCCAAAATGGGTGTCCATCGATATTGCCGCCTACCGTTGGTCAGTGTCAGCCGATGTGGACGCCGACTGGCCGACAAAACTCACTTTAATTAAGCAGAATTTATAACACTACACACTTAAATATATATATATATGTATATATATATACTTGAATATACCATGCACATTTCAATAATACTAATTCATACAATTTATATCAATAAATACTTATACACAATAATCTATACATCAATAGTATACACTTATACGCACATACATATATTTAAATAAACAAGGTGAAAATCAAGGGCCTTACACCCTCTCCCCCTTAAAGAAACTTCGTCCTCGAAGTTAGACTGACACTACTCAAACAACTGAGGATATTTCTTTTTCATTGCATCCTCAAGCTCCCAAGTAGCCTCCTCTCGCGAGAAGTTACGCCATAAGACCTTTACTGACGCAATGCTCTTGTTTCGGAGATGTTGAACCTTCCGATCAAGAATAGCTACTGGTTGCTCTACATAAGAAAGATCTGGCTGGATCTCCACTGGCTCATGGCTAATAACATGAGACGGATCTCTGACATACTTCCTGAGCATAGATACGTGAAAAATAGGATGAACGCTAGCCAAAGCTGGAGGTAAAGCTAGCTCATATGCCACGTTGCCCAATCGTCGGAGAATCTCATACGGGCCAATGAACCTAGGGCTCAACTTACTATGCCTGCCAAATCTAACTACACCTCGCGTAGGCGAAATCTTTAAAAAGACATGCTCACCTACCTCGAACTCTAGATCCTTCCTCCTGTTGTCGGCATAACTCTTCTGCCTATCCTGTGCCGCAACAAGTCTCTTCCTAATGAGCTGGACCTTATCCGAAGTCTCCTGAACTAACTCTGGACCGATCAACTGCCTATCACCGGTCTCCTCCCAACACAAACGAGATCTGCAAGGTCTACCATATAAAGCCTCAAATGGAGCCATGCCAATGCTCGCATGAAAACTGTTGTTATATGCAAACTCCACTAGAGGTAAATGGCGCTCCAATCATCCTTCCAATCCAGCACACAAGCCCTCAACATATCCTCAAGCGTCTGGATAGTCCTCTCGGACTGTCCATCTGTCTGGGGATGAAAAGCCGACTGAGCTTCAGTTCCGAACCTAACGACAACCTGAAGTACCCCTTCCATAGCCTCGAAGTAATCTCGATCTCGATCCGAAATAATAGACTTCGGTACTCCATGCAATCTAATAATACTACTAACATACAGTCTAGCTAAACTCTCTACTGACTGCTTCTTCTTCATAGGCAAGAAATGCGCAGTCTTTGAGAATCGATCTACCACTACCCAAATCGAGTCATTACCTCGTCTAGATCAAGGCAAACCCGTAACAAAATCCATAGTGACAGCTTCCCACTTCCAAACTGGGATCTCCATCTTCTGCATAAGACCAGATGGTCGCTGCCGCTCGGCCTTCACTTGCTGGCATACAAGACATCTAGACACAAACTCGCTACATCCTTCTTCATGCCAGACCACCAAAACGATCTCTTTAAATCCTGGTACATCTTAGTGTTACCCGAATGAATGGAGAAACTAGATCTATGAGCTTCTGCTAAAACATGCTCACGAATATCTACAATGTCTGGAACACAGACACGATGATGGAATCTAATCACACCATCCTCATCACGAGCAATACCCGCTTTGCCCACTAACTCTTGGAGTCTAGGGTCGACTTTCTGATGCTCGATCACCTCATCTAACACCGATGACCTAATGGACAACTGTGCTACAAAAGCTCGGCATAAAGATGGCTCCAACTCGGTCATCGTACACGCTGCATCCTCCAACATCTTCCAGTCCTGCTGGAGAGACGACCTCTTTCTACTAAGGGCATCTGCTACGACATTCGCCTTTCCAGGATGATACTGGAGGTCGAAGTCATAGTCCTTCAGGAACTCAATACATCTTCTCTGCCTAAGGTTTAATTCTTTTTGAGAGAAAAGATACTTTAGGCTCTTGTGATCAGTGAACACCTCAAATCTGACACCATAAAGATAGTGCCTCCAGATCTTCAATGCATGAACCACTGCCGCAAGCTCAAGATCATGAGTTGGATAGTTTTGCTCATGCTCCTTCAATGTCTCGAAGCATATGCTACTACCCTTCCTTGCTGCATCAACACACAGCCAAGACCAATCCGAGATGCATCCGTGTAGATAGCAAAATCCTCTACACCGCTCGGTAGAACTAACACAAGGGCTGATGTGAGTTTAGTCTTCAATAATTGAAAACTACTCTCACACTCCTCGGACCAGACAAACTTCACTCCCTTCCTAGTCAGCTGAGTCAATGGAGCGGCGATGGATGAAAATCCCTCTATAAAACGCCGATAATAACCCGCCAGACCAAGAAAACTCCGAATCTCCGAAGGAGTCTTGGGACTCTCCCAATCCATAACAGCCTGGACTTTCGCTGGGTCCACTGCTACACCCCACCAGAGATAACATGCCCAAGGAAATGAACCTCGCGCATCCAAAAATCGCACTTGCTGAATTTTGCATATAGCTTGTGCTCACGGAGAACCTCTAACACTATCCTCAAATGCTGACGATGTGTGGCCTCATCTGGAGAGTAGACCAGCACGTCATCGATGAAGACTACAACAAAACTATCTAGATAGGGTCTAAACACCCTGTTCATGAGATCCATGAACGCTGCAGGGGCGTTGGTTAGACCAAACGGAAGGACCAAAAACTCATAATGTCCATAACGGGTTCTAAATGCCGTCTTGGACACATCCTCACTCCTAATCCTCAACTGATGATAGCCAGAACGCAAATCAATCTTAGAAAAGACCGATGCATTCTGTAGCTGGTCAAACAAATCATCATTCGAGGTAAGGGATACTGTTCTTTACCGTCACCTGGTTTAGCTTTCTATAATCAATGCATAACCGAAGTGACCCATCCTTCTTCTTCACGAATAAGACAGGTGCGCCCCAAGGGGAAACGCTAGGGCGAATAAATCCCTTATCTAACAAATCCTGCAACTGCTTCCTTAACTCAGCTAATTCCGCAGGTGCCATCCGATAAGGTGCCTTCGAGATAGGAGAGATGCCTGGAAGCAACTCTAGAGTGAACTCTATCTCTCTAGCTGGTGGCAATCCAGATAAATCATCAGGAAAGATATCTGAAAATCCTGCACTACATCTATCTCGGCAAGAGTAAGTGACTCATCAGCCTTGGTATTAAAACCACGGCAAGAAAAGCGTCACAACCCTTGTTCACCATTCTCATTGCCCTCATGGCCGAGATGACAAACTTTCCTGCTAAGTTCCTCGGCAAAGGATGAGAAAATTCATCCTCACCAGAATGCGGAAAACGATCTTCTTCCCACGACAATCTACCAATGCATAGTGCTCCTCTAGCCAATCCAGACCAAGAATAGCATCATAGTCCTTCATCTTAAGCAAGAAGAACACCCTTCTCTAGGACTCTATCCTCAATGCACACCGGTAAGGACGGAATACACTTCCTAGTCGATACCGTACCCGCAGGTGTATGCACAGACAAGGGACTTCTAAATCCTCAGACTCTAACCCTACTCTAAAGCTAACTGTCTAGCAAAACGCTCAGAAATGAACGAGTGAGTAGCACCCGTATCGAACAAAACCCGAGCATGCACACCTAAGAACAAAACTGTACCTTCGGTGACATGATCCGCCTGCTCGGCGTCCTTACGAGCTAACGCAAACACTCGAGCTGGGGCTCGAGGTCTCCCTGGTCGTCCTGTCGCTGGCGCTGCTGCTGCTGCTACTGGGGCTGGCCCCCGCTGGGCTCCCTGCTGAAGCCTCGGACAATCCTTATCTTATGATCACTGCTCCCGCACTTTAAGCACTTCCCTGCTACTAGCCAACACTCCGTACCGCCATGTGCCCTCCCGCAATGAGGACACTCCTTCTTACCACTAGGGGAACGTTGAGAAGATACCTGACCACTGCCTGATGCCACAGGACGCTGCGGTGACTGGAAAGTCGTCTTCTTCCTCTCCTGTCTCTGGAAGGAGCTGCTGGCCTCTTTTGAGAAGCCTTCTTCTCCTCCAGATACTGCTCCATCTCTCCCTCCTCCTGCCGACACGCCGCGCTGAGCGCCTGCTTGAGAGTACGATGGTCGAAAGCCACCAACCTCGTCCTCAGTGATGGTTTCAGACCCATCACGAATTTCTTCGCCTTCCTGCGCTCATCAGCTACAATATGAGGGGCGTACTTTGATAGCTCGGAAAACCTGGCCTCGTACTCCAGCACGTCATGGAGCCCTGAGTCAACGAGAGGAACTCCTGCTCCATCTTGTCCTGGATGTGCTCCGGAACAAACTTGGCTCGGAAAAGCCTCACGAACTCATCCATCCGACTTCCACGGCACCATCCTCGAACCGAGTACGTAACAACGAGGACCACCATACATCGGCTCGCTCCTGCCAAAACCATCCATGAGAATTAACCAACATAATTTATACTTAAAGTAATAACCACTAGATTAGACACATACCTGTAGCATATAGGTGGCCAAAGTGACCTTGTCGTCCTCAGCGCACCTAATGGCCCGGAAGATCTTCTCAATCTCCCTCATCCAGTTCTCAGCTAATAATGGATCGCTCTCCCCCTTAAAAGAAGGTGGCGACATCCTCTTGAACCTTTCCATGATGGAGGGTCCACCATGGTCAGCCTGGGGAACTGGTACCTGAGCCTGCTACAACAAGCAACAAAATTAACACATTAACATAACAATCATGCATTTAAAATACAGACTACTTTATCTTATTATTCTAACCTGAGCCTCCAACTGGGCCTGGAGTGCAGCCTGAGTGTGGGCCTGCGTTTGCATGGCTTGCACTAAACCCTGCATGAACACTCCATAATCTACTGGTGGCGGTGGAGGAAGTACAGGACCCTGGGGTGCAGGGGCCTGCTGCTAACCCTGATCCTCACGCCGAGGCTCATCTCTCCTCTGCTCGCCATCATGAGCAGGAGCACCACGCCTACCACGCGAAGCCATAACCTGTAAAACGGATTAATCACCATTTAGAACTAAACTATCTAAATTCTAACTAATTACTTATCTATGTGGACAATCTACACTGACTTAGTATGAAGATGATGGTATATGCATATTTATGTACAATTTCAGCCTGGTTTCTCTGATACCAATCTCTGTAACGACCCTCTTATACCGGTACGGTTTCGCCAACCCACATCGATATAGAAAGCATCGCTACAGTGGGACATTTACCCAACACTAGTACAATAGGCTGAAACATACACAAATATAATATATCTCATGACAGCGGTATTTAAAGACTGAAAAGAAATCTTATTCCATCATCCACATTCTATTCACAGTCCGTATAGAGAAAAGAGAGCTAACTGTTCATAACTGAAATAAAATAAATACATTGTCCACATGAGACTACGCAGAGTCTTTATTACATACTATGAAGTAATGGAAAGTACAATGCTAACTCCACAACAATCTCTCCTACTCTCGCTCCGAGTCGCTCCTAACGATCTCCTCGGAAGAAGTAGAAATGTCTGCACCTGTACGCCGAAGCAAGAATGAGTTCAAAAGAACTCAACAAGTAACACCAGCACACTAAACATACATGCATCAAGTAATATCCATAACCTTATGCTACATCATTTACACATAATGCATGGAAGTGACAATTTTTCAAATAGAAGCCTATTCATGATTTCTACACATTTTTCACATGGGATTTGGTTTTATACACAATAAACTAATCCTATCACATGCTTTCTACACTTTACACTTTTCATATCTAAACTGATTTCATTCAATCATTCATAAGCCACATGTTGAACATTTTACACAATATTTACACATTTCATAACAACTAATTTAACATGAATTCTAAGACAATTTTACACATGGTTAACACATTTATATTAGTGAGAAGCTCACTGTTTTACTACTATCATGTCACATTCACAAGAAACTTATCATTTTTTTTTATGCTTTCATAAGAATTTCATGAACACATATTCACTTACACAGGTCCACAATTTACACATTTTCTTTCACTTAAACACATTTTCACTTTTCCTTAATGCCGTGACACATAGCCCAAACCACTTTAGAAGGACACACACTAATCACATCACATATCAATCACCTAGGCATTCCAGTGATTAATCTTAGTTACTGCGCAGAACCGGAGAAGCACTCTCCACCCTAACCAGCGATACTTGTTCGCCTCCAGGATTTAATCCCAATGCCCATGGGACATCACACACTTGAACTTTCCCGTGGGGACTTTACCACAGTACAGTTCCACAGCCCTCTAAGGTAGCAGTGTCACCCATTGGCACATTAATACATTTTCTCAATTTCACACACATTTTTAAACACAAAATAATCACGCATTCACCTCATGTTCACACATTTACATTCTTCAGTATTGCCTAGCATGGTACTACTGTTTTCAGTATTAATCAAATTTTTACAACAATTCTAATCATGCTGAAATTTTTGCAGAATTAAATATTATAATATTAGCATGTATTAATATTAATATCTAACATAAAACAGGTTTATATAGCTACTGTCATCTGTTCAGTACAAAATTTAACCAGAAATTCATCACGGTTTAACCATATGCAGACCAAAATTTACATTTTTCTGAGTTACACATATTTTCTGAAAATTCTAACAGTACTGATATCAACTGTAAAAATAGTCAAACTGACACAAATTTTCATTATTCGGATTCACAATTTATTTCATACATGAATACTGACAGTACAAATTTTATCACAAATTTTAGGAATTTAACTAGTTTCGCATGAATTCTTAACTTTTATGCATTGAGTAGACATATTAACTATTTTTCGGTTCAGAAAATTTAATAACTGTACAGATATTATAAATTGCTCAATTTTTATGTCATGCATCAGATCTTATGAACAATGTACAGAAAATTTATGACAGTTAATTTCTACACATATTTCATAAACGACATTTTCCAAGATTAAACTTTTGTTGGTAGCACATTCCAAGAATTCTAATAATTAGTGAAAATTCTAAAAATGCACAATAACTCACAGTACAACAAACATATATATTTACATATTATATGAATTTTTACCGTATATCCTCATGCGGAAAAACTCGAAAACTAGATCATATAAGGACAGACTTGCACACTGTTGCAGTCTGAAGAACTCGACGGCATGGGGTAGCCGTCTATAGGTTAACGGCATTATATGATGCCGCCAACACATGATATTAGCGGAAAGGGATCTTGCCGTTAATATCCTGTCTGCACAAACACAGACTGAAAGCCAATAAATCACACTTGAAAGGGGGTTCCAGGACACGAGAAAAATCTGAGAAATTCCTGGGACATACTAGACACATGTAGGGTTAATGAATGGGGTACTTGCCTTCGTAAAATCTACAAACGACGATTTAAGCAGGAGAAGCCCTCCTCCCTGTGCCAAAGAGTCTCCAATCCCTCCTTCTTCGGATCTTCTGTTGACCTTCACAGCACACAGCGTGGGGAGTCGTTCCCGGATGTTCAAGGTTGACACCAGTCGATGTAGATCGCCAGACGAAGCCTCCCGAAGCCGGATCTTTCAGGTTCAAGTTAGGGTTTTTGCACAGAAAAGAGAGGTTTTTGACCCAAGAGCCAAAAGGGATGGATCTGGCCGAAAACGGGGTATTATAAAGGGTTGGGGTCGGATAGGTTAAGGGGCAAGTCTCAGAGCCGTTGGGAAAGGTTTCCAAAACAAGAGGCTCAATTTCCGGAGGCGTTTCCGGATCTGAAAACGTAACAGGTCTGGGATATTGGCGTCCATATCCATGGTCGCCTATCCAAAATGGGCGTCCATCGATATTGCCGCCTACCGTGGTCAGCGTCAGCCGATGTGGACGCCAACTGGCCGACAAAACTCACTTTAATTAAGCAGAATTATAACACTACACACTTAAATATATATATATATATATATATATATATATATATATATATTATATACTTGAATATACTATGCACATTTCAATAATACTAATTCATACAATTTATATCAATAAATACTTATACAAATAATCTATACATCAATAGTATACACTTATACGCACATACATATATTAAACAAACAAGGTGAAAATCAAGGGCCTTACAGTACCGGATGTCACCTACCGAGCTAAAGGAGTTGAAGATACAACTAATGGAGCTACTAGAAAAGGGGTTCATCAGACCAAGTACTTCCCCATGGGGAGCGCCTGTGCTGTTCGTCAAGAAGAAGGATGGATCGATGAGGCTCTGCATCGACTATCGGCAACTCAATCAGCTGACCATGAAGAATAAATGCCCATTGCCCAGGGTCGATGAACTATTCGACCAAATATCCGAAGCTCAATATTTCTCCAAGATCGATCTTCGATTTGGTTATCATCAAATGAGGATCAAGGATGACGATATCTTCAAAACGACTTTCAAGAGTAGGTACGGACATTATGAATTCGTCGTTATGCCTTTTGGTCTAACCAATGCTCATGCAGCCTTTATGCAACTCATGAACAGCATATATCAGTCATATCTTGACAAGTTCGTGGTCGTCTTCATCGACGATATCCTCATTTATTCAAAGACCAAAAAAGAGCATGAAGAACACCTGGAGATCGCACTGCAAGTTCTGCGAGACAACCAGCTGTACGTAAAGCTTAGTAAGTGCGAATTCTGGCTCGAAGAAGTGTCCTTCTTGGGCCATGTCATCTCTAAGGACGGCATCTCCGTTGATCCCTCCAAAGTCGAAGCTGTACTCAATTGGGAGAGACCAACCAACGTCACCGAGATAAGAAGCTTCTTAGGACTGGCTGGCTACTACAGGCTGTTCATCAAGGGCTTCTCCAAGATCGTCGTTCCTCTCATGAGTCTGACACGAAAGGAGAATCCCTACTCCTGGAGTAGAGAGTGTGAGAAGAGTTTCCAAACTCTTAAAGATTGCCTGACCTCAGTACATGTTCTCACTCTGCCATAGAGGGAGAAGGTTTCTCTGTCTACACCGATGCCTCAAGGATTGGGCTAGGTTGTGTACTGATGCAAAAGGAGAAGGTCATTGCCTATTCTTCAAGACAACTGAAGACATATGAAGTCAACTACCTTGTACATGATCTCGAGCTAGCTGCTGTGGTCTTCGCCTTGAAGATTTGGAGACATTATCTATATGGAGAGAAATTCACTATCTACTCAGACCATAAAAGTCTGAAGTATTTATTCTCCCAGAAAGAACTCAACATGAGACAGAGAAGATGGCTAGAATACCTCAAAGATTTCGACTTCAACATTCAATACCATCCAGGCAAGGGAAATGTCGTGGTTGATGCTCTTAGTAGAAAGCCAATGCATCTGTTTCAAGTCTAGTCCTTGGCGAGCTGCAACTACTAGAACAATTCGCGAGGTTAGACTTAAATATTGAACATAGGGATGATCAATTCTTGGTTGCCAATATCAAGATTCAATCCGACTTGCTGGAAGAAATCAAAGCCCAACAAGATAATGATCCGTTCTTGGTTTGCATCAAGGAAACTCTAGCCAAAAGGCCGGACTTTGCCATGACTGAGGATGGAAGGCAAGTATTTCAAGGGAGGACATGCGTTCTCGACAATGAAGAACTGAAGAGGAAGCTAATGGATGAAGCTCACAAGACAAGGTACACTATTCATCCTAGAGGTACCAAAATGTATCAAGACATTAAGAGAAAATTTTGGTGGCCGAACATGAAAAGAGAGGTAGCCGAATATGCCGCTCACTGCCTTACTTGCCAACAAGTAAAAGCGGAACATCTGCGCCCTTCCGGTGTACTCAGACCGTTAGATATTCCAAAATGGAAGTGGGAAAGCATTGGCATGGACTTCATCATGGGGTTACCCAAGACTCGTGGTGGACTCGATGCCATATGGGTCATTGTTGACCGGCTAACCAAATCCACTCACTTCCTTGCTATAAAGACTAAGTGGTCGGTAGAAGTACTAGCTGCCTTATACATCAAGGAGATTGTAAGACTGCATGGAGTTCCATCATCCATAGTCTCGGATCGAGATCCGAGATTCACATCT
Organism: Colocasia esculenta; assembly: GCA_014218235.1. Taxonomy (NCBI): domain Eukaryota; kingdom Viridiplantae; phylum Streptophyta; class Magnoliopsida; order Alismatales; family Araceae; genus Colocasia; species Colocasia esculenta. The sequence goes on from CM024754.1 coordinate 61,047,056, forward strand.
CATTTTTGGAAAGTACTACAAGGTGCACTGGGTACTAAACTCAACTTTAGTACCGCGTTCCATCCACAAACTGATGGACAAACTGAAAGAACCAACCAAATTGTTGAAGACATGTTGAGAGCCTGCACTATAGATTTCCAAGGATATTGGAACGAGCACCTACCTCTAATTGAATTCGCCTATAACAACAGTTATCAGGCAAGCATTAAGATGGCACCATTCGAAGCACTCTACGGAAGAAACTGTAGATCACTTGCATGCTGGAATGAGGTTGGGGAACAACAATGGCTAGGCCCAGAGATGGTACATAATGCCACAAGAGACATTCAGGTAATCAGAGACCGGCTCAAGATTGCTCAATCCAGACAGAAGAGCTACGCCGACAAAAGAATGCGAGATCTGGAATTTCAAGTGGGTGATCATGTATTCATAAAGGTGTCACCTACTTGATGATCAGTTTGTTCCCCAAGTAATTTAATTAATTACACACTTATTTTTTGGTGATTAACAAAACCTTGTCAAAAATTACTAACATATATTCCATAAGTCTTGAGCACAGGGAATATTACAGGAAAAACAAGTCAACAAACCAATTTGGTAAGTATTACCTTTCTGAAGCATTATTAATTTCAATTCTGATGTCTCTCTAAGTCCATATCTACTTCTATTGTAAATCACAATGATTTTCTCTGTCTACAACGATTTCATCATAACGATTTGATAAGTTCCTTAACGATTTCTTCATAGACTGAAATGTCGTCTGGTTTTAACAAAAGAAATCGTTTCCACAACGATTCCTTAAGTCGTCATAACGATTTGCTCATCGCAACGATTCCTTAAGTCGTCATAACGATTTGCTCATTGCAACGATTCCCTAAGTCATCGTAACGATTTACTCATCGCAACGATTTCTTCGGATATCGTAACGATTTGCTCATCGCAACGATTCCTTAAGTCGTCGTAACGATTTGCTCATCGCAACGATTTGTTCGAATGATCGCAACGATTTGTCCTCACAACGATTCGATAAGTGATCACAACGATTTGGTCCCATAACGATTCGATAAGTGATGGCAACGATTTGGTCCCACAACGATTCGATAAGTGATCGCAACGATTTGCCCTCACAACGATTCGATAAGTGATTGCATCGATTTGGTCTCGCAATGATTTCTTTAATGATTGAAACGACTTGCTTTCGTAACGATTGCTTTAGTGATCATAATGATTTGGTCTCGTAACAATTCCTTTAGTGATCATAACGATTTGGTCTCATAACGATTCCTTTAGTGATCATAACGATTTGGTCTCACATCGATTTTCTGAGTAAGAATAACGATTTGATCTCTGTAACGATTCAATAAGTTACATAACGACTTGATCATAACGACTCATGCATAACGATTTGCTTACGAAGTCACAACAATTTGTCTCTACATCGATTTGGTTGTTAGTGCATCAGCATGCTTATGAGCACACAACAATTTTCACGAATATCAACTCATTTGCATATAGCGATTTCATAGAAAATAACGATTTGCCTTTCGAGCTGATTTTTGAATTTGTTGAAAAGTCAAAGTCGTCTCGTATTTCTTTTTGACAGCAATGCATTTATTACGATAGTACGTATCTCTGCATGCATACAGACGATATCATGACTATTCTCTATGCATCCTTTTTGAACAACAAAATGGCATTACTATTTTGGTGAATGTTCACCAACGATGACTGAAAACAAGAGACAGCCTAGTTGTCTACTGTTCTAGCATTTAATATATGCAGGTCACTGACAGCTCTAGTGATACAACGTTGGACAAAATAGAAGCCAAAGGATATTATAGAAGATCTTATCTCTTTACGTGCATGAAAAGATAAGAGACTGATGACTGGAAGCTTCCAAGGATCAAGCAGTCTAACGTACACCTATGCATGGAGACAACGGACACTTCAACGTTCGAATTTCAAACGTTGATATATATATAGAAGAATGAAGTTCGAAAAACATGTGAAGTGAGATAACAACAAGCGACAACGTTTTCATCCTTCTGAAAACCCTTCTTAGAGCCAGACACAAACTCTCATTAGTTTTTTAGCTCTTGCTCTCGGTGCTAAGTTCACATCTGTGTGAGAGCCCTTCGGTCTGAGAAGAATCCTTGATTGTAGATATCTTCTTCTTCTTAGTCCTTGCTTCAGATCAAGCAGTGTTCTATAAGCTTGATCTAGGGGCGTCATCTCTTTGATCACTATTTCTTAAGTTGTTCCCTTCTGTTGTGAAGGAAGACCTGGTGGGATTCAGGGTGTGTCTTTCCCTTCTGTTGTGAAGGAGGACCTGGTGTGGTATCCAGGGGGTTGTAATTCCCTTCGGGTTGAAGGAAGACCAGCTGCGCCTGGGTGTAAGGGTCCTTAAGGGGGACTGTACCCTTGGTAGTGAAATCCTGAGATTTTGCTCAGGGACTGGACGTAGGACTCCTAAGGAGAGGAGATCCGAACCAGGATAATTCCTTGTGTTGTGCGATTGTCTTTGTGTGATTGTTGTTTATCTTCACTATCACTAACATCCATCGAAGTGTATTTTGTGTAAACTTTTTTGTGTGTACAGGGTTAGTCAACAAAGTTTTAAAGCCCCATTCACCCCCCCTCTGGGCTTGCTAGCTGGGCAACACTACTCGTGCCATCCAAAGATTTGGAGTAAAGGGAAAGCTCAGCCCTAGATTCATCGGTCCTTTTGAAGTGCTCGAAAGGATTGGTGAGGTTGCATACCGACTGGCTTTACCACCGGATCTGGCATGTGTACACAATGTGTTCCATGTCTCCATACTCAGGAAATATGTCTATGACCCTACACACATCATCCGCCACGAGAAGTTGGTGCTGAACAAAGATGTGACATACAAAGAGAAGCCAGTCAAGATACTGGAACGGAAGGTACAACAGCTCAGGAACCGCCCCATCCACATGGTGAAGGTCTTATGGAATAACCGCGGAGTGGAGGAAGCCACATGGGAACCAGAAGGAATCATCAGACGTAACTACCCCGAACTTTTCGGTAAGATATTTCCTCCCTTATGATCATATGAATTTGGGGACCAAATTCTTTTAAGAGGGGGAGGATGTAGCAACCTAAAATTTTGAACAAAAATTTTTTTACATAATATTAAAATTTTTGATTTATTAGAAAATCAATTAAAAGAAAATCAATGGAAAGGAAATAAATAAAACCCATTAAAAGAAAAGAAGTATTGTGCTTTATTAAATTGACCCAATAGAATTTAGTGGGCCAAAATAGGAATTTTTAACAGGAGAATAATGGGAAAATACCTTAAATTCGCAACTTAATTATTACTTAAATAAAAAGAGGGTATTTAATGCATTAAAATAAGTGATTTGAGTTGGATTTGAAATCCTAAATCTACCCAATTGCTAGGCCACGAAACCCCCTCTCTCTCAACCCAATTAGGAGATTTCTTGCTTAAAAAGGAGAGAGGAAAAGAGGAAATTCAGAATTTAAGGGAATTAGAGTCCAATTAGGAAATAGAAAGGGGAGAAGCTTAAATACTCCCCTAAAACCCTCATAGCCGGTCCTAGCTCGTACCAAGGGGTTGCTGGACTAGGAAGAGAGGCCAAGAGGAGGAGAATTCGTGGAGAAGAGGGATCTCCCAAGTTCTTCCCCGAGTTCTTCAAGTTCTTACCCTAGCAGAGGAAAAACGTGAAAGGTAGCATTCTCACGAGCATAAATCCTAAAATTTTGTATGTAGGTTGTCCCAATCATCAGGAACAATACCCTCAAGTTCATGATTTATCATTGAGTCAATATTTACTTCTTGATTTTTGAAGTTCTGCACTTATTGACCCCAAACCCCCTTATTAAATCTTGTTCTCCCTCTACACTTGATCTCATGCCACGAAAATTTTATTGAGATTCTGATGGATGTTAGGTTTCTTTTGCCCCTGAAAGCCCTAATTTCTACCCATCCTATCTTGCGAATTAATTCATTGATCCCAATTGTACACAGTTCTATGTTCATCATGAATACTCTTTATTAAACCATGTTGAAACCATCGTTGCTTTCAGATTTTGATTTACTAGAAGTACCCATGCATGTCTGGATCTGTTTAAAATTGGTTTCACGATATTTCATGAACTATACTAATTGTTCTTAATTTTAGAACAACTCTGTGTCAAGAAGGCAACTCTTGGACCGCAATCCAAGACATGTCTGATTCCTGTCGGACTCGGGCACAGACCACCAGAACGCAATGGCCCGATAGGCCACGTTCTGTGGTCTGGTTGCGACAGTCTGCTAGTCACGTTCTGAACGCGACAGGCATCACTGTCGTGATCGTTGTGCCTGGCCTGAACGGCTTGTCGCGTTCCTTACCGGCCCCTATCGCGATCTGACCCCCTGTTATGACAGACCCGTCGCGATCCATTTAAACACCTGTCATGATCTACCCTGAACCCGTCGCGACCCTTATTGGGGTGCGTCGCGTTCACAGGATTTTGCAGAAAAACCCCTGATTTGAAATGCTCAATTTGCCTATTGTGCATGTACCCTTTAATTCCAGTATACCCGTAGTAAATTCACTTAATATAAATTGGACATTTATATGTGATTTAAAATACATACACATGACTAATTTCCATCCATGATTTCATGACACATGCACACACTTTGAACCATCCAAATATGGCTTAATTGGCATGAACATGTTACATAATTTATCTGGTAATTTATGTAATTAAATTGCCTCATAATACATGCGTACATTTTCGTGCGAGGTTTTGAATACCGATCTCGATGCTCCACTGCTCTAGAATTGCTCTAGAACGTCGAGCACTTGTTTCTATAATTACCCTCTTTCTTGACTTGAACGAACTCTCCGACGGATACTCCTTCTGTCGGACTAGTGAGTCTTTGTTCAAGGCCTCCGTAAGTCTCCTCTGTCCATGAATTCCCACATGGTCGACGAGCCAGTTGTACCCTAACACCTATTACACCCTTTAGGGATCAATACGATCCAAACGGCCATTAGAAGTTTGCTCTCATCTTGAATCACACCGGACCTCTGGACCTGTGCTTAACATGGCCAGTGGTAGGGTTGTGAGTTCCACCTGACTGCCAACACTAAGTGCGCGTGTTGTGCAACTGTTACTATTGCCTGTTTACTCGACGTGTTACGTGCAATGTCCACTAGCTCTCATCTATCCTCTACTCGCTCATCTGTTCACATTCTCTCTACTATCTCGCTTAGTCATCTAGTGCTCTTATCTAATTCTTGGTACTCTTTATTGGCCATTGACTGATTGTCTAAAGATAAACAATATAACCAATGCCTGGCAATATATAAAGGGCCCGATCTGGTCCTGGGATGTGTGCCCGAAAGTGCTAGTGCCCATGGGAGTTAAATGATCAGAGTGTTTGGCATTACACTCGAGTGCTATCTATCTCGACTATCTAAATGACAATCAAAAGTGCTATATTCTCTCGTTGTCTATTGACAAAATGTGCTATGCTATACTCGTTGTGCTATTGCTATACTTTGTGCTATTATGTTATGGCCATCCTGCTATTTTGTGCTATTCTCGACACTTGTGCTATTTTTGGAAAGTCTATATTCGGAAAGTCTTGCTATTTCGATCATGTACTATCCTGCTATCTTTTACGTGACTCTCTCGCTCTGTCTCTAGTTACTCTGCCTTTAATGCATTAATCATTTAAAGCCTGCTTGACTATTGAGATTTAAGTCCTACTGGGCATTATCGCTCACCCTGCGTTATTTGTCGTTGTGTTCTCAGGTGAGACCGAGAATGAACCATACACTCAAGAGGACGGGAACAACCTAGAGTGATGTCATGAGTACCCTAGCATCCTAGCACTATGAATGGCGTTGTAGTGGTTAAGTTTGAAGTTTAGTCTTTTGCTTTATTTCAATGTAATTAGGCCCTATAGATTGGCTCTGATATTAGTGGTTGTAACTAGACATTTGGAAAATTATTAATGAGAAATAATTGTTTCAGAATTATTCATTTGTGCAAAGGTTTGATGTCTAGTTCTTGCTCTATACCCGTTTACTTGCAACTGCCTCGCGTTCCGATATTCCGCGTCGGGGCGTGACATTAAACTTCATAAAAGCTTGTTAGACACCAATTGTTAGGATTTTGTTAATCACCAAAATTGTATATAATTAAATAAACATTTTATGGGGATGGACTGATCATCAATGTGAACGTGTGTAAGCAGGGCGATCAAGATAGTAAAAGATAATTGTGATGATAACAAGATTTTTCAGAATATCAATTACAATGATCAAGAACTAGAGAGCATTTAACAAAGATTGGTCATATAACGACCAAGCAATCAATTAACAATCGTGTACTTTCACGAACAAGATATTGAGTCCATGAGTCATTATTATGCATTAAGGATCTATGCTATATTGGAATTCAAGTAACGAACATGCGGAATATATTTTATGTATCTAGCATCGACACAAGCAAGATATCCTAGCACAATGCAATGTTAGTAATCATTATACCTCATAGTTAACAATATATTTTCGACTCTCTACCGAGGGGACTAGACTGGAGCCCTTGGACACTCACTGTGCTCGGTCCTGCATTTCAAGTAATTTTGAATGTAGATACCCACAATCAACTTTGGCCATTAAAAAGATTCACATGATGTTCAATGGTATCAAGATGTTGTCAAGAATAGAAGGTCAATGACAATATTGAGTTCAAGGGCATTTTGGAAATATCAAGTCAAGAGTTCAAGTGTTAGTTCCATCTTTAATTTATAACTTGGGTTTATGTGAATAATCACGGCTTGCCAAGAAAGTTAAGAGAAGAGATTGAAGTGCACACTATTATCAGGGCACTTCGTGGCACAACCAGTTCGTCGATCGTGTGAGAATCCATAGTTAGAGGAGACTTATGGAGGTCTCAACAAAGAAATCTCTAGTATGGTACAAGGAATATCTGATGGAGAGATCATCCAATGCCAAGAAAGAGGTTGCCTAAAGTGCAAGTGTATGTGCGCGTTGTATATCGCTCATGTACGTGTGCGATTAACTTTTAAATCTGATTTTGACCTAGAATCAAATATAGAATTTCAAAAATAGGCAAGTACAAATATGGGATCCGAAGTTCAAAATAGGAAAAACAACTCATGCAAATACAATTTTAGCAAGTTTCCAAGTTCTGTTTTTAGCAAGGTATGATAATATGGCAAGAAAGAGAATAATCGAAAAATAGAGAACATGATCAAGTATTAATAGCAGTTAGAATTATGTTAAAATAATTATACATTTTATATGGGTTTTAAATGCATGGAAATATCAAAATTACACGTTCTGGAAACATCGGGAACCAACCACATACAAAAACTCTAGAAATATGGAAATCTGGTAGTATGTTGAAGATCACGACATAGATCAAGTCACTACCAGAAGGCGACCCTTTGATTATCGCAACCTAGGTCACAAAGCGACAGTGACCCTTTCGCAACCAAGTTGCGACGAGCAGACATGTAGCTACCTTAAGGGTGACGTACAGTGACTTAAACAGCCTAAATCTAACTCCTACTCAAATTGGGATTTGACATAGGAGTCTTCTAGGGTTATAACTCAATGCACATGGCATGAAAATTAGGACTTTCAATTTTGGGATAAACTAGACTTACATCTTAACCTATAGCTATGATGAATTAGAAAACTAACTTTATTCCTGAAGTAACCTAACACTATGGGACAGATAATGGAAATCTGATGCATAAGGGTATTATGGTCACTACTCTCTACACACCCTATGAAACTGAGAGATCTTGGTCTTGTTTGAAAGTAGACTCAAAATAGAAGACATGGTAAGAATCTCAGAATTTAAAACTATCTGAGATAGGAGATGTCGACCTTGCAAGACAGACCAAGGTAAAACAACGATGTATGGACAATAGGAAGTTGCAAAATAGAATAAAATGAAGTAGCAGGAAATAAATTAGGAAGATAAATTTCTCATGATCTAACCATGCTTATGCAAGCATGGATTCATTTAATTAGGATTTAGCCTAGAGATAACCTACCTTTGGTTGAAGAACTTTAATGACTCTTCTGAAACCTTAGGCCATTATACCACTACAAGAAAAGGGGTTATTGGGGACGGTTGAGAGCCATCGCCAAAAGTCATTAAGCCATCCCAAAAAATTATTAGGGATGGCTTCCCAACCGTCGCAAAGCCGTCCCCAATAAATCTGTCACCAATACAATGGCTACGACTGAAGACGAGTGAAAAGTCATCCCCAATAAATTTATTGGGGATGACTGGTCAACCATCCCTAATAATCTTATTGGGGATGACTCTCAGCCGTCCCCAATAAGATTATTGGGGATGGGTAGTCAACCGTCCTCAATACGACTCATCAGTCGTCCCCAATAAAATTATTAGGGACGACTGGCCAATCGTCCCCAATAATCTTACTAGGGATGACTAATTAGCCGTCCCCAATAAGATTATGGGGATGGGTAGTCAACCGTCCTCAATACGACTCATCAGTCGTCCCCAATAAAATTATTAGGGACGACTGGCCAATCGTCCCCAATAATCTTACTAGGGATGACTAATTAGCCGTCCCCAATAAGATTATTGGGGACGGCTGACTAGTCGTCCCCAATAATTTATCAAATTAAAAAAAAAAATAAAGATTCCACCACATAAAATTACGACAGATTAACGACGAAATAAATCCATCCCAAAAAAATTTTTGATGTTAACTAGCAATGGACGTAATTCCGTCGTTGATCACTAACTACATTTTTTTTCATTACAAATAAAATACAATCTTCTGTTTATTTCTAGAAACACATAATCATTCTGAAAAGATGACTAAAGTACATCAAAAGATAAATGGTGTTTGAAACAATTAATAATATCAAATTGACTAAGATGCAAAAAGGAATTTAAGATAATCAATAACAAATTGACATTAAAAAAAGGTAAATAAGAAAAGCATCAACAGGATCTTTTCCACATAAAATAAAAATCCAAGATAAGGCTATTCAATTGACGATGCATTAACTTGAGTTCATGAGTATTAGGGCTCTAAAATAAAGAAGAATATTTTCACAACATTAAAGATACGAGTACACACAAAAAAACTCTATTTACTAAGAGGTGGTAAAAGTAAATAACATAATGTGTCTAGAAGAAAAGAAATGGAAAAAAACATACTTGCTAGCAATCTGAAAACCCAGAACTGATGGAACACATAGAACCCAAAATACATGAATGCAGGGTCGACCCATGAAGAACCATGGGGTCAACCCCATTACACCATATTTTCTTCTGAGGTCGACCTCAGTCGACCCATGAAGAACCATGGGGTCGACCCCATTACACCCTAAAGACTTGTTTTCTTCTGAGGTCAACCTGAGTTGAAACATGAGGTCGACCCCATTTCCTAGAACCAAAATATAGGAATGCAGGGTCGACCCATGAAGAACCATGGGGTCGACCCCATTACACCCTGAAGACTTGTTTTCTTCTAAGGTCGACCTCTGTTGAAACATAAGGTCGACCCCACTTCCCAGAATCAAAATACATGAATGCAAGGTCGACCCATGAAAAACCATGGGGTCGACCCCATTACACCTTGAAGACCTATTTTCTTATGTGGTTGACCTCAGTTGAAACATGAGGTCAACCCCACTTATCAAAAAAGAAATTTATGCATAATTTAAATGATGTATAAAAATGATCTTTAGTAAGAAAAGAAATGCAAAATATAGACATATACCATAGATGTATTCCTCACAAAACATGTAGAAACCAAAAGCAAAAGAATTTTTTTACCGAAAGAAGCTACGAACTGTTCTCATACCTAATCTAATTGTTCTTAGTCTGGTTTTGTCTTTGAATCAGCTGCAGCGGAGTTATTATAAATAAATGCTAGGTACAACGTAAAAATGCTATAAGTGTTACTGAAAATGACATTTTTGCAGGATATAAAATCATTCAGATAAGAATTTGTACAGAAAATTACAGTGATGAGGATAACCTTTCTCCCTTTACAGCAAGCACCTCTGCCATTAGATCACTATCAACAACTAAAAGTTTAGTTGCTGAGTGCATCACAATGTCTGCAATGGCGAATGGGAGGTGAATACCATTGTTCAACCAATAAGAGCACAGTTTTGTATTATCTACAAGCACTGAAGACACAACGTGCGGTATATACCTGCACCAAGTTCCAGTGGTCTTGACAATACTGAAGACATAATATTGTTATCCCCCATGACAAAAGCACCATGAGCATGAGCAATCTTTGAAATTTCTAGAATAAACAACAATAGCATAATGCATAAAGTAGCTTGCTTACCTATAAGAAATGGCATAGTTTACGCGGCATAAGAAATGGCATATCCTTATTCTTTACACCACCTTTTAAAAAAACATAGAGCTAAGAAATTTCAGTCAACTATTCCACATATCATAATGTGCAGAAAAGGATACATGCAAGACATAAAAAATTCACATAAATAATATACCTCCTTATGCATCACAATACCACCCAAATTTCTAACCATACAATAGAGTTCAGCTTGATACCCATCTCAAGAATTCTTTGCACATCACTCATTCTTAAGCCTCATTACAATAGACTTCCTCGGGTGTTCAATTGTGAGAAAATCAATGATCATATGTTCCACCTTTCTTTTTCTTTGACCACCACAACCTTGCTATCCCCATCCTTCCTCTTCTTCTTCCTCGCCCTCTTTCGCAACCCAGCAAATCCAGCCTCCCCCCTCCCCCCACACACACGAACCAACATATAGATACACAGGGAGCCGGAACCCTCCCCACCCTAACTCCGCAAACCAATGCCCCCCATGAACCCCTGATGCTGAACCGTTCCCCCTCCCCTACGCAACACCCAGACCACCCCTCAACCATCAGCCTACTCACGGGTGGGAGGAGCAACACTTGATCGGCGGCTGGGAGGGAAGAGCAGCACTTGATCTCAGCGAGGTAGACATTGCCGATGTCGCCACTCCCAAGGCGGTGGACTAAGCAGAGAATGGAGAGGAAGAGGGGTTCGCAGACGGAGGTGGACCTGAGGCTGTAGATCTGGTCGAGGAAGGAGGCGGCGTGGGGGAAAGAAGGGGTGCACAGAAAGGGAGAGGCGGGGTCGCGAAGGGAGGAAGGAGGCCGGGGTGGGGGTGTTGGCGGAGTGGGGAGGTGTGCAGGGAGGGAGGGAGGTGGACGAGGTGGGGTTGTGTAGGGAGGGAGGGGGCCGGGGTGGGAGTGTTGGCGCACGGAGGGAGGGGACCGAGGTGGGGGTGCGTGGGAGAGAGAACCTGTGGTGCAGCGTTGGCAGTGGCGGTGCCGCGTCGGTAGTGGCGGTGAGGCGCAGCATCGGCAGAGGCGGGGCTGTGACTGTCGGTGGCATCAGTGGTAGAGCATCGCGTCCCCATTGTCTGCCCCGCCGCCCAGGGCCTTTGCAGCCCTCCATTGGGCCTCCGCCTTGCCGCCCGGGGACTTGCAGCCCGCCCAGGGCCTTCGTCGCTCAGGGCCTTCGCAGCCCGCCTAGGGCCATCACAGCCCTCCCAGATGATGACCCCGGCTAGGAGGGAGAGGGAGCGCTCATCCCGACGGCAGGCGATGAGGAGGAAGGTGCAGACGAGGTGGAGGAGGGTGCTCGAGAAGGAGAGTGGATGCCGGGGGGAAGGCGGGAACCGGGGGGATTTAGGGGATTTGGCACCGGGGAAGGGGGGGAATATTTTGGGGGTTTGGAGCGGCGGAGGGGGAACCAGGAATTTGGGGCGGGGTTTGAGAAAAAAATATTTTAGTAAGTCATTGATAAATATTATTAAGTTAAAAAATTATATATATATACATAGATACATAGAATATAATAGATATATACATATATAGATATAGATATACATAGGTATATAGAATATATAGATACATATAAATATAAATATATATATATGATTAATGTGTAATATACATATCATATTAATGCATATACATTGATACAGACAATGTATATATGTATTAATGTCCATACATAGATACATACATACATATATATATATATACAACATAGATATATGTATATATGTATTGTATATATGTATATGTATAATATATATCTATATATGTACAACATAGATGCATGTATATATGTACATGTATATATCTATGTTGTATTATATATGTATAATATCTATATCTATATATATGTACATCTATATCTATATATAAATATTTGTCTTTTTTGTTTATATATAATCTATGTATCTATGTATATTTATATCTATGTATATCTATATCTATACATCTATATATCTATGTATCTTTATATCTATAAATCATGTTACAGTAAGCACCTCCCTATTACAGTCAAAGACTTCTAATTAATTTTCTCATATATCTATGTATAATATATAGTATATATATATATATATATGTAGATAGATATGGATTAATAGATATATTATAAATTATATTATATATATTAGTATATGAATGTATGGACATTAATACACATATAATTAAGTAGTTGACAATAACAACTTGAAATATGAAATGAAATACACTTTGTGATATAAAAAAATATTTACATCAACACATAAACAAAATCTATTGACACTTGCATACGCAAGTTGTTATGTTCCTCAAAACAAATAAAATAACATGATGTACATGAAAAGTAAGTTCTTTTTATACTTTTTTTTCTGTATAATTTAACATACATTATCATACTTTACTAATAATTACACATAAAGTATTTTATAATTATGACGCCTCGAGTGCAGCGGAAAAACCCAGGTGCACACAGATGTCATTTGATTAAGAGGAACAACTTGCAGGTAGAAGGAAAACATGACATTATATTTACATACAACAGCCTTATATCACACAGTCATAGTTCTTCTTTACTTGGTAGGTACCAAGTAACTGTACAATAAGAGACAAAAAAGAAAAGTATAAAAGTGGTTCTTCATGTTCACTCCTCAGCCCCTTACTCGCCCTCTTCCTTATCAGTCTCACTAGAACCTGGAAAAAATGTTGTAATAACATTATGAGCTAATTGCCCAGTAGGTAAATTCACATTGCTCGGGGTTTAAGTGATTAAGACATTAAAACAGTGGTACAGAAACTTGATGAATAAGTATACTGAAAATTGATGGTAATGAGAGGGTATATCAAGCTTAAGTAGAACACCTTGACCCATGTGTAGCAAGAATGTCACTGTAAGGATGTTAGGCATGTACTATCAAATAAAGGATAAAATTCAGAAATAAGAAGAGTCAGGTAAAACAAGTTATAAAGGTAAGTTGTCAGGAAGTGAGAATTTTTCATGTATTGAACAACTAGATATTGAGCATCAAGTACTCACACGTACACTATCTGAAAACAGATGTCTAGCAAACTTAACATGTACTTTAGGTGCAATGCCACACTCCTCCCAACAAATATCATCAATTTGATCTCTGAAGTTATTTCTCATCATGCACTGCCACCAATCATCTGCCCTATCTTGAAGCATGTAGGTGGTCAAGGTCACTTTATCCTCATCTGCACATCTAATAGCCTTGAAGATCTTTTCCATTTCCCTAATCCAACCTTCCACCTCTTCAGGTTGACTGGTCCTGGTAAAAGTTGGAGGTCCCATTTTCTTAAATTTCTCTATCAGTGATATACCCTCTCCTCTATCTTGTTGGGGAATACCTTGGTTCCTCCTCATGGTATGCACAAACCCTTGAAACAACTGCATAAATGCTGCGAAGTCAGGTGTGGCAGAAGCTCCTTGAGCATCACCAATTGGGGCGTCTGGTGCTCCCCCAGAGGATCCTCCCATAGTGGGTTCCTCGAGATCGGAAGTTTCCACACCTTTACCTCTCCCGTCCATACTTTTGAATCAAAGTTACCTAGTTAGAGACTAACACCTCTAAATGAAACTTTCTAACTCCTTAATTCTTAAGATCATTCACAGATGTCCTAGAGGAAAGAAATAGGATTACTTGCGCTTTTAAAAATAATCTTAAAATAGATGACACTAGATAAAGTTGTTAGTATTTAGTGTGGTGTGTGTGAAATAAGTGAAAAACTTGATGGAAACAATCACACAATTGCACAAAGATATTTTATCCTGGTTCGGTCCTTCCCACATAGAAGTCCTACATCCAGTCTCCAAGTAATCTCTTGAAATTTCACTAACTGCCAAGAGAACTTGGCCTTCTCTCAACCCGAGAGGTATTACAAACCTACTTGCTCCCAAGCAAGTCTTCCCTTTACCAAGGGGTACAAAGACTACCTACATCATTAGGTCTTCCCTTCACAAGAGTGGCACTGCAGGGAACAAACCCCCTGCGAGTTATCTAGCATAGAAATAAGAAAACACTTGTGTGTCTGCTCAGAAGAATGAGCAAACACAGAGAATAAAAAAGAGATACAAGTAAGAATTGTAGCTCTAACTCTTTCTGAATCTAAGAGGGTGGACTGAAAGAAACTACAATTACAGAATTCCACCCAAAGGAAAAAGACTTCTAAAAAGGAGAGCTTGGAAGTCGAGGGTTGAAGCAGCTCTCTTTCTCTTTTCAGTAGAAGGCTTGTGGTGATTCTTGCAATCTCAGATTTGGAGTTTAGTGCTGTGGTTTTTCTCCTTGTTTTTTTTGTTTTTTTTGTTTTTGCTCAGACTTCAGCTTCTATATATAAGCTTCAATTGCTTGAATCTTGTCGTTTAAAACTATCCGTTGGAAAACTAGTCGTTTGAAGAATAGCTGTTGATCCTTGAATATTTGACATCTTGAGACTTTTGTTATAGCCATCAGTCCTTCACCTTTTGGAGTCCCGATGTCTTCAGGCTCTCTATGTCGCTTCATGGCTTTATCAAATAGCTTATAAAAAAGACTGCAAGCTTCAGCAGGTAGCTAACTATCGGCAAGGTAAGGGAGCACAAGTACCTTTGTCCTTTTGGAGGTAGGTGAGATAGAAATATATATAAAGTATAAAGAACCTCAGATGGACAGATGTTCAGTGCATTAAAGAACAGACAGACAGTTGTATCCTGAAAATAAGAAATGTTCTGACAAAAGGAGATATGGTAGGTGGGTTCTGACAGATAGCCCATACTGCTTATACCTATATCATCTGTCAAATAGAAAAGAACTAAAGTTCTGACAGAAACCAAGAGACCAATTTGTATAATTCTTTCAAATCTTTGCAAGAATATTTTTATATGAATATTTGGAATATACTTTTTCTTGTCTAATAGAATATTTAAATGGTGACAGCAAGAAGAACATTTATTCTGTAAGACCTATAAGTGTTATTCATTCAGTAAAGGATCCCTTTGGGATGTACTAAACATAGAAATAAACAAGATTAATATTTCATAGATTCTGTGGAATGACAAGTTCATACAAATATTATTTAAGTACAAGTACATAGAAGTTGATATATGATACTTCGACTTAAAGGAGTCGGAGTCAAAGACTAGATATAGAACTTCGACTATACAAAAGTCATAGTGAGACAAACTTCTACTTCTAAAGAGTTGGAGTAAGATACAGAGACTTCGACTTCTGAGGAGTCGAATTAAGGTACATCATAAACATAATTCGACTTTTAGGAAGTCGGAGTGAGAGCAATACAAGTCATACTTCGACTTTCCAATAGTCGGAGTCCAGACAGACTTCGACTTTTAAGAAGTTGGAGTCCAGCTAGACTTGAATTTTCCAAAGTCGGAGCACAAGTTTGTTTATCAAATGTTGAAACACTTCGACTTTCTTGGAGTCGGAGTTAGTATGGTACATAGTATACGTTGTGGACTTAGAGAAATTTTTGTATCCAGTGTTGATACTTAGATTTTTTGTGGTATGACTTTTGACAAGTAATATATAGTGTTATACAAGTATGCCTTTGTATGTCATATTTTTTATATAAAATAACTTGTGGTATATAACAATAGATTTGTTTATAGAAAGTCTTAAAAGATTTTGTCAGAGCAAAAACACAGTGCTTAAAATGTTTAACAATATTTTAAGGAATAGTTGCTCAACATATACTCTTCTTCCTGAGTTCGACTCTTATATATAGTCTTCTTATTCTTCTTCTATCCATTCAAAAGTTGATCGTTTGAATGTAGACGTTTGAAAGAAACAAAGTTTTTGTGTTTAACGCCTTTAAAATTGTGTGTAACGATCGTTTTTTTGGCATTCTAGTTTTCTTGCATGCTACTATAGTCAGTCACATTGAACGCCCTGCATGCAAAAATAAAACAAGAAAAAACTTTTCTTCCAAGATGACATCCTGGGTTAATAAAATATATTTTGTTCATTGGATAAAATAAATACTTATAATAGTCTACAGAAAGTTTTGTAGAGTCAGATGTACATTACTATTAATGTTAAACTTGCAATGCGTTAACTAGAGTAGGCTATAGGCATGGAAGATATTTCTTTGTACGTTTGTGCCGATTATATTGTGTCCTGCTCTTCAGAACAATAAATGCCCAGATACAAAAGAGATTTGTACATACTATTTTTCAATATCATGATTGGGCTTTTGAAATGACAGATAAAATATTCATGGAATGTTATCCTTAAAAACTATATTCGTGTAGAGTATATTTTATCGTAAGTAAATACTTTTTGTATGACATAGTAATTTATGTTAAGGAGATTTAACAAAAGATGGTAAAGAAATAGGAGATAAAATTTCCTTAAGCAATGTTATTTGAATATAAGACTTTTACTAATAAAATATTTACAAACTATTAATTAAACATCTACTAATACAATAATACAAATAAAATAATAAACTTCGACTACATGTTCGACTATAGACATCTATTAATTAAGCATCTACTAATTTTTTGCTTTAAAATTTAAAGAAATATTTCTCTTATTTTCTAGAGACCCATTAGATGAGTTTGTAGCAAGAGGGATTTTGTCACATTCTTCGATTGCCTACCACAAATCAAAGTCTGTGCCCTAGATGAAACATTCCATATGCATTTTTCAATACTAGTAGTCTTCACCATCAAAGAATGTTGCCCTTCTCACAGACTGTCCTTCAATATTGTGCATCTCAGCTATCATTTCTTCTCAAATCGTTGGATTCTTTAGAGAATAACTCACTATGTTACCACTTGTTGGACTGGATGGCACTAAAATGTCTTAGAAGGGGGGGGGTGAATATGACTTCTCTTGCACTTCCTTTTTGAGAATCTTTGGATCTGAAAATAGATAAGACTAACTACTAAAATGGAGATTAGTGGTTAGTGTTGTGTGTAAAAATAATAGTAAGCGGAAGCAATCACCCAAAGAGGCAAGTGATTTATCCTAGTTCGGATCCCCTCTTCACAGAAGTCCTACGTCCAGTTCATTTATCCTTGTTCTTATCTTTGTATTCAATTATTTAGTTCATACATATAAATGTTTGTTTGATTTGGTATTGGTCTCTACATGTGATAATAAGATTTTCATTGTTGGCTTATTTATCTTTAAATCCGATATTAAATGCTTGCTTAATTATTTGTAAAAAATTGATTTCCTCCTATTTGTTCTATTTATCTATGATTTAAAATTTTAAGTTGTTACAAGCCAAGTGAGTTTTGAACCAAGACCACCAAGCTCCATAAGCATTCCAGTTAAAATAAGCATAAATGGGGGGGGGGGGGGGGGGGGGGGGCAGAGTTATAAAATTAGGGGTAGCCAAAGTTATCCTACTTAGGGGGAGCCTCTCATTCCTAATTTTTTCGCTTCTCCATCACACCAAATGGGCAGATAAATTAGTTAGTTAGTGAATCTTGCCTTAGCTACTATTCATCAATCCACTAGCTTCTTTTGGTCTAAACTAAATAGCCACACTTTAGGCCTTTGCCTTTATGGAGAGAACACCTCCCAGAAAAAATGATTTGCCAAATGCTTCCTGCTATATACCTCATCTATCCACTAGAGAGCATCTGAAATTACTTCCTAGCACATATCAATGATTTAGTCTGACTTCTAATTACCCTTCCCTCTCTACTGATTTCCAAAAAGGGGAAGAAAAAAATGTTCATCAAACATTCCCAATAATCATATAAATTCATATTTGCCATATTTCAATTTTTTAGGATGTACAATTACATTATTTTTTGCTCCATGTTCATTCTATGAGTAGTTTAGATATGAATATTTGATTAAACAAGAAAAACATGCTTTATTGATCATTTAATTTTATCATCACCAAAAAGGGGGAGAATGGTGAACATGATATAATTAATTTGCATTATCTCCCAAATTAATTCAAGTTTTGTGATAACAAAATCCTTAATTACGTAGTTTTGATGAAAACAAAATTGAAAATAAGTGATGATAACAAATATAGAAATTATCATAAGAAATATTATGTTTGTTAATGACAAAATTAAATGAGAATTCAAAATCAATTACATTGCAAAAATGAAAAATAAAATCAAGTCCTAGGACACATAGAGAATCAAGTCTTAGATTGGAAGAGCAAAAACAAGTATGTAGACAAAAAGGTTAAATAACAAGGTTAGAAATAAGGTCTTTTAGACTGAATAGAAAAGAGTATCGGCACAAGACAAAACAAGTCTTAAATTCTCTAGAAAAATGAGTCTTATGACTCAACAGGTGAACTTGAGTCTTAGAGACAAAGCCAAATCAAGACTCAAGGTTAGAGCCCATTCGAGTCTGAAACTCATCTAAAATTAAATCCTGAGGAAAACAAGTCTTAGACTCCACAAAAACAAGTCCTGATAAAATCGTGTCCTAGACTCACACAGAATCGAGTCTTAGATTCTAAGTGAAAAATGAGTCTTAGACTTAAGTGATAATCGAGTCTCACGACTCAACAATGAAATCAAGTATTGTGGAAAAACGAGTCTTGAATCAAATCTCACATACATTAAAAAAATCGATTCTCAAAATAACAGAATCGACTCTCTGAGCAAATCGAGTCATAGAATCGACTCCATCGATAAAGACAAACTGGTAATCGAGTCTGACTCAAGAAATCGATTCTAATGATATTAATAAACTCTTAGTCTATTGAGTCTCAAGCTTAGAATCGACTCTAGGCAAAGCGAGTCTCACTTATGAGTTAAAATCGAGTCTTACACTAAAAGATAAGATGAGTCTCTATCAGAGAACTAGAAAACAAGTCTTTCTCTAAAACTGAAAACAAGTCTCACTTACAAACTGAAAACGAGTCTTTTAGAGAAAAACAAACGAGTCTCATGAAAATGATTCTCCATCTCAAATTTTGAAATCAAGTCTCACATATAAAATTGAGAAACAAGTCTCTCACTCAAAGAGTTTGAATTATGACTCCCACTCAAAATTCATTTAGAAATGAGTCTTACTCTATATGCAAAACAATTCTATAATTTTGTTTGAATCAGATAGAATTTTTTGAGCTTAAAGAATTCTAGGAAATAATCAATACTTTATTTCTGCTAAAGCAAGCTGCCTACGTAGAGAAAGGGAAGATGGATTCCTATGTTCAAATGTGTATTTAATGCATCTCTTGTAACTCTAAGAAAATCTCTAAATGAAATATTTTATGCAGTCATTCAATGTTTAATTTTTCCTTAAACAATATTGACTTTAGCCAAGAGGTAGAAAGAAATGTTACTTTTTGCAGGTGTGCAGAGCTGGAAAAAGATCTTGCAAGTTTGGACAACCTGCAGAACTAGGTTAGGACAGCCATACCATTGAAGACTTCCATGGGAAAAGAGAAGGAAATTTGAACAACATTTAATGCTTTGAAAAAAGGGAAACCTCAAGGAATCTAAGTTTAACTGACATGAAATGTGTCTAACGGATGAACTCTTAAGTCCAACGTGTATCACTGAATCTAACGGATATGAATCAAGACTAAAGGATATCATTCAACCTAGCTATTTAGACCCAAGATTGAAACACGACAACATCATCATTTGACAAGGTCAAGACGAAAAAGAAGCTCAAATGCACGGATACAAACCATCCTGAAGATATATTTATATTCAAGGCTATTCAGAAGAATACATACCGAGGAATAAAGCATACACATGCATACATTCAAGGCCTTACATTCTCTATGCAAAGAAAGAAAGAGTGAGAGCAGAAACCAAGCATCAAGTGCATTCAAATTCTTCAATAGATAGTATTCAAAGCTCTTATTCAAAGAAACTTCCTCTCAAGTTTGTGTCACTTCCAACTTTAGAGAGGAAGCCTTCAGCAATGTATTCACTCATCTTCCACAACTGAAGCCACAGAGAAACATCTTCATTAAATTCCTACTCTTTCTGTTCTGTGTTTTAATCTAAGTGTTCATTGTAGCCAATATTCGGCTACATAGAGATAGTCATATAGTGGTAAGAAAATCCCTATAAGGTTGACCTGTTGGGGTAGATACCAATGAGCTTACTTCTAGCTCGGGAATAGAAGTGCTTGTTGGGGCATGACTAGTGAGCTCATCTTCTTGCTCATAAAGAGAAATACCCTCCAGAAGGTGTTCCAAGAGTTCATCTTCTTGTTTGAAAAGAAAAGCCAGTGGTTGTCGGTGGATAGTGGAGAAATCCTAAAACAAGTGGTTCTAGAGACTAGATATAGGGCTGAGTTGGTCAACTTAAACTAGGATAAAATCATGCGTCTCTTATGTGTGTATTTTCCTTGTGTCTTTCATACGCAGTCTTACATACATTTAAGAGTCCAACACATTCTTATTTTTGCTGCGACAATCTCTAACACAATATTAAAGATAAAAAAAATCATTTGTTTTATTTAGATTACTTTTTAAAGTGCTAATTTTAAGCTTAAAACAAATATTATCTTTTTTCTGTCTTTTAGCTAGAGTCAAGATGTCTAAGAAAAAAGAAAGCATATGACAATTGCATAAAGTATTGTTTCAAAGATTTTTCTTAAAGTTCCATGTGATGCGTTAAATGTAAATTTGAATATGGGAACTCATCCATGTTTTCTATAGGTAACCACAATGGTGACAGTATACTCAAGCATACCTAAACTAATGGTTTAATCCTTGAGAAAATATTATTTAAGTTCAAGTGGAAGAAAACAAGTTTTAGTAAATTCAGAAAGATTATAAAATTGTTTACATTATAAGGGTAAGGTTCGATTTTGAATAACTTTTTGAGTGGGAGTTGTACCCGAAATTAATATCGGGTTGTTGAGGAATTATAATTTATGTGAATGTAAGAAACTTGTACAAGAAAACTTAGATATTTCAATTTAAAGATATATATACAGTAAACATTGTCACGCTGGTACCATTTCCGGTCATGTGTACCCTAATAGGATATCTATCACATCCCCAATTTTAACAGTGGAATTAATCGAGAGGTGCAGGGTGCTACTGCCTGACGGTGGAAGGGAGTCCGAGGAAAGCAACCACAAACCGTATCAGACTCAGCTGGGTTGCCTTGGAATGAGGAAATTGCCATCTCAGAAAATATATTCATGCCTGAGGTGAGCATTGATAAAGATGGTAGGGTTATTAATTTGTAAGGAGGCTGGTGTCTGTACCAGAGCAAGAACCAGGGATTCGAAGACTTGTGTTGGCTACACCTTGTCGTGAATAACACAATATTATTTTGGAATATAAGAGGTATTTCTAATAGGAGTTCAAAAAGTCATCTCAGATTGCTGATCAAAAAACATAAAATGCCGATATTTTTTGAACCAAAGGTTCCGTTGAGCAGGGCTAATGTACGTTATGTCGCTAGTTGAAGATGGATGAGGTGCTAGGTAACAAAGGTGAAGAGTCATAAGATTTGGTTATGATGGCAAAATCAGATTCATGTACAGCTGATAGAGAGCTCAGATCAACATATCTCCGTCAGTATTGTGGATACCAATGGCAATGTTGGGGTGGTTCCTGCTGTGTAAGGATATTAATCGCCAGGAATTGTTCGATCTTCTGCTCAAGTTCTCGATGCGCCATGGATTCTAGGAGGAGACTTTAACTGCGTGGCCCAACCGGAGGTTTGCTCCATGATAGATTTCAACTCTTTTACATCAGCTTTGATGGATGCGGGGTTCCTTGGCTCTGCTTTTACTTGGAGTAATAAGCGGGTTTGGCCAGTCTACAGTCATGGCAAGGTTGGATAGGGTATTGGTTAATCATAACTGGCAACAGAAATTTCCTACTTGCATAGTTAAAACATTTACCTAGAGGTCGTTCAGATGCTGACTGAAGTGGTACGTCCGCCTTCTAGGTTCATGATTCTTTTAAGATGGATGGAAAAAAGGTTGATATTTGGCATCCAAATGCTTTTGAGAAGCTGAAGTATTCTCAGGGAGACTTTAACAAGCAGGTGTTTGGTGATGTTAATAAGAATGCTGGAAGCAGAGGTGGGGATTAAACAGGCACCTTTTTATACATCTTCTCTCAATAAGGCCAATGCTAATATCTACGGCATGCCTTGGAACAGTTTTGGTCCTAGAAGGCGAGGATTAATTGGTTATCTAATGGGGATAGCAACACTGCCTTTTCTTTTACCATGCTGTTTGTTCAAGCGAACGGTCGTCGAAATTTTATACACACTCTTGAATTAAATGGGGTGTTGTGTGATGACCAGGAGGTCCTCTGCAAAGAAGCTGCCACCTATTTCCAAGATCAACTTAAAGTAGTAGTAGCCACAATCAAGATCACGAAGTTGATGATTATGATGCTTTGCTGGAGGATGTTATTCCTAACATGATCAATTCAGATCAATACAATTCACTCTGAATGTTATCTCCACTGATGTCATTGAAGCTGTACAAGGTTTTTTTCCTAAAGGGGTAACCTCTTCCATCATTGCGTTAGTCCTTAAGATTCAAAGGCCTAAAAGTTTTGAGGACTTTCGACCTGTTAGTTTATGCAATTTTTGCTATAAGATTGTGTTTAAAATCTTAACTAGCCGTCTATCTAATATTATGCCATGTATTATTTCTGAGGAGTGAGGAACAAGGTGCATTTGTTAAAGGCGGGTCTAATTCTTGATAACATATCTCTTTTAACGCCAGCTGATGAGAGACCTTGGAGGAAAGTTAGGGGGCATAATGTTGTCGTCAAACTTGATATGATGAAAGCTTATGATAGGGTCAGAAAGTTCAACTTCTCCACCAGGTTCACTTCTCTGATTGGCATGTTGGTATCAAACTGTTGGTTTTTAATGGTTGCCTGTCTAGGTATTTCAAGTCTACAAGAGGTTTACGACAGGGGGATATCCCCCTCACTTTTCATTATCATGGAACAAGTCCTTAGCAGGGGCATTAGAAATTCGGTGTCTTAAGGTACGGTGGAGTTGTATGTTGGTCTTAGAGGATGCCCGGTTATATCACATTTTTTTGTATGCTGATGACACGTTAATTTTTATTAACAGGAAAAAAGAAAATGTGAAAAGGTTGCTCCTTTTTTTAAAAAAAAAAAATATTGTGAGCAATGCTTCAGTCAAAAGGTGAACAACCTGAAAAGCAGTTTTATCATATCAAAGAAGGCTATAATTATATAGCTGCATAACTTGGGTACGTGACTAGATATCACCAACAGTTGGGCGTTGTTACATATCTGGGTGCTCCACTCAGAGAAGAGAGAGTGTTGGCCTCATATTTTAGAAGCTTAATTGATAGAGTTAACAGCAAACTTTTGTCTTGGAAATCAAAATTTATTTCTCTAAGCTGGCCGGGTGGTTTTAATCAACTCCGTACTTTATTTGGCTACTTGTTGTTGCATTCCCAAGTCTATCTATCACAAGATACGATGACAAGGTTTGCGCTTCCTTGGTTCGGATGAAAGGCACTGGGTTCCATGGAATTTGATTAATAAACCCATCGTATCCGAAATCTGTGGGTTATGGCTCATGAATATACTATTTGATGGATTTCCTATGCAAGAGTGAGGTGAGGTACAACATGCATGGCCCCCTCCCCTTACATATGATGGATTTCCTCAAGGTATGTCCAAACAGATTTTTATGGAGGCGAAGATTAATGCTATACAACATAACTCTAGGTGTGATGGCAACAATATCAATTTTTTAGATGACATTTGGATTGGTTCTGAACCAATTTGCAACTAATTGCTATCTGAGGAGTACATTAATGGTCCTAGTGCTTCGGTGTACTGAGAGGTAATGGTTGATGAGTTTGTTACCAGTGCACTGCAATTAATTAAGTTTTCATCTGAGGAGAGGAGGATAAATATGTTTGGACTAAATTTCCTACATGTGGGAGGTTTCTCAGTGAAAATGGCTTATAAGGTGTATCTAGACCGCAGCTGATGAACATCTGGCATCCTTCTTTTTTCACAAGGGCGGCTATATTAAATACTATTTTGTTGCAACTTGTTGTACTGGGCAATCCAGACTCATGGGACCTGCAAAATGTGGTATGAATCCCAAGGTTTCTAACTTCTCCTGCTGCCGGCATCCAAAATATGAGGACCTGAACCATCTTTTCATCTCAGGTGACCTAGCAGTTCTTCCCTATGGCGTTGGATATCCCCATTTTTATTACTAGTGGTGCTGTTATGCACAATAATGTCACCACTCAGGTGTTTGGAGCATTATTTTACACATTCTAATATTCACTCCCCTTTTGGATTTATCGCCCTACATACTCTTTATGCTAATGATATGGGAGATTTGAAAGCAAGATGCATGCCTCCAACGGTTTGAATTTACAAGAGTAACCATTCTCATATTATCAATAATATCACATCCAAGGTAGCTTTTGCTATGGAGAACTGGTCTTTAAATTTGACTACTACTATTGGATTTAACCCGAATACCTCTCATACATCTTTGAAGTGATGGATTCCTCTCTATACATGATTTCTCTGCCTTATGTACATGGGGCTATCCAATGGCTATCCGGGACCTGTGGGTAGGCGGCTTTATGCATTAAAGACAGTATGGGCAATATCAAAGTGGCTTAAATTCCTACTTCTATGGGTGGGGAAGCTGTATGGTAGCAGAAATAAGACCCTTTGTGATGGTTTGAATATCGTTGCTCAGCATGGGTACCAAATTTTATGGTTTATTCAGATTCCGCTATGCTCGTCTTTCTTTCCACAAGAATGTTGCTCCTAGTTGGACTTGTCTCACGTGGTGGAGAAAGGTTGTTGAATTAACTTCAGTCTCCTGGAGTCACTATTTCTCACATCTTCAGGGAGGCGAATCAGGTGGCAGATCGTTTGGCCTCCAATGGAGCTTCAGCGTCTTCAAATTCCATTTATTTAGCTACTTCTTCTTTACCTTATGACTGTAAAGGGGTTGCAACATTAGATCGCTCAGGGGTTCCCTATTTGAGATTTGTTTAGTACGGAATTGTCCCTAGGATTTTGTACTGCCTTTTTTCTTTATATTTAAATCCTTACCTAGGAGCATCTACTCCTAAGGCACCTTTTATTTAAAAAAAAAAAAAATCAGACCATAGATGAATAACTAGCACTAGTATGCCCATAATTCAATAATCAAAATCTATTTCTTTATTTCATTATAATCATATGATACAACCACTAATGTCAAATCAAAACATATTCTTAATCACCTTGAACACTCTTTCTCACCAATAAATAAAAAATTACATTAAGACGCTCGACTAACTATCTCTCTAGTATAACAACTCCGAGAGTAGCTCCAATGCTCATCACTCTTGCTCGGCTCCATTATCAAGTGTGTTGTCTTCACCATACCTAAAAAAATATTATAGAACACTTGGTGAGTGGATTTCAGTAGGTCTTAAATCTCTCTTGAGTCAAGCAGGCTTTACATGATTTACATTTTAAGGCAAGCAGGATATGTAAGGCACGAGCATGATAACAAGTTTTCAATAATAGTAACAAGTTGGAAGCAAGAGCACTTAACAAATAATAAGACAAGACAATCACGAGTCTAGCACGAACAAGCAGCAAGAGCATGTCCAAATAAGAGAACATGATTTAGTCCATATTACGATCACGATGTCACTAGCACGATTCACGAGTACACGATTGATTGTCTTAGACCAATTTAACAAGATTATGGATGCAATGCCAACACCATGGTCAACAACCCCTGCAGGTATACAATATGTGGGTGCTCTCAGGACCCAACCAAGGCCCCATTAATGACTTGCATTGTTATCCAATAGATCCAAAGATCTACACAATTTTGTCTAGACAATCACTTAATGACCACGAGAAGGTTATGGAGTAAGATGAGATTTCAACAAGAGAACAAGATGAGAACTTGTAATCCAAGAACCATTCCGGGTTTTGGTTACCAAACCACGAGAAACAATACAATCAAGACAAGATGAGAATAGCAAGATAATTGGCTCATAGCTAGTTGATATATGTTGTGACGACCCTCCTTATACCGGTACGATTATACCAATCCACGTCGATATAATGAACATCGTTATAGTGGGACATTTACCCAACACTACCACTAGATTGAGATGTACACAAATATAGACATAGAACAGCGGAAGTAAAAGAACTAACTGTCAATTTTATTTCATCATCCACATTCGACATACATAGCCCGTATAGCAATTTTAAAAGAAACTAAAGTCCACATAATGAAATTCTAGATCCAAATTACATTGTTCATCCACAATTACACAAGTCTCAAATTTCATACTATGGAATAGAAAGTACAATGTCGGTGACTCCACAACAATCTACTCTCCTCGCTCGGAATCGCTCTCAACGATCTCCTCCAAGGAAGTAGGGTCACCTGCTAAACCTGTACGCCGAAGCAAGAGTGAGTCTAAAAGACTCAACAAGTAATCCATACACATTATACATCACGCACATCACATGCACATTTTACATTCAATTACATTAATCAATACATGCGGCATGGTGGAACAATCTTTAAAGAAAGCCTATCATGATACTTCTACCAATTTCATAACACATGATACATGGTTATGTCATTCCACAATAATATACCTACCGCATGCTTTCTATACATTTACTCATATGATAGCTAAATTTGTGTCTACGTTGCAACATGATAGCAATTGAGACATGGAATTTTACACATAAAGGAAGAGCGTTCCTAACATGGATTCTACGTACTTTTCCACATGCATATCACATTTGTAAACATACTAAGCTTTCTGTTTTGACATGAATCTAACTCCATCATATCATATTTCACAATTCTACATGCTATCACATTGGGTTCACATATTCACTTACACACTACACATTTTCACTTATACATAATCACATTATTCTCATTTAAATGTCATGACACATAGTCCAAACCACCACTAGAAGGACACATATAACACATTCACATAACACATAGATGCCACCTAGGCAACACAGTGACGAATCTTGGTACTGCGCAGACCGGGAGAAGTACTCTCCACCCTAACCAGTGGTACTTGTCCACCTCCAGAATTTCATCCTAATGCCCATAGGATATCAAACACATTGAACCTTTCCGTGGGGACTTTACCACGGTACGGTTCCACAGCCCTCTATAGAAGCAGTGTCACACACGATACAATTTACACATTTTTCAATTTAACACACACAATTTCTCACTAATTAACACATCATTTCCATTTTCACATTCATGCACATGGTTCAATTTCCCCTATCATGGTACTACTGTTCATAAGACTTAAACATTCAGGGACTTACACTAATCACGTTAAAACTATATAACGAATCTATGATCACAATAAGCATGCTTTAATTAATCATTTCTTCATGAAATTTACATAAATATCACTTACTATTGCCCAAACCATATGAAATTTTAACCACGGGCTGTTTACAGGTTGTAGATCATACAAACCAATTTTCATATTTTTCTGAGCTATGCAGAATTTACAGAAAATAGAACAACCATTTGCATATTACCCATAAATCAATTCATCCTTGATTCACATCATGAAGGTCATAATTAGCCATTTATAGCCCTGTGTCTAACACTCATTTCATCATAGAATTTTTCCTAGAATTTAACAAGCATCATATGATTTATTGGAAATTTAAAACAACCTACTCATGCTCCCTATTTTTAAATCCAGAAATTACAACTAATTACGTAGACATGGAAAAATTCCCAAATTTTCATGACATGAACTGACAATCATCCACATCGTCTAAATTTTTATGGCATTTAAATTCCACATGGATTGTGTAAACAGGGATCTACCATGTTCAAAACCTGTTTAACATGCATTTCAAACAAATTCAATAATTAATACCATTAACGGAAATTCACTGAAATTTCACAACACCATCCACTATCTAAATTACATAGCATATACAATTTACAGTATATCCTCATGCGTAGAAATCCAAAAAATAGTCATATAAGGGAGAACAGTTCACTGTTCTTTCCTGAAGAACTAAACGGCAAGTAGGGGTGTTCACTACATGGTCCAAACCGAAAAACCGAACCGAACCGACAGGTTCGGTTCGATTTCATGGACCTCACGGTTCGGTTCTGTTTCAAGTTGTGAAACCGAAATGAACCGAATATATATATATATATATATATATATATATATATATATATATATATAATTATATAAATAATAAAACTAAACAAAAAAGAGCTGATAGCGCAGTGGAAGAGGGCTTCCATGGCGCGGCGGCGGGAGGGCGCGAGTTCAAAACTCGCTGCTGCCTGCAAAATCCCACTTTTTCCTATTTTTTCCAAGAAAACGCCACATCTCGCCCAGAAAACGGCAGACAAACCTTAACTCGGTTTGAACCGGAGAACCGATTCGGTTTGGTTCGGTTCAATGGAGGGATTCGGTTCGGTTCGATTTCCCCAAAAATTGGGGAAACCGAACCGTTGTACACCCCTAACGGCAAGGGTCTGGCCGTTAAAATAGGTTAACGACAGTATCGGCTGCCGCCAACTTAGGATATTAACGGCAGGAGATCCTGCCGTTAAGTTCTGTCTGTGCAAAACACAGACTGAACGCCAGAAACTTGGTGAAATTGGGGTTCCAGGACTCGAATAAAATTCTAGAAAAATACCTAAGACCTACTAGACATATGTATGAACAATGGGGATGTGTTACTTGCCTCTGGAAAAATCAACAAGGGGATTAAAAGGTCGGGGAAGCTCTCCTCAGCCATTGCCAAGAAGCCTCCAAAACCTCCTAGCTCCGGGCTCTGTGGTGAGTCTCGGGTTTTTTTTCCAAAGAGACAAAGAGATCTCCTCAAGTCTCAAGAGGCTATTTTTATAAGCTGGGCCTTGGGGGTTTGCATAGATGGGATGGGAGAGCCGTTGGAGACAGCTCCCCAATCAGAGAGCAAGGCAAATCGTGGGATTTCTAGATCTGCTGCGCACAGAATTTTAGAGAAATAGACGTCCACATACATGGCCGTCTACAAGTTTTTGG
The DNA here is from genome assembly GCA_014218235.1 of Colocasia esculenta. NCBI lineage: Eukaryota > Viridiplantae > Streptophyta > Magnoliopsida > Alismatales > Araceae > Colocasia > Colocasia esculenta. The sequence continues at coordinate 61,076,429 of CM024754.1, forward strand.
CGTCCATCGATATGGACGTCGACTACACATGAACGTCCATTCATGTTGCCGTCAATCGCCCTTCGGCCAGGTCATGAAATTATGTAGAAAACCATATTTACTCTATGTATATACATGCAATTTATGAAGTATAATGTAACTACTATCTACACAATGCCAATGAACAACATTTACGAACTAAACATACACATACATACATAGGTACACCAGATAATATGTACATAAATATCTATATATTTATACATGATACTATACACAAGCATGAATCCACACACGACAAAATAAAAGGACAAAAATTTCGAGGGCCTTACACCCTCTCCCCCTTAAAGAAACTTGTCCTCGAAGTTCGAACAACACTACTCAAACAATTGGGGATACTTCTTCTTCATCCCATCCTCAAGCTCTCAGGTAGCCTCCTCTCGCGAGAAGTTCCACCATAAAACTTTTACCGACGCAATACTCTTATTTCGGAGATGCTAAACCTTCCGGTCAAGAATAGCTACCGGTTGCTCCACATAGGAGAGATCTGGCTGGATCTCCACTAGCTCGTGACTAATAACATGAGATGGATCTCGAACATATCTCCTGAATATAGATACGTGGAAAAAAGGGTGAACGCTAGCTAAAGCCGGGGGTAAAGCTAGCTCATAAGCCACGCTACCTAAATGCCTGAGAATCTCATACGGGCCAATGAATCTAGGACTTAATTTGCTATGCCTGTCAAACCTGACAACACCCCAAGTAGGTGAAATCTTCAAAAAGACATGCTCACCCACTCCGAACTCCAAATCCTTCCTCCTATTTTCGGCATAACTCTTCTGCCTATCCTGTGCCGCAACAAGCCTCTTCCTAATCAACTGGACCTTATCCGAAGTCTCCTGAACTAACTCCGGGCCGATCAGCTGCCTATCACCTGTCTCCTCCCAACATAAAGGAGATCTGCAAGGCCTTCCATACAACGCCTCAAATGGAGCCATACCAATACTCTCATGAAAGCTGTTGTTATATGCGAACTCCACTAGAGATAGATGATGCTCCCAATCATCCTTCCAATCTAGAACACATGCTCTCAACATATCCTCGAGCGTCTCTGAGGATGAAACGCCGAACTGAGCTTCAGCTCCGAACCTAAAGCATCCTGAAGACCCTTCCACAGTCTCGAAGTAAATCTCGGATCTCGATCCAAAATGATCGACTTCGGCACACCATGCAATCTAATGATGCTACTAACATACAACCTAGCCAGACTCTCAACCGACTGCTTCTTCTTCATAGGAAAGAAATGTGCAGTCTTCGAGAATCTATCTACGACTACCCAAATCGAGTCATTACCCGTCTAGATCGAGGCAAACCCAAAAAAAAATCCATAGTGACAGCTTCCCACTTTCATACTGGGATTCCATCTTCTGCATAAGACTAGATGGTCGCTGCTACTCGGCTTTCACTTGCTGGCATACTAAACACCTAGATACATAATCCGCTACATCCCTCTTCATGCCAGACCACCAAAAAGACCTCTTCAAATCCTGGTACATCTTAGTGT
>CM024754.1:61078071-61132107 GCA_014218235.1 Colocasia esculenta
AGATCGACCTACGCGATTAGGTCGCGAGGGTCAAGGGGGGCAGTGCCCCCTACGGGGGTCTTTGGGGGTAGCTCCCTTGGAAGCTAAATTTTGGCTTTCAAGAGGAACAGGTTGACACCCTGATGAGGACAAGTCAACACATGTCGACACAGGTTGACACCCTGATGAGGGTAGGTCGACACACCCAGGAATAGACAGTTTTCGTTTTGTTTCTTAAGGGTATTATTATCCATGCAACCCTTGATTCTGACGCCCTAATCTCCCATTATATAAAGAGGGCTGATTCTCTTGTACGATGTACAATTTGGACACATTCTCATAGGTTTTGCTACTGCGGCCGTGGACATAGGAAGGCTTTGCCTCCGAACCACGTAATCTGGTGTTTTCGTGTGTTTGTGTCCCTGTTCTTCCCTCTTCTATCTCTCCTTCGATTTCTGTGTGTGAATCGTATGTAAGCGGGTTTCCGATCTGATTTCCAACAACATTGTTAGAGTGTGGAGCCCGAACTCTCAAACGTGCACTTCACAGTCGCAGATCGACCTGCGCAGTCAGGTCGCGGGGGTCAAAGGGGGCAGCGCCCCCTACGAGGGTCTCCGGGGGCAGTGCCCTCGGAAGCTAAATTTTGGCTTTCAAGAGGAACAGGTCGACACCCTGATGAAGACATGTCGACACTTTGATGAAGACAGGTCGACACATGTTGACACCCTGATGAGGGTAGGTCGACACACCTAGGAACAAATAGTTTTCATTTTATTTCTTAAGGGTATTGTTGTCCACGCAACCCTTGATTATGACGCCCTAATCTCCCATTGTATAACGAGGGTTGATTCTCTTGTACGATGCACGATTTGGACACATTCTCATAGGTTTTGCTGCTGCAGCCATGGACGTAGGAAGGCTTTGCCTCCGAACCACGTAAATCTGGTGTCTTTGTGTGTGTGTGTGTGTGTGGTGTGGTGTCCCTGTTCTTCCTTCTTCTATCTCTCCTCCAATTTTTGTGTGTGAGTCATGTGTGAGAGGGCTGCCGATCTGATTCCTAACAACTGGTATCATAGCCAAGTTTGAGGCAAATAGTGGGAGTGATGGCAGCAGATGAAGGAAAGGTGAGGATCAACAAGTTCAACGGTAAGGACTTCGGTTTCTGGAAGATGCAGATCGAAGACTACTTGTATCAAAAGAAGCTGCATGAGCCGCTTCTTGGAGCAATGCCAGAAGGCATGAAGAAAGAAGTCTAGGATCTTCTGGACAGACAGGCTCTCAGGGTTGTTCATTTGACGTTGGCCAAAAACGTCGCGTTCAACATCGTGAATGAGAAGACCACCGCAGGTCTGATGTAGGCGCTATCAAACATGTACGAAAAACCATCTGCTTGTAACAAAGTACATTTGATGCGCTGTTTATTTAATCTGAAGATGGTCGAAGGTGCCTCTGTCACAGATCATATAAATGAATTCAATGTGATTACAACGCAGTTGAGTTCTGTAGAAATAAATTTTGATGATGAGATTAAAGCCTTGATTCTTCTGTCCTCCTAACTTGAAAGTTGGGGTGCAATTACGGTTGTTAGCAGTTCTTCAGGTTCAAGTAAATTGAAACTTATAGAGATTCGAGACTTGATTCTGAGCGAGGATGTTCGCAGGAGGGAATCAGGTGAAGTTTCAGGTTCTGCCTTAAACAGTGAAGACAGAGGAAGAATAAATCAAAGTGGACAAAATCAAAACAAATCCAAGTCCAAGAGAAGAAGTCAGTCCAAACCCCGCGGTGATGGTTGCTGGAATTGTGGTAAGAAAGGTCATTTGAAGAGGGACTGCAAGCTCTTGAAGAAAAAGGATCAGGGGTAGAAACAGGAAGAAGACTCTGCTAATGTTATGGCAAAGGGAGTCCAAGATGCTCTGATTCTAAGTGTTAATAGTCACATCCGAAGTTAGCCTCGTCATATGCGAAGTAAAACATAAAGATCTTACTTCTACTGATCATGTTGAAATCGTGATATCCAAAGTTCACTTCGTCATATCCAAAGTTTATCTCGACATATACGAAGTTCACTTCATCATATCTGTTATATCACTTTAATTAAATAACATTATATCTTTTACAGATAAAATGAAGAATATACAAATTGTATGATATCTTCTCATCATTAATATTTTATATCATATTCATGAAATTTTTCATCTTGTAAGCTCGTGATCAAATTTCTGAATTCAACTACATTCTGAACTACGAATCTTTAATAGTACAAATGATTAAAAATAAATCAGTATGCATTTCACTCTCATCTTTTCAAAAACCTTCAAATATAAAAATCTTATGGCTTTGTCCCATAAATCTAACAATATCTTTATCCTGAAAGCCTTAGTTAAAGTCTGCGGAAATAGTCCTCTGACATCTGCCACAAGAACATCCATATTGTCTTTTGTCAGATCTACACTCATGATCTCTACCTACTACATACTCTATCTATACGCAGAACCTTTTTCCACATAACATTAATTGCTAGTGCACAAAAGATAGCCATCAACATTTAAAATATCTCACAAGTATCTATGATCATATCTGTAGCTAACATATTGGACCCAGTCTAGTATATCTTGGAACTTGTATATTTGAGGATAAGGACAAAATAGCATCAGCACAAAAGACTGTCTGATCAATGTGAATGTAAAAGACATGCACGTCGCCCTTGGAAGAAGACATGCACGACTATCTCTCCAACATGTAGATTTAAATAAGATCAAGCAACGACTATCTCTCCAACGGATAGATTCAAATAGTTCAAGCAACTGCTACAAAGATGAAACCTATAAATATAAAGACAGTTTAAAGAAGCAAAGACATGAGCGTGGGAGATAACAAGCCACACACAAGAAAGTAAAAGAGTGATACAAGCACATACATGTGAAGAGGTGAAAAAGGTGCAAGTGTGCTGTGTCAAGCTTTCTCTCCATAGACATTGCATGGGCGCTGCGTTGAAGTCTTGTCTGTGCATGAAGTGAAGCAGTTGTTCAAATCTCACCTAGCAAAGGTTCTCTTCTTAGACTCAGGAAGTTGTTCTTCAGACCAAATCTCTCTTTCTTATTCTTCTAGTCTGGAGTCCTTCTAAAGTCCAGTCCTCCATGTAAGGAGCTTGTCAAAAGTAAATGCACCCCTTTAGAAAGGGAAGACTTGTTGAGCAGGGTGTGTACCCCTCTGGAAGAGGGAAGACCAAGATAGTCTTGGTGGTCTATTCCCCTTTGTAAATGGAAGGATAGCTATAGCTAGCGGCTTATTTTTCCCCTTGTGTAGAAGGAAAGATCGGTAAGTACCAAGTATTGTATCCTTGAAAAGATAGTGAAATCATAAGCTTGACTTAGGGACTAGACGTAAGACTTCCATTAGAAGGAAGGTCCAAACCAGGATAAAACTTGTGTGTCCTTTGTGGTTTGACTAACCTAATTAATGTGTGCTCTTAAGTAATTGATAAATTAGCTTCCGCAACGAAAAACACATATTCACCTCCCCCCCCCCCTCTAGGTTAAAAGCTCTACTGTCATCGATCCAACATATCGAGCCGTCGCGATTAGGGGGCCTCTGTTCGAACTAAAAAGGGAAAACAAACCTCCTTAGATTTTGGGTTCCCTTCAAAGGGGTCATGATACAGTAAACTCAAACCACGAAATTCTCCATGAATACTTGATGAAAAATTATGAAATTTGATGTAAGGAAACTAAACTTGTAGGAGAACAAACAGTAACGAGTAATTAGAATTCCATCAAGGGTTTAACGTGCTATACATGGAGATCTTTAACAAAGAATAGGATGCATGACACACTAATCATGGACCAAGAAATTCACATGAAATACATGATAAAATTTGAGGAAAACCATACCACTGTGTTCAGGATTTATAATAAAAGTTTCTTACCATGAGATAAGCATAAATAAAGATGTAAGGGGAACATGATGGGTTAGGTAGAACATGAACAGGAATTTGTAATATGAAATACAAGTAAACGACGTGATAAAAATTGGAGAAAATAGGTTCACGAAATTCTTGCATCAAGAAGTACCTAAGAGTTCATTTAATTAGATTAAGCTTGAGAGATTGCCATTTGGTCGTTTTAATTTTCTAGGATTTCTTTGCACTAACTTTGGGGAAGAATGAGGAAGAACTCTCAAATCCTATTGTCCTCCTCCTTCCTTCAGCCTTCTCCATGTCCAAAGGTCGGCCATGGGAAAGAATTGGGTTGTATTTAAGGGAATAAGTCATTAGGAGTCCTAATCAGACTTTAACTTCCTAGTTACGAATTTTCGTTTATTTATTTCCTTCTTTGGAGTCTCCAACTCCAAATTTCTTTAGGATTTTGGTTGGAAAGACTCTTATCCATGATGGGCTATGGCTATTTCTCTTTTAGCCCATGTTCATGGCCAATTGGGCTTGCTAATCTATTAATTAACTCAAAAATATTATTTTTACTATCTTAGGCTCATTAAGCCACACAACAGTCCCATTAAACTCTTACCCGTTTGGTATGGGGATAGGGATGGGTTATCCCTAATTTAACCCCATTCTTACTTTGGTATGCCATTTCACACCGGGGATAAGGGGGGTTAAGGATTTTGGGGACAGGGATATGCTATTGTTAACCCCATTTTGAGGTTAGAACCAGGGATAAGTCATTCCAACTTTTATACCCATTTCTTAAATCCCATTTCTTTTTTTCTCATGCCCATCTGTGCGACTTCTTTCCCTCGTCTTGCCCTTTTCTCTCGTCGTCTTGCCTTTTTCTCATCGCCCTGGTGATGCCCTCGAATCCTCGATGCTCCGATGATGCCCTAGCCGCCGAGGTGTTCCGTCCTCTCCTCCTGCTCTCCTACACTCTTCCCACTCCTGCGCTCAGTGCTCCGATGATGCCCTAGCTGCCGATGATACCCTAGCCACTGAGGTCTTTGATCTTTCGCTTGCGGTGTTGTGGTGCCTCCTTCCCCTTCAATCTGTCGCCTACAGTTTGCTGCTGCTTCCTTCATCTTCGATCGAAGGGCTTCTGCTGCTTCCTTCATCTTCGATCTACGGGCTGTTGCTGCTTCCTTCAACTGCAATCTATCGCCTACGGTCTGGTGTTGCTTCCTTCATCTTTGAACTGTCGCCTACGGTCTGGTGGTTTGTGCTCTCTTGGGTTCTTCCTTCCCCGATTTTGTGTGGTACATGTCCTTTCCCCCTTCTGTTGCATGTTGTCCGATGGTTTTTCCTTCCCCCATTTTCATAAGTTGGAGAGCTGATGGTTGTGTGGTACATGTCCTTCCCCCCTTCTGTTGCATGTTCCCAAAGTGGGTTCTTCCTTCCCCCATTTTGACAAGTTGGAGAGCCGATGGTGTGTGGTGCATGTCCTTCCCCCCCCCCCCCCCCCCCCCTCTATTGCATGCTCCCGAGTGGGTTCTTCCTTCCCATTTTCCATCCTGGCAAAATCTTACTCACCGTAGTAGTTGCTATTCCCCTCGATCTGTTGATTGTTCATGTTTGTTGTGCTGTATTGAGTTCATAGATGACTTGGATGTGGTGTATGACCCATCTGTGTCACTTATGTTATTTCCTTCCATGTTCATTCTATTTGATATCATTCATATTGTTCACATGCATGGCCAGTTAATCCCTTCTATCATGTCTGTTTTTGTGCTTCGTACAATGTTCTAATAATATGAAGATATATATATGTTCACATTAATGTTGTCTGCGGGGTCCCCTATTCCCTGTGTATTTTCCTTCCCTGTATATTGATCACATTCATAATATGAAGATATATATATGTTCACATTGATGTTATGCATATGGTTCATATGATGACTTGGATGTGATGTATGGCCCATCTGTGTTGCTTATGTTATTTCCTTCCCTGTTCATTCTATTTGATATCATTCATATTGTTCACATGCATGGCCAGTTAATCCCTTCTATCATGTCTTTTTTGTGCTTCGTACAATGTTCTAATAATATGAAGATAATATATTTTCACATTAATGTTGTCTGCGGGGTCCCCTATTCCCTGTGTATTTTCTTCCCTGTATTTGATCACATTCATAATATGAAGATATATATATATGTTCACATTGATGTTATGCATATGGTTCACAGTGTTTTTGTGCAATCTACCATGATGATTATATAATGATCTTTCTATTCTTAACATTATTACTTCTGCTAATGTGCATCATTGTTGTCTATATACAACTTGACCTTTCTTATTTGCTTATTCATGACATGAAGTAGGGTCCGATCAATGTTATTTTTTGTGGTCCGATCACAGTGTTCTTGTTACTTCTGCTAATGTGATTATTACTTTTGCTAATCTGCATGATTGTTGTCTATAGCCTATATTCAATGGGTACAAGGAATGGAAATAAGGGTAGAGTTGCAAACTGGAGCTATGAGGCTGATTGTGCTTTGCTAGACATTCTTGTGGAACATAAGGTCAATGATGATGGCTTTGTCAATGGCAATTTCACAAAAGAAGCATGGAGAACTACATTTGTTAAGTCAATGAAGTTTCAAAGCTAGGATACACATTGCACATCTAAAAAATAGATTTAAATTTTGAAGAAATTGTATGTCTTGTACCTTGACCTCAAGATCGTTCTGGCTGGGGCTGGGATAATGACAAGCACATGCCAGTCCCTGGAGATCAGGAGACCTGGGAAAACTTGGTGGCGGTATGTAGCTTAGTGTGGTTAATTTAGATGGTATTTTCTGTCATTGTTTAATGTTTATATGATTTCTTTCAAAAAAAAATGAATACAAAAAAATTCATGGCAAGTCATTCTTATTCATGGAGCAATTAACATTGATTTGCTCCAACTCATTAGCTAGGGGTGACAATGCTGCTCCTAATGTTGGGACATCTTTCTTGGATATTCGTAATGACAATGTTAATGTAGAGGATGAGGATGATACTGACATAGACTCAGGTATAGAGGGTGGTACACCTGAGTACAATGTTCGACAATCTCATACATCTGTAAATGTTGATGTGAATGAGGGTGATAATGCCTCTCCTACATTCACTTCTAATATCCCTTCCACTAGGAAGAGGAAGCGTGGTGTGATGACTAACAACTCTGCAATTGACAGTCTGGTAAAGCTAGGTCGGGAATGATTGAATGTGTGGAGGGACATACTCCAGGAACAAAAAAAGCAACTGCTCCCCCTATCCAGGAAGCAATTGATGAACTCATGCTTGTGCAGGGAATACCCAAACAATACTTCTTCAAGGCAGTTGATCTTATGAAATGTCCCGAAGATCGTACCATATTCTTGTCTCTACTGCCACACCTAAGGCTTGGGTGGATCATGAACCGGCTAAGCTATATGTGACATGATTGATATCCTTTCACATGTTTTTCTGATTGCTTTCATTATGCTTGTTAGTTCTTACAATATTTTCACATGTTTTTCTGATTGCTTTCATTATACTTGTTAGTTCTTACAATATTTTCACATCTTTTTCTGATTGCTTTCATTATTGCTTTCATTATGCTCGTGAAGTAGGTTACAAATAAATTGTCATGTGCTCAATAGACATTATGGAGATGATGATTGAGGAAGAAGAATATTGGGATGAAGTAGAACAGATTTTAATAATTGATGTGTACACAGAGGTGTCACGTACTCATACTCTTATACCAATGCATACTAACATTGGTCGTGGCCATAGATGGCTAAAGGAGTTAATGGCGGGTCACACAAAGATGTCATATTCTAGCTTCAGGGTGCATCCCCATTTGTTCATCAACTTGCGTGATAAGTTATAATGAGGGGACTTATTCAAGATACGAAAAATATGTTTGCGACCGAGCAGTTAGCTATTTTCATGCTTGAGGTTGGCCATGGTATTGGGAATAGGTTACTCCGAGAGTTGTTTCAACAGTCAGGTGAGACCATAAGTCGTCATTTTAACAATGTGCTAATGGCAATCCTAGCCATAAGACATGATTACATTAAGCATCCAACTGGTGATGAGCCCGTGCACCTAAAGATAAGAAATGATCCGCGATATCATCCCATTTTCAAGGTATCATAGATTCTCCTCATGACAATACCTTTCAACATGAAAATTAGAGTGTGTACTTACTACTTTCTGGTATTGTGTTGGTAGAATGCATTGGGAGCAATTGATGGGTGTCATATTTCTGTAAAAGTGTCCCAGACTGACCAGCCTCGATATCGTAATCGAAAGGGTGAAACATCCCAAAATGTCATGGGATTTGTTAACTTCGACCGACTTTTTACTTATGTGGCTGTGGGATGGGAGGGATCCGCTGCGGATATGAAAGTGCTTAAGTGGGCCATTGATAATGGGGGGTTCACAATCCCTGAAGGCTACATCTATACTTTTTATGTTAGTGTAATTTACATCATATTAGTGTACAAACATGTTCACTATATACTTAGCAATCTTACACAATTGTCGTGTAGGAAAATATTTCTTGGTAGATTCTGGCTACGCCAACACTCCCTCTTTTGTAGCACCATACCGTGGCATATGATATCATCTATCAGAGTATAATGTTAGACGCCGTCAAAGCACATACAGAGACAAGAAAGATTTGTTCAACCATAGGCATGCTCAAATGCGCAATGTGGTTGAGCGTACCTTTGGTGTGTTGAAAGCATGATTTACCATTTTAGTAAAACGTCGGAACTATCCTATCAAAACACAAGTGAAAATTGCAATGGCATGTTGTGTACTCCATAATTTCATAAGAATGGAACAAGGATTAGATTCTTTCTTCGAAGGTGGGGAGTGTGCCATGCCATTGCATGGTGATGAGGAGGTTCAAGAGGAAGATAATGTAACCCATAGTGAAGTTGCTAGAGGGGAGAGGTTTCGGAACCAAATGGCCACTCGTCTTTGGCAACGTCACACAAGAAGATGGTATTTCTTTACACTTGTCCAAAAAAAAGTCAAGTATATATTGTTTGTGTCTTTAATTTAAGGACCTTCTATGATGCAAGAATGTGGAAGAGCATGAGAGAAATCAAGAAATTGAAAAGAATAAGCTTCTTTATGTTCTTATTTTCTTTCATTTGGGACATACATGTTATGAATTGTGACTTATACCCATGTTGTGTTTGATTTCATTCAACAACAAATTTTTCCTTAACATATGCTACAGGTATATCATGTTGGTGATTGATGTCGTTCCTCTTTTGTGAAAATATGAACTATTTCATAGGTTGCAAGAGTTGCAACCATCCTCCATCACTTGGGACTATTTTGAAACTATGCTCGGTTCTGTTAAAAAAACTCTGCTCGATTTTTTTAAACTATGCCCGGTTCTATTTTGTTTTAAAACTATGTCCGGTTTCATATGTTGCAAGGGCTGAAGACTATTTGCAATTGCATGTTGTGTGATTTGTTTATTTCACTATGATAGGCTACATGCATCCCCACGACAGGTAGGTGGGCTATGATTTGTTTATGTGTGATTGGTTTGTTTATGTGGTGGGTTGTTTTTTCCATAATGTTTTAAGCATGACAGGTAAGTGGGCTGTGATGATGGGAAGGAAGCAACATGAATAACCCACATGCGAACGGTGCATATTCCAACAACCCATAGTCATAACCTCAATGAGATTATTTCAACGTTGGATGGTTGGTTGTGTTATTGTCCATGTGTGTGTGTGATATTATCACTTATACTCATCTGAGCCCAACAAACACATCATCATTTTGGTGGGCTGTGTGCACAGGTTTTGTAGCCCGATTATTTACAATATGTGGTGAATTTGTGAGGCTATAAATATGAACTGCGTGCGCAGGTTCATATGCCGGTTATTTACATTATATGCTGAATTTGTGGGGCTGTAAATATGAACTGTGTGCACAGGTTCATATGTCCGGTTAATGTGTGCAATGTAAATTATTTTGAGGCAACTATAGGGCTGTGATGTTGTTGATCATATATATGTGGTGGAGGTCTCACTCACACGCCCTAAAACTATATCTAGCTAAAGTTGGTGGATGGTCATTTGAGGCAACCCTTACTATGTGCCATTGAGAATAGTTTTGAGTTGGCTTGTGATTTGTGATGACATGCCATCTATGGTACTCATTGATAAAATGATTAACTCTGAGCCCGTTAGCATCATTATGTTCCAACATGCAAGTGTTAACTACAACATTATGATATTAGAAGTATAAATCAATTGTGATATTGGAAATGCTTCTTCTACAACTTCATAGTATAAATCATTTCCTATGGCTTCTTCTCCAATTACATGTGAATGTGGTGCAGTGCTATTTCATGTTTGGATTTCACATAGCAGTAAGAATCCAAACCGCACATACTATTCTTGCACACGGAAAGTAAGTGTTATGTTTACGCCATAATATTTCTTATTGTCAAGTTCACTATCATACTACACTTATTGTATTTTGCTTTTTTTTTTAGAATAGTGGTCCATGTCCATTCTTCATGTGGGTAGACGAATTAATAATGTGTCCATGTGGGAAAGGTCCATGTAGACGTAGAACATCTACTACAACCAAATCCAAGGGCAGACGCTTTTATGTGTGTTCACAATCCAAAGTAAGTACACTAATTTATATGAGCAAATCTGTTTCAAATTGTTCTATTCATATATAATGTCTATTTTGTTTATGTTTTTTACAGCCGAACATGACAAATGAAGGGTGCGGATTTTTCAAATGGGCTGAAGATGTCAAGAATGAGTCAAAGACTTCTACACAAGATGAAGTAAAAATTGATCAACACAAAGCCATCCAAGAAGTTCAGCTATCAATAGAGAAGGAGAGATATGCAGCAGAACAAGTGATGGTCATATGTGACAAGTTGTTGTTGAAATTAGAAAATTAAATTTTAATGTTTCGAAGTAACGTGCTACCTTATCTTCATTCCATGTTTCAAACTATGTTATGTGCTATCTTGACTTTCACATCAATGAAATTTCATATTCTTGTTGCTTTTATGTCTTTCTCATCTACTTATCAAATTAGTGTTAATTATAAATTAGTGATTAATAAATAATGACACACCATATAAATAGAGTGTTCATATTGGATCTATGATATATAATATATGTAGTATCAAATTATTTTTTTAATCATGTTCGTCAAAGTCCATGCCTAATAATAAAGCTCTTTTAAATAATAATATATAATTTTAATTAATATTCATTTTATAGATAAAATATGATTTTCATTTTATAGTTGTATTAATATTAAGAACATGTAGAATCAAATAAAAATTAATGGGCTAAGTCTGCAATAGGTAAGGGCGAGTACTTGGGAAGGGCGAAGGACCCAAATTTTTTCTAAGTATCAATTTTAACCCAGCCAAACAAAGAATAAGTCATATCCTCCTAACCCAGGTTAAGAAGGGTGAAAAGGTCTTTTTATGTGGCTTATTCTCACTACTTAACCCTATTTCAACCAAATGGAGAATGAGGTTGAACTTCTTCTTATCCCTGTGTCATACCAAATGACTTGTGGATAAGAGATAGAGATAACTAAACCTAGGATGACTTAAGCCTATTCCTCAGTCTTCTTATCCCGATACCAAATGGGTGGTTGTTTGGTATGGGATTAGATAGAGGATAAGAGATAAGTTAACCCCATCCCATGTTTGGTGCTTCAAAAAAAATGGGGATAAACATGGTTTAAGTATTTTGGAGATATCCTCAAAAAATAGGGGTAAATTGAGGATAACTCATCCCACGTTTTTTAGTGGGATAGCTTATCCCCATTTTCCAACCCTACAAATACCAAACAAGAGGTGGATTGGGAATAAGGATAATGTATTCCCAAATTAATTTATCTCTATCCTCATTTGTTTTAATCCCATACCAAACATGCCTAAAAAGGTAGGATGAGCTATCCCCAATTTACCCCCATTTTTAAGATATCCTCAAAATACTTAAACTATGTTTATCCCCATTTTTTTGAAGCACCAAACATGGGATGGGGTTAACTTATCTCTTATCCCCTATTTAGTCCCATACCAAACACCCAATATTATATTTGATTTGACAATCTTTGGGTTATGCACATACAATAATGCATTTTCAACTTTATCGAGTTTTTCAACTTTTTTTTAGAGTTTGACCAAGTCAAACATATGTCATTAGCCCCGATTGGTTGTGATATATTATTTAGTTCATCTCTATGAAATTTCGTTTGACTCCGTTTAATTTTTCACACGTGATAATAGGTTTTCAATTTATCGGATTTAACTGCCTCAAGTCGTAGTTTAGAATTTTGCTAACTCAAACATGTTTGTTGTTGACCAAATATCTTTACAATATTCTATCACATTATTTAGTTTGAAATCTTAAATTTTCATATGATTCCGAGTTGGTCTAACACATGTGATAATGAGATTTTTGATATTACATGGTTTTACTGTCTTAAGTAATGTTTAGGGTTTCATCAACTAAATCGTATTATAATCGGTCCCAATTTCTTTACCCCTCATTGTAGTTCATTATTAATCTCTAAATTATAAAGTTTCATCTCATTCCATATTGATTTCACACATATGATAATAAGATTTTCGTTATCGACTCATTTACCTTTAATTAAATACTAAGTCCTTGCTTGATTATTATTTTTTTAAATATAATTTCCTCTTGTTTATTCTATTATTTATGATTTAAAATTTTTGGTTGTCATAGCATCACTAGACTTCGTTAACGGAATTGAATTTTGAAATCACCATAATTACCAAAAAAAAAAATGTGTTGATTCCAAAAATATGAATCTAAGAATTATTGATGCATGGTTATCAAGGTAAATCTAAATTATCTATTTTTAGGATAATTTTCATCTGATGAAATTTTATTTCAAAAAATTAAAAAAAATCACTATAAAATTTGTCACATTCCAATTAGATTGTGTTCAAAACTTCATCTTAATTGGACATCATTTGTATACTGAATTAAAACCCCAAAGAGACTTAAAGTAATTAAAACTATTTACATACACCTATTACGAGAGCTAAGTTGTTCCTTAGCTTCGAAGGAATCATGAGTCTTAGGATCCATTTGTTCAACCTAAAATTTTATGTTAGAAAATATTTTTCAAAAAAACTTCGTGCCATTGCTGTTTGGTACTACGGAAAAGTTAATTCATGGAAATCTTTTACATAAAATAAGGATTTTGGCATCTTTGATGAAACTCTGTAAACCATTTTTCTGAATTTTTCTTTCATATAAAATTTTATAAGTGTAACTACAATCTCCACTACAATGTCTGGCATTCGGCATCTAGCGTCCAATGGTCGGCACCCGATGCCTGGCTACCCGGCTCCCTGCACTTGGCGTCCAGCGCCCGGCAACTTGGCGCCTAGTGTCCAGTAGGTGCCCGACGACCCGACATCCAGCGGCCAGCGACCAACAACTAGCGCTCGATGACCCAGCGGCCAGCGCCCGACAACCTGGCGACCGGCATCTAGCAACCAGTGCCCGACGACCGACGATTAGGGCTCGATGACCCGGTGGCCAGCGCCCGACGATGTGGCGACCGGCATCTAGCGACCAGTGCCCAGCGACCCTGCGATCGGTGTTCGACGACAAGCGACCCGACGTTCGGTGGCCGGAGACCTACGCCCGGCGACTGACGCCCAGTGTTCGGTGCCCGATATTCGGCAGTCGGCGATCTGGCAACCTGGCGATAGGTGTTTGGTGGCCGGCGACCCAGTGTCTGATGACCTGGCGACCAGTGTCCGCCGACCCTACGCCCGACGATCGGCGTCTGGCGCTTGGCGACCAACGACGCGATGTCTGGCAATCTAGCGCCCGGCGACTTGACGCCCAATGACCTAGTGTCCGGCGTCCAGCAGGCGCCCGACGACCCGATGACCGGTGACTGGCAGGCACACGGTGATCGGTGTCCGACGTCCAACGCCCGATGACTCGACATCTCGCGCCCATCGACCTAGCGACCAGTGCCCTGTGACCCGGCAACCCGCGACTGGCGACCAGTGTCCAACGTTCGGCGACCCGGCGACCGACGCCTGACTACCCGGAGCCTAACAACCTGACGTTTAGCGCCCGGCGTCTGGCGTCCGCCCTGACGACCCGGTGCCCAACGCCAACCGTTGGGCATCAGTGATCAGGTGGTCAACATGCGGAATACACTTTTTATTTTTTAGATTTTTATTTATTTTTATATATTATTTCTAATAAACATTTTATTGAGAAACAAACATCAGAAAATCTTTTCAGTGACACTACAAGAATAATTTAGTTTAGCTACGGAAATATGTGTAGCTAATCTGTAGCTAATCCTATAAATATGCTTGATCCATCATATCTTCACATTCATCTACTAAAGGCCAAATGTTTTATTGTAGAGGTAAAGTTTTATTCTTCAACTTAAAGAAGCTCTTTTTCTAAAAGATATTAATCCAGATTTAGCATGATTTATAGGATTTTTAATTAACAGTTCTCATGCATATTTAATCTCAAACTAAAATTTCTACCTTCTCATTTTTAATTAAACATGTAATTTGCATTTTTTTTCATTTAGCAATTGCTTCTTGTGGATTACTAAGTAAATATATTGATGTCTTAAATTCAGAATCAGAGGATTGATGTCCAGTCTTGTCTTAGCTTCCTAGGTTGTGTCTGTATTCCATTAATATCCATTGACTAAGCCTACGTTCTACGTATATTCTTCCTTCATATGCTTATTTCTCTTTGCTATTTTGTATAGTTCATTTTGATCTTTTGTCTAGTCATTTCTATTATCAGTTCTGATGGATCTGCTTGTAGTGTATATGAATGTTGAAGATATGATGGATCAAGCATACCACCATCAGCATTGAATAAATGTCAGGGATAAGTAAGTTCTTGTTAACTTTTTCTTTTATTAAACATTTTATGTTTTGACATTGTGACTTTTGTGGAACTGGACAACGTAAACATTTTCTGATCATTTTATATTTTTTTTTCAAAGTAAATATTTGTCAGCGACTGTATATAGCCACTAACATATCATATATGTCAGCGACTATATACAGTCACTGACATATCCTAACAACACCTACTAACTGTTGACATACCTTATTATATGTCAACGGTTCACAACCGTTGACATATGTAATAAATGTCAGCAGATGCAAGCCGTTGACATATGTAACATTTGTCAATAGATTTTTTTTTCTACTGACAAACATAAGTCGTTGGACCTTTAGTCAACGGATACAAAACCGCTGACATATATTTATGTCAACGGTTTTTACACTTTTGTCAACGACTAAAAGCCACTGACATATCTTGATTTTCTTGTAATGGATACACTTCAAACAAGCCACCCTCTCTTGTGCTCAGTGTACAGGTTCTACATTGCACTCTTTTGTAGATCATTTGCACATTTGCCTTTCAATTTTGTTATATTGTTCTACACTTGCAGTTATTGTTCACATTAGATTTCTCTATTGCTAGATAATAATTGGTGACGGCAAAGAATGCTATTGTCTTATTAGGTCAATAGTGAGCACCCACTAGCGAACTCTGGTCCCTACTTTAAGAACTATGGGTGTTGGTTTGAGATCTCCTGCTAGGGTGGCTTCTTCCGGTGATAGTCATGTATGTATATATTTAATTATTCTTCATTTTATTCTGATTATTTACATGTTTATGTGATATTTGTTATTTCTCTTTCTTGTTTGTAGGCCCTTCCTTGTCCCGATCATGCTATTGAGGCTCGTGAGGCCGAGAAAGATGATGATGAGGATGAGGATCTCCGTATTCACGACGAGTAGGAGCACATCATCATTGTCTTTTTATATTTTTAGAAAACAATCTTACGTTTGTTGTGAACATTCTAATGAGACATTAATTATAATTATGGATTTATGTTGTATTTGTGTGATGTGTGATATGTGTATGTGCATAGTTATATGTTTCCATTGAATGAATAAGCAGGTTTACAAGTATATGTAAAAAAATCATGAGAAAACTATTTAATTTTTTTTTTGGGTTTTCGATTTAGCTACGGATTTGCTATGGAAATATGCATAGCTAATCCGTAGCTAATTGGCTACGGATTGGCTAAGGAAATATCTACAGCTAATTCGTAGCTCAATTTAGCTACGAATTCGCTATAGATATTTCCGTAGTTATTCTGTCGCTAAATTTAGCTACAAATTTGCTACAGAAAAATTCGTAGCTAATGAGCTACGGAGTAGCTACGGAAATATTCATAGCTAATCTGTAGCTGAGTAGCTACGGATTCGTAGCAAATCCGTAGCGAATTAGCTACGGATTAGCTACGAATATTTCCTGCAGCTAATTAGCGGCCAAGATTTAGCTACAAACATAATCCGTAGCTGATCTGTAGCTATACTGTTTAGCTACAGATTAGCTATGGATTGTGTCTGTAGCTAATCTAGAGTATTCTTGTAGTGTGAAAACATGCACATTGGTACCAAATAGATAATTATGTTTTTAATTTTATGTAAAAATTAATCCTTAGAAGAAAAAAATCTTATAAATATATTTTACAAGCAATCAAACGAACCCTTAAAATGCCCACGTGTGTGCATACGTATTCATGTAAGAGTGTGTTTGTGTGATCTGTTAATAGAGTGTGTGTGCAAGTGTTGGGGAGGTTACGTGTGAGTGTGGGGAAAAAGATTTGCATGCATGCAGTAAGCCTGCATGTATATATCTATGCAAGGGTTGGCGGTGGAGAGGTTTAAGAAAAAGAAAGGAAGCTGAGGAGAAGAAAGGGGAGCTTCGCAGAAGCGAAGAAGAAGGGATCTGTAGAAGAGTACCGTACAAGCAACTATTGCCAGGTAGATATCTCCACAATTCTTATACGGATCTAATAACGTTTCCTTGATCCTTAAATAATTTTTATAAACTGAGAATTTTAATTAATATCAATCAGAAGCTATTATTTCATTTTAAATCCCATTTTAAAGTTCATCATGTGGATTTTTAGATCATCTGCATGTACTCATGTGATTTCTTTTCTCACCACAAAAGACCCTTCGTAGCCTCTTGAAGAATTAGAACTCATCATTTTACAGATTTAATACTAATCACCATAGCACGGCTTTGTAAAACTCATGTTGATTATTGAGAGTACTTTGTATCAACTTTGCCTTAAGGAGAATAAGCTTAAAAAAAATCTTGTTAGGTTGACTTGTACTTGCTAAAATAGCTATCTTTAAGTTGAAGGCCTCAGGTCGACCTACCCATTATTCAAGTCTACAGACCCTACATCCAAGTCAACCTATACTGTTCTCAGGTCGACCTACCCTCTCTCTAGGTCGACCTACTCTCACCACCAGGTTGGCATACCCTATTAACTAAACTTTTTACTCAAAGCAACTTTTATGGTAACCTTAGTATATCAAATTCCATGTTTACCTGAAATAATTATTGAGTTATTTACTCTTCTAAAGTGATTTATAAGGTTTTCATAGATCAACTCTTACATGTTTCTATATACAATTTTAGCTTATGTTATGTTCCTTAAGAATTCACTTGCAATGTCTAGAATTTGGGATCTCTAGATCACTCGTGGAATTAC
The DNA here is from genome assembly GCA_014218235.1 of Colocasia esculenta. Lineage (NCBI taxonomy): Eukaryota > Viridiplantae > Streptophyta > Magnoliopsida > Alismatales > Araceae > Colocasia > Colocasia esculenta. Next base: position 61,095,609 of record CM024754.1, read on the forward strand.
GATGTCAGAATGAGTCAATTTAGGGTTCTGACCTAATCCTGGGAGGGGCATCCGAAAATACTTGTGCCCATGAAAGTGTGAATGATTTGTGTGACATTGCACCAAATTGACATGTTAATTGACTAGACATTTATTGCACTGAATCACGGCATTCAATTTACTGGACATCTTGAGACCAATGACATACATGAGAGGGCGCTGCACTTAATACTTTCACTTGATACTTGAAAATCTTTGTTTCGTAAAGATTATTCATGGATATCCATTACGCTTGAATCTTTCTAGTACAATCTCCTACCTTGATAAATTCACTCAAGGAATTATAATTATGTTCTTCAAATTACATTCCTAGAAGTTGTTATAAACGTGTTATACTCTTTGGTTACCATATCAAGCTCTTACATATTTCTTTTTCATTTTATTCTCAAATGTACTAATCACTTAAATCCCGGGCATTGTGGTCTTACCTACTGGGCTGTTAACTCATAATGTGATTACAACATTCTTCTAAGTACGAGACAGGCATCAATGAGGATGCGCATGGGGCTGAACAATAGGCTAGAGAGACCCACTTTCTATTTTTCTTTCCTTTTCTTTTTGTCCCCTTATTGCATAAAGACTTGGTACTATCAAGTAGAACAACTTCAACTATGTGATATAAGGCTGATATATGTATATATGGAGTAGGGGTGTCAATGGGCCAGGCCTGGACCGGCCCAGGCCCGGTTTTTTAAAAGCCGGCCCGGGCCCGGCCCAGGCCCGGGGTTAGGCCCGGTATGGGTGGCCCGGCCCGGCCCAGGAAAAGCCCGAAAAAGCCCGGCCCGGCCCGAAAGCCCGGAAAAAATATTATTTTTATTTATATAATATATAATTTTAATATATCTACTATAATATATCTATAAAAAAATAATATATATTTTACTTATATCTATATTAACATTTAACTTGTAAAAGATTATGTTTTTGAGTAGATTTATTGTAGAAAAAATACATATAATTCTCTTTCTAAATATAAAATTCATACTTAATATAAATTATATTTATATTTTTCGGGCCGGCGGGCCGACCTGGCCGGGCCTCACAAAGACCAAGCCCGGCCCTATTTTTTTTCCGGCCGGGCCAAAAAACATTAACGGGCTTATTTTCTCGGCCCAAGCCGGTTAAAACCGGGCTGGGCTTGCGGGCCTCCGGGCCGGCCCGGCCCAAATGACACCCCTAATATGGAGTGTTGCGCTACTATTCCGCTTAATCTATTAACATCTATGTACACTCGGGGAGTCACAAATTGGGTGGTATCAGAGCTTGATTTGGTAGGTAGTCTATCCTAGAGTTACCGCCTAAAGTCCTATAGATTACCTGTGAGGTGGGTTATAGCTAATGGGATTGACTGATAATTAGAAAGTTTTATAGATCTGATTTATATAAATTTATGTTTTTTTGTTTCAGCATAATGTCTAGACATGGTAGAGATAGATTGTGTAAGGCCCTCAAATTTTGCCCTTTTATTTTAGTTGTTTAGTCATGTGATATGTTGGTTGCTTTGTGTATATAACTATGTGTATATATGTGTATGTGTATCTACATGTATAATTATTCTAAAAATTGTATTTAAATAATGTTGTGCATATGTATATCCTTGTTTATTATGTACATATTGTTTTATTTATACTGGATATATGGTATGTAAGATATACATTATGTATTGCATGTATATGTGTATAGTGTATGTAAGTTTCAGGCATTTCTGTGTTCTGGCCGAAGTGCATGTTAACGTCAACATGCATGGACGTTTGGGGGAGAGTCGACGTCCAGATCGATGGACGCCAACTCCCAGTAGACGGCCAAGAATGTGGACGTCTATTTCCCTAGATTTTTGCGGGTTCTAATCTGGAAACGTTCGCGATTCTTTCGCCCCCTGTTATGGAAACCGTCTCCCAATGGTAGGATTCTGCCCTAAGTGCGTGACCCGACCCTTAGGTTGTATAAAAACACCCTCTTGCGGCCAGAATAGGTCTTTTGGCTCTTTGGTCAAAACCCTAGAACTTTGTGCGAACCTGAAACTTTGAGGCCCTGGATCTGGCGACTTGGTGCGTTTTTGGGTGATCTACATCGACTGGAAGGAACTTGGATCATCAGTAAAGCTTCCCCGACTCCGGCGTGCTTCATCCATCAACACAGAAGCCGGATCGAGGGGAGATTGGAAGGCTTCTTGGCTTGGCCGAGGAGAGCTTCTCCGGAAATTTAATCACGTCTAACATTTTCTGTGAGGCAAGTAACCCTTGTACACTATCCCTACACATGTCTTCTAGGTCCCAGGAATTTTAACAGATTTTTCCTCATGTCCTGGAACCCCCATTCACCGTTGCCTTGTGCATTCAGTCTGCATTTCTGCAGACAGGAACTTAACAGCAACATCTAGTGTCATTAAGATCCTTGGTTGGCAGTATGATCCTGTGCCGTTAACCCATGTTGGCGGCAACATCTGTGCCGCCAAGTTCAACAAGTTTTGATAGAATGCTTGTTTGATCTTTGGGACATATTTTCCGTACTTCTGAATATAAGTACATGCTGTAGATTTATATTTGGTCAAGTACATGTAGTAGGTTACATCATGGGGCTAGGATGAATTTCTGTATACAGATTTATTTATTTAAATTTCTATAAGTGGACTGTGATCATGAAATAATGCAAAAAAATCTTGAATAATTGGATTTTGGCAGATTAGGGTTTCATAATATTTTCATGTATTCATAATGACTGCTATCAGGTTTTGAAACAGATATACATGACTGCACTACTGTGGGTCATGAGTAGTTAAATTTAGTAGTAAATGCGATTGAATCATGTTTTAATTACTAAAATTGTTTTACAAATATGAAAAATATGAAAAATTGAGCATATAATGGGTTTACTGTTGGGAACCTGTGATTAAATTTTTGTTGCATTTTGATAATAGTAGGTATTGTTATGGATTTAATGAGAGAAAACGGCCATGTTAAACATGCCAAGTTAATTATGTGAAATTCATTTGTTAGAAGCATGCTTAGGGCTATATTAGAGTCAATTATCATTGGGAAACATTAAAAGTATGCCATGTAAACTGATCATGTATATGTGTTAAATTGCATATGTGTGAGTTAAGTGCATGTGAATAATGTAAGTGAATGGGATAAGAGTTAATGTGTTAACTGGCCATTAGTGACACTGCTACTATAGAGGGCTGTGGAACTATACCGTAGTAAAGTCCCTACGGGAAGGTTCAATGTGAGTGATATCCTAAGGGCATTAAGATGAAATCCTGGATGTGGATAAGTACTACTAGTTAGGGTGGAGAGTGCTTCTCTCAGTTCTACACAGTTAACCAAGATCCATTACTGTGTTGCCTAGGTGATGGATAAGTGTATGTGTATATGTGTGTCCTTCTAGTGGTGGTTTGGACTATGTGTCACGGCAACTAAGTGTAAATTGTGAATATGTGTAAGTGAATTGTGAAATGTGCAATGTGTAAATGAGCATGTGAAAGGGTAAAGTGAATGTGTTATCATGTGAACAAGTGTAAACCATTGTGATATGTTTAATTTATGTTAAAATAGCAAGTAAAATGTGTGTATCATTGTGTTAAATTCATGAGAATTTAAATAGAATCCATGCTAGGTGTGATGCTTACTTTATGTGTAGTTCCTTGCTTAAATTGTATACATTGTAATATGATTTGAATGAGATTTGAATCGTTTAAGCGTGTAAATTAAAATGTGTAGAAAGCACGTTATAGGTTTTATACTTAATTGTTGTAAGTCATATAAGCATGTATCATGTGTTTCTAATGCTATAAGTTCCATGCATAGTAATTTAAACTGTATGAACCATAGTACATGTGTTAATTACTTCCATTGAATGTTAGCATATGATGTGTGTAAGGATGATGTATATGGATTGCTTGCTGGGTCTATTTAGACTCATACTTGCTTCGGCGTACAGGTGCAAGTGTCTCCACTTCTTCCGAGGAGATAGTTATGAGCGACTACAAGCGAGAGGAGTAGCTTTGTTGTGGAGATTCCTTCATTGTACTTTTCTTTTCATAGTATGTAATAAATGAACTTCTGTAATTCATTTGAGCAGTGTGATTTATTTTGGAATTGTAATTGTGGACTTATGTACTTCTTCTAAACACTATATGGACTGTGGATAGAATGTGGATGATGGAATAAGAATAATTATTTATTTCCGCTGTCTCTGTAATATTCATGTATGTCTCAATCAAATGTTAATGTTGGGTAAATGTCCCACTGTGACGATGTTCATTATACTGATTTGGATTGGTATAATCGTACCGGTATAAGGAGGGTCGTTACAGAGATTGGTATCAGAGACATAAGGTTGAGATTGTACATGAATATATGTCATCATCTTCATACTATGCTAAGTTTTTATAGAATTGTCCACATGTGTAGAAGTAATTAATAAGGAATGAAAGATAGTTAAGAACATGGTTAGGGATAAATAACTTAGTTTCTAACTGTGATTGAATTGTCTTCCAGGCTATGGCTTCTCGTGGTAGGCGTGGTGTTCTTGCTCGTGAGGATGAGCAGAGGGGAGTGGATAGGGGTGAGCAATAGGCCCTAGCACTACAGGGTCCTACTGTTCTTCCTCCACCACCACCAGTAGACTATAGAGTATTCATGCAAGGCCTGGTGCAGGCTATGTAGACGCAGGCTCATACTCAGGCGGCACTCCAGGCTCAACTGAAGGCTCATGTTAGAAATGTTAGATAGAAGTAGTCTATTTTCATTAAAATGTATGATTGTTATGTTGCTTATGCGTATATATATGTTGTTTATGTTGTTTTTTGTAGCAGGCTCAGGCTCCAGCTCCAGTTCCCTAGGAGCATGGCCATGGTACGTGGTCCTTCCATCATGGAGCGGTTCAAGAGGATGGCTCCACCCTCTTTTAAGGGGAGAGTGATCCATTGCTGGTGGAGAGCTGGATGAGGGAGATCGAGAAGATCTTCTGAGATATTAGGTGTGCCGAGGAGGACAAGGCCAGCTTGGCCACCTATATGCTATAGGAGAGAGCCGATGTGTGGTGGGCTTCGTTACTGCGTACCAGGTTTGAGGATGGTGTTGTTGAGGTAGCATGGGATGAGTTCGTGAGGCTCTTTCAGTCCAAATTCATTCCAGAGCATATCCAGGACAAGATGGAGCAGGAGTTTCTTACTCTGACTCAGGGCTCCATGATCGTACTTGAGTATGAGGCCAGGTTTGCAGAATTGTCTAAATATGCACCTCATATTGTTGCTGATGAGCGCAAAAAGTTGAAGAAGTTCGTGATGGGCCTTAAGCCATCACTGAGGACAAGGCTGGTGGCATTTGACCATCGTACCCTAGATGAGGCCCTTAGTGCTACTTGTAGGCAGGAGGGCGAGATGGAACAGTACCTAGAGGAGAAGAAGGCATCTCAGAAGAGGTCTACGCCTCCATTCCAGCGACATGACAGGAAGAAGGTGGCGTACCAGTCACCGCAGCGTCCAGTGGCAGTGAGCAGTCAGCAGACAACTTCTTAGCAGTCCCCTGGTAGTAGGCCCAGCGGCAAGTAGGAATGCCCTCACTATGGAAGGGCACATGGCAGTACCGAGTGCTGGAAGATGGCAGGGAAGTGCTTAAAGTGCGGGAGTAGTGAGCATCAGATCTGAGACTGTCCCAGACTTCAGCAGGGAGTCCAGCATGGAGTGCCAGTCCCAGCAGTGGCAGCAGCAGCAGCGCCAGCTAGGGGTGTACAAATATGGTCCGAACCGAAAAACGAACCGACCGGTTCGGTTCGGTTTCACGGGTCTAGTTGTTCAATTCAGTTTCAGATTGGGAAACCGAAATGAACCGTATATATATATATATATTATATATATATATAATATATATATATATATAATATATATATAAAATAGCCAGTAGCACAGTGGAAGGACGCATCGTGCGCCCTTCGCGCGCGCGTAAAAGGCCACTTTTTGGCAATTTTTCCAAAAAAATGCCAGTTTTTTTTTTCAGAAAATGCCAGGTTTTTTTAGAAAAACCTGATTTCGATTTGAACCGAACCGAACCGGTTCGATTTGGTTCACCGAAGGGGTTTAGTTCGGTTCGGTTTCCCTAGTTGTACACCCCTAGCACCAGCTACAGGAAGACCAGGAAGGCCTCGAGCCCAAGCTCGAGTGTTTGCCTTAGCGCGTGAGGATGTCGAGCAGGTGGAGCACGTCACCGAAGGTACAGTTCTTTTCATTGGTGTGCACGCTCGGGTTTTGTTTGATACGGGTGCCACTCACTCGTTCATTTCCGAGCGGTTTGCTAGGCAGTTAGCTGTAGAGTCAGGATTAGAGGTTGAAGAGTTACCCTTTGTCTGTGCACACACCTGCGGGAACGGTATCAACTAGGAAGTGTATTCCGTCGTTACCTGTGTGCATTGAGGATCGAGTCTTAGATGGGTGCTTCTTTTTGCTAAAGATGAAGGACTATGATGCAATTCTTGGTCTAGATTGTCTAGAAGAGCACTATGCATTAGTAGATTATTGTGGAAGAAGATCTTTTTCTGTATTCCTAGTGAGGATGAGTTTTCACACCCATTGCCAAGGAACTTAACGGGAAGGTTTGTCATCTCCGCCAGGAAGGCGATGAGAATGGTGAGCAAGGGATGTGACGCTTTTCTTGCCAGCGTGGTATCAATACCAAAGGCTGATGAGTCACCTACCCTTGAGGAGATTGATGTAGTACAGAAGTTTCTAGACATTTTTCCCGATGATTTGTCTGGATTGCCACCGGTTAGGGAGATAGACTTTACTATAGAGTTGCTTCCAGGCACCTCTCCTATCTCAAAGGCTCCATATCGGATGGCACCTGTGGAGTTAGCTGAGTTAAGGAAGCAGTTGCAGGATTTGCTAGATAAGGGATTTATTCACCCTAGTGTATCTTCTTAGGGCGCACCTATATTATTTGTAAAGAAGAAGGATGGTTCACTTAGGTTGTGCATTGATTATAGGAAGCCCAACCAAGTGACTGTAAGAACAGGTATCCCTTACCACAGATCGATGATCTATTTGACCAGTTGCTGAATGCATCAGTCTTTTCCAAGATTGATTTGCGGTCCGGCTATCATCAGTTGAGATTAGGAGCGAAGATGTATCCAAGACGGCCTTTCGGACTCGTTACGGACATTATGAGTTTTTGGTTCTTCCTTTTGGTCTAACCAACGTCCCTGCAACATTCATGGATCTCATTTAGATAGTTTCATGGTGGTGTTTATTGACGATGTTTGGTTTATTCTCCGGATGAGACCACACACCGTCAGCATTTGAGGATTGTGTTAGAAGTTCTCCGAGAGCACAAGCTGTATGCCAAATCAAAAAGTGCGATTTCTAGATGCATGAGGTTCATTTCCTCGGGCATGTTATCTCCGGTGCTGGTGTAGCAGTTGATCCAGCAAAGGTCCAGGCTGTATTAGATTGGGAGATTCCCAGGACCCCGTCGGAGATTCGAAGTTTCCTTGGTTTAGTGGGTTATTATCGACGATTTATTAAGGGATTTGCATCTATCGCCGCACCTTTGACTAAGCTAACCAGGAAGGGTGTGAAGTTTGTATGGTCCGAGGAGTGTGAGAGTAGCTTTCAATTATTGAAGGCTAAGCTTACTTCTGCACCGGTATTGGTTTTACCGAGTGGTGAAGAAGGTTTTGCCATTTACTCGGATGCGTCTCGGATTGGTTTAGGCTGTGTGTTGATGCAGCAGGGAAGGGTAGTGGCATATGCTTCTCGTCAATTGAAAGAGCATGAGCGTAACTATCCGACTCATGATTTGGAGCTTGCGGCAGTGGTTCATGCACTAAAGATCTGGAGGCACTATCTTTATGGTGTCAGATTTGAGGTGTTCACTGACCATAAAAGCTTGAGGTATCTCTTCTCTCAAAAGGAATTAAACCTGCAACAGAGGAGATGGATTGAGTTCCTCAAGGATTACGACTTCGACCTTTAGTATCATCCAAGAAAGGCGAATGTCATAGCGGATGCTCTTAGCAGGAAGAGGTCTTTACTCCAGCAGGATTGGAAGATGTTGGAGGATGTTGCTTGTGCGATGACTGAGTTAGAGCCATTATTATGTCAGGCTTTTGTAGCTCAGTTGTCCATTCGGTCTACTGTGCTTGATGAGGTGATTGAGCAGCAGAAGACTAATCTTAGGCTTCAGGAATTACTAGGCAAGGCGGGAATTGCTCGTGATAAGGATGGTGTGATTAGATTTCATCACCGAGTTTGTGTTCCCGATGTGATGGATGTCCGTGGGCATGTTCTAGCAGAAGCTCATAGGTCGAGATTCTCTATTCATCCAGGTAACACTAAGATGTACCAGGATTTAAAGAGATCATTTTGGTGGTCTGGCATGAAGAAGGACGTAGCGGATTTTGTATCCAGGTGTTTAGTATGCCAGCAAGTGAAGGCGGAGCGGTAGCGACCATCTAGTCTAATGCAGAAGATGGAGATCCCTGTATGGAAGTGGGAGGCCATCACTATGGATTTTGTAATGGGTTTGCCTAGGTCAGTTAGAGGCAATGACTCGATTTGGGTAGTTGTAGATAGATTCTCTAAGACTGCGCATTTCTTGCCTATGAAAAAGAAGCAGTCCGTTGAGAGTTTAGCTAGGTTGTATGTTAGTAGCATTATTAGGTTGCATGGTGTGCCGAAGTCAATCATTTCGGATCGAGATCCGAGATTTACTTCGAGGCTGTGGAAGGGTCTTCAGGATGCTTTAGGTTTCGAATTGAAGCTTAGTTTGGTGTTCCATCCCCAGACAGATGGACAGTCCAAGAGGACTATCCAGATGCTCGAGGATATGTTGAGAGCGTGTGTGTTGGATTGGAAGGGTGATTGGGAACTTCATCTACCTCTTGTGGAGTTCGCGTATAACAACAGTTTTCATGCGAGTATTGGTATGGCTCCATTTGAGGCGTTGTATGGTAGGCCTTGTAGATCTCCTTTGTGTTGGGAGGAGACTGATGATAGGCAGCTGATTGGTCCGGAGTTAGTATAGGAGACTTCGGATAAGATCCAGCTTATCAGGAAGAGGCTGGTTGCAGTACAAGATAGGCAGAAGAGTTACGCCAACAACAAGAGAAAGGATTTAGAGTTCGAGGAGGGCGAGCATATCTTTCTGAAGATTTCACCTACTCGAGGTGTAGTCAGATTTGGCAGGCATGGTAAGTTGATTCCTAGTTCATTGGCCCGTATGAGATTCTCAGACGTTTGGGCAGCGTGGCATATGAGCTAGCTTTACCCCCGGCGTTAGCTAGTGTTCAACCTGTTTTCCACATATCTATGCTCAAGAGATATGTCTGAGATCCATCTCATGTGATTAGTCATGAGCCAGTGGAGATCCAGCCAGATCTGTCTTATGTTGAGCAACCAATAGCTATTCTTGATCGAAAAGTTCAGCATCTCCGGAACAAGAACATTGCGTCCGTGAAGGTGCTATGGCGGAACTTCTCACAAGAGGAGGCTACTTGGGAGCTTGAGGATGCTATGAAGAAGAAGTATCCCCAATTGTTTAAGTAGTGTCGGTCTAACTTTGAGGACAAAGTTTTTTTAAGGGGGAGAGGGTGTAAGGCCCTCGAATTTCGCCCTTTTATTTTAGTTGTTTAGTCATGTGATATGTTGGTTGCTTTGTGTATATAACTATGTGTATATATGTGTATGTGTATCTACATGTATAATTATTATACAAATTGTATTTAAATAATGTTGTGCATATATATATATATATTATGTACATATTGTTTTATTTATACTGAATATATGGTATGTAAGATATACGTTATGTATTGCATGTATATGTGTATAGTGTATGTAAGTTTCGGGCATTTCTGTGTTCTGGCCGAAGTGCAGGTTAACGTCAACATGCATGGACGTTTGGGGGAGAGTCGACGTCCAGATCGATGGACGCCAACTCCCAGTAGACGACCAAGAATGTGGACGTCTATTTCCCTAGAATTTTTTCGGGTTCTGATCCGGAAATGTCCGCGATTCTTTCGCCCCCTGTTATGGAAACCGTCCCAACGGTAGGATTTTGCCCTAAGTGCATGACCCGACCCTTAGGTTGTATAAAAACACCCTCTTGAGGCCAGAATAGGTCTTTTGGATCTTTGGTCAAAACCCTAGAACTTTGTGCGAACCTGAAACTTTGAGGCTCTGGATCTGGCGACTCGAAGTAAAGCTTCCCCGACTCCGGCGTGCTTCGTCCATCAACACAGAAGCCGGATCGAGGGGACATTGGAAGGCTTCTTGGCTTGGCCGAGGAGAGCTTCTCTGGAAATTTAATCATGTCTAACATTTTATGTGAGGCAAGTAACCCTTGTACACTATCCCTACACATGTCTTCTAGGTCCCAGGAATTTTTACAGATTTTTCCTCGTGTCCTGGAACCCCCATTCACCGTTGCCTTATGCTTTCAGTCTGCATTTCTGCAGACAAGAACTTAACGGAAACATCTAGTGCCATTAAGATCCTTGGTTGGCGGCATGATCCTGTGCCATTAACCCATGTTGGCGGCAACATATGTGCCGCCAAGTTCAACAGGTTTTGACAGAATGCTTGTTTGATCTTTGGGACACATTTTTTGTACTTCTGAATATAAGTACATGCTGTAGATTTTATATGTGGTCAAGTACATGCAGTAGGTTACATCATGGGGATAGGACAAATTTATGTGTACAGGTTTATTTATTTAAATATCTATAAGTGGACTGTGATCATGAAATAATGCTGAAAATTCTTGAATAATTGGATTTTGGCACATTAGAGTTTCATAGTATTTTCATGTATTCGTAATGACTGTTATCAGGTTTTGAAACTGATATACATGACTGTACTACTGTGGGTCATGAGTAGTTAAATTTAGTGGTAAATGCGATTGAATCATGTTTTAATTACTAAAATTGTTTTACAGATCTGAAAAATATGAAAAATTGAGCATGTAATGGGTTTACTGTTGGGAACCTGTGATTAAATTTTTGTTGCATTTTGATAATAGTAGGTACTGTTATGGATTTAATGAGAGAAAACGACCATGTTAAACATGTCATGTTAATTATATGAAATTCATTTGTTAGCAGCATGCTTAGGGCTATATTAAGAGTCAATTATCATTGGGAAACAGTAAAAGCATGCCATGTAAACTGATCATGTATATGTGTTAAAATGCACGTGTGTGAGTTAAGTGCATGTGAATAATGTAAGTGAATGGGATAAAGAGTTAATGTGTTAAGTGACACTATTACTATAGAGGGCTGTGGAACTATACCGTAGTAAAGTCCCTACGGGAAGGTTCAATGTGAGTGATATCCTAAGGGCATTAGGATAAAATCCTCGAGGTGGACAAGTACCACTGGTTAGGGTGGAGAGTGCTTCTCCCGATTCTGCGCAGTTAACCAAGATCGACTATTGTGTTTCCTAGGTGATGGATAAGTGTATGTGTATATGTGTGTCCTTCTAGTGGTGGTTTAGACTATGTGTCACGCCAACTAAGTGTAAATTGTGAATATGTGTAAGTGAATTGTAAAATGTGCAATGTGTAAATGAGCATGTGAAAGGGTAAAGTGAATGTGTTACCATGTGAACAAGTATAAACCATTGTGAATATGTTTAATTTATGTTAAAACAACAAGTAAAATATGTGTATCATTATGTTAAATTCATGAGAATTTAAATAGAATCCATGCTAGGTGTGATGCTTACTTTATGTGTAGTTCCTTGCTTAAATTGTATACATTGTAATATGATTTGAATGAGATTTGAATCGTTTAAGCGTGTAAATTAAAATGTGTAGAAAGCACGTTATAGGTGTTATACTTAATTGTTGTAAGTCATATAAAGCATGTATCATGTGTTTCTAATGCTATAAGTTCCATGCATAGAAATTTAAATTGTATGAACCATACTACATGTGTTAATTACTTCCATTGAATGTTAGCATATGCATATGATGTGTGTAAGGATGATGTATATGGATTGCTTGCTGGGTCTATTTAGACTCATACTTGCTTTGATGTACAGGTGCAAGTGTCTCCACTTCTTCCGAGGAGATAGTTAGGAGTGACTCCGAGCGAGAGGAGTAGCTTTGTTGTGGAGATTCCTTCATTGTACTTTTCTTTTCACAGTATGTAATAAATGAACTTTTGTAATTCATTTGAGCAATGTGATTTATTTGGGAATTGTAATTGTGGACATATGTACTTCTTCTAAACACTATATGGACTGTGGATAGAATGTGGATGATGGAATAAGAATAATTATTTATTTCCGTGTTCTCCTTAATATTCATGTATGCCTCAATCAAATGTTAATGTTAGGTAAATGTCCCACTGTGACGACGTTCATTATACCAATGTGGATTGGTATAATTCTACCGGTATAAGGAGGGTCGTTACAGATTGCTTGAAATTTGCAAGTGTGGGGAGTGGATGAGGAAGAGTATAGCCGTGACCAGAGAGCTCTCCACTCGGTGATTGAGGATTAGGTTATAGAGTTAGCAAGTGTGGACAAGCGGAAGCCAGAAGTCAGATTCTGGGAAAGGAAAATCTGAAGGCAAGATGGAACAACAAGGTAACAAAAAGTTGAAAGGAGTTGTGCACAAAAATGAAAAAAATGGACCCTGCAAGTATCGTGGCAAAATAGGCCCTAGATCCATAGAGTGTTGGAGAAAGCTGGGTGTTTGTTTGTGATGTGGTAATAAAAACCACCAGATTTCAGAATGCCTTATGTTAAAGGAACCATAAAAGGGAACTAGTTCTCATAAAGGTTAGTGCAAGAAAGGCAAACTATAGGCTTTGCCGCATAAGGAATCTGAGAAATGTGGGATCGTTGAAGGTATTATTCTAGTCCATTCCAAATCGATGCATGTTTTTTTTATACTGGAGCAACTCATTCATTTACATCTTCTAGTTTTTCCTCTACCTTGTTTGTGGAGCCTAAACCTTTGAAAGAAGAACTTATATATGATATCAACATTGCTAGGCATGGGGGTTAAGTTAACTCAGTTTTATCCCTCTAGTGAAGTCATAGTATTGATCACAAGTTACATGTAGATCTGATAGTTTTAGATATGGAAGAATATGATGTAATTCTAGGAGCTAAATGGTGGCCAAATACTATGTTAATGTAGATTGTAGGTAAAATAAGATGGTGTTCGATATTCCTAACCAACCCAAGTTTATTTCTCGGATGCTCATAGTCAGCAATCACCACTTCTTATCTCTGCTCTTTGAGCTTGTAGACTAATTTGTCAGGGGTGTAATGCTTATATAGCTTGTGTTGGTAAGTAAAGATAAGGGACCCATATTGGAGGACATACCAATAGTTAGGGAGTTTTCGGGAGTATTTCTAAATGACTTGCCAATATTACCTCCAGAAAGGGAAATCAACTTTACAATAGAACTTGTGCTAGGAGCTATCCTAGTATCTAAAGCACCATATAGAATGGCACCAGCTGAACTAAAAGAACAATTGTTGGATTTGTTAAAGAAGAGATTTATTCGACCTAGCACATCTCCCTAGGGGGAGCCCGTGTTATTTGTTAGAAAGAAAGATGGATCATTGAGGCTATGAGTTGATTATCGACAATTGAATTAGTTGACTATCAAAAATAAATATATATTACCCAAAATAGATGAATTATTCGATCAGCTATCAGGGGCTCAATATTTCTCTAAAATTGATCTTAGGTTTGGGTATCATCAACTAAGAATCAAAGAAGATGATATTTATTAGACAACTTTCTACAGCATATACGAAAATTATGAATTTATGGTGATGCCATTTAGGTTAACTAATGGACCAACTGTCTTCGTGCAATTAATGAACACAATGTTCAGACCATATCTTGATTAGTTTGTAGTAGTATTCATAGATGATATCTTGATTTATTCAAAGACTCGACAAGAACATGAACAACATTTAAGAATCTCCTTGCAGTTATTGAAGGATTATCAGTTATATGTAAAACTGAGTAAGTGTGAATTTTGGCTAGAAGAAGTGTCATTTCTTGGGCATGTAATCTCTAAAAAGGAAATTTATGTGGATCCATATAAAATTGAGGCAGTAAAAATTGCTCGAGACCAACTAATGTAATAAAGGTTCGTGGTTTTCTGGGACTAGCTGGATATTATAGGAAGTTTGTGAAGATTTTTCAAAGAAAGCTATTCCTTTAAGTAGGTTGACAGAGAAAGGTAATCCTTTGGAATGGACAGAAGAATGTGAACAAAGTTTTCAAACTTTAAAGAGCTACTTGATATCGACTCTGATATTAGCATTACCTTCTACAGGAGGAGGATATGAAGTCTATACAAATGCTTCTAATATAGGGTTAGGTGTGGTATTAATGCAACAAAAGAGAGTAATTGCTTATGCCTCAAGACAACTAAAGAAGCATGAAGAGAATTACCCTATACATGACCTGAAATTGGCTGTTGTTGTGTTTGTTTTAAAAATTTGGAAATAGTACTTGTATGGTGAACAATTTATAGTTTATTCTAATCATAAGAGTTTGACATACTTATTTTCTCAGAAAGAATTAAATATGAGACAAAGAAAGTGGTTATAATGTTTGAAAGATTTCGATTTTTCTATTCAGTATCACTTAGGCAAAGGTAATGTTGTGACAGATGCCTTAAGCAGGAAATCAATAACAATGATGTCTACCATGATGGTTAAGGAATGAAGATTATTGAAAAAACTTTCTCAGTTGAATCTAAAATTAGATCACAAGGCAGAGCGTACATTACTAATAATATGAAAGTTCAATCAGTTTTACTTGAAGAAATTAAAGAATATCAAGAAAAGGACCAAATGTTAGTTGATATTAAGGAACACTTAGAGCAAAGATCTGACTTTAAACTTGCAAAAGATGGAAGATTACTATTTGAAAGAATTTGTGTACCTAATTACACACATCTTAAGCAAAAAATCTTTAAAGAAGGCCATAAGTCACATTATACCATATATCCTAGAGGGACAAAAATGTATCAAGATTTAAAGAAAAGTGTAACGTCGCGTGCTTTTCAGATCCTTATGGATCATGTGTGTGATGGTTGTGATGGCCATTGTGAGGCCAGTGTGGTTTGGACGTGTGGTGTGTGCAGGTGTGGTACAGGTTTGGTCCTGAAACAAGATAGGACCTGCTGCAATTGATTAGGAGTTGACGGCCAAGGTGTGGTCGTTCACTGGTTTGGCGTCCATCAAAGGTGACGCCAACCCTATGAACTTAACGGCAGGCTTTGTGGATGTCTACTGTGACGGTTCCCTAAATGGCATTAGGGTTGACGCCAACTTGGACGACCTGCAGAATATAGGTCTGCCCGAGGACAGTTTCCTCAGCTCATTCTCCCTCTCCCTTGCCGTGTTTTCATGCCCCTTGCTTCCCCACTACTTCCAACAGTTGTATAAGGTTAGTTGGAGGATCGTGGAATGTGAGGTGGTGACGAATCAGCCAAGGAAACGCCGGAGCGAGGTGTAATCGCCGTAGGAGCTCGCGGAGGGTTTGGTGTGAAGCAGGAGAATTTAGGAGGTTTAAGCGTGTATTGAGGTAGGGAACAATCCCTTTAGTCCCTATAGGTTGTGATAACGCATCTGGAACGCATGAATTTGCAGGTTAATTGTGTTTTTGGGTAATGGTACTTCATGCGGGGTTGATGGGTGGTTTGACCAATATTTTAACAAAGGAAACATGTTGTTTCGAGTTAATTAGGATTCATGCATGTTAGAGGAAGTGATTCCTCATGTTTTTCTGTTAAATTTAGGACTGGAAATACTTGAGGTATCAGCCCAGGGTTTCTGTGAAGTTGATGGCCGAAGATCTTGGCGTCAACATCGATTGACGCCGGGTTCTTCAGCTGGGAGATTAACGGCTATATACCTTGCCGTTTAGATCCCATCGATGGTAGTCGATGTTTCCGTCAGCATGCTTTTGGTTTAAATATTGATATATTGAATATTTATTGATATCGAGCGGTGCAATGATAATTGTGGTGCACCTAGTGCTCGTGGTTTCTGAGACTAGCGTACTGGGTACGCAGTTGGCTAGTTCTTTACGTGTTGGCGTGGTGTTCACGTGTAGTGAACTACTAGTGCACGTGGTTTACGTGAGTCTTCACGTGGTTTGTGTGACGTGCACGTGGTTTTGTGTACGTGGCGAGTAGTACGACGCCTACCGTGGTTACCTCTCCAGTTGGGTGCCCCAAGTTCTCTGTGAGCCAGGCTGTTAGCTCGGGGCTTTGTCCCGGTACTTGTGTTGTACCGTCGAGGTCTGTGTCGTCTGACTTGGACACCCTCACTCATGTGTTCGAGTTGTACGTCCGGCTGAGGGAAAGACGACAGTGGGACAGTGACACTTGTGTTTGTCTTTAGTCACTTGTAGCGCACTCGTAGTTGGGGGTACGGACACCAGTAGTCGACACTGGTCCCCAGCTAGTCCTTTTCCAGTGCCTCACTCTAAAGGGCCCAGGCCAGGGTCTCTAGAGGTGCCAGGCATGGGCCTGCGACCGTGTGGTCCGCAGGTGGTGGTGTTTAGTTGGTCTCCACAGTTGCTTGACCTTTTCACGTGGAGCGGCAACTGGACCTTTCGTTCGTGGCTGCGAGACTGAGAGGTAGACCTGTGTTAGCTTGTCCGAGTCGGTCTCTGGTGTCGCGAACCAGTTCACGTGGATCGTGTTTGGAGGTCTCTACTTTAGCTCGTACACCTGTACTGATTTGCCATTTAATTATTACTGTTTTTTTCGTAGTCAGCAGGCGGTGAGTACTTTTACAGCTTTCATATCCTGCTTAGCAGTTCTATAAATTGTTGGTATTGTTTACTGCTTTTGTACCTGTGTTTTTTGTTTGCTCGATTTTGGGGGAGTTCCCTACTGAGCCAGTGACTAGCGAGGCTCACCCCTACCCCCCCAGGTGAGAGCGAGGAGGACGTTTCTCGACCGTCGTCCAGTTCAGAGCCGCGTCGTAGCGGTGCAGGGTCAGTACCTCCGGCAGTGTAGTCTCAGTAGTGCAGTGTAGTAGCAGCAGTGTAGCAGTAGTGGTGTAGTTAGTTGTTTACTTTCTTCAGTGTACCTCGGGTATGCCCCAGGCTCTTATACTTTCTTTTAGTTTTGTGGAAATATGGCTATGTAAACTTGTGAAATATATATATATGAAATGGTGTGTTCCTTTGTGTTTACAAGGACTGTGGTGTGGTATCCCTTGCGAGGCTTCGGCCCGTTCGCGGGAGGCGGACTCGGATCAAGTACGTTATCGGTTTAACAGACTTGAACGAGGTATTCCGCCACAGTTGGTATCAGAGCAAGGTCTATGTTAATATAAGGGAACTAGAAAGATACATAGCCTTATTTCGGTCTTTGTACACTGCTGGTAAGGGCCCTGGTTTCTGATAATTTATTGTTTTATGTTTTGTTTGGTGTTTTGTTTATGTAGAAATTTGAAATGGCTGATAGAAGAGATTGGGGTGGTGGAGGAGATGATCCAGAGGAAAGCACTCAGCGTATGATAGAGAGGATCTGGGAGAGCCTCACTGATATCCAAAGGAGGATAGATCAGCAGGCGCTGGTACCACCGGTTGCAGTGCCACCTGGGGATGGAGAGACTGTACCTATAGTTCTAGTTCCGCCACCGCAAGGAGAGGAAGTGCCTTTTGTAGCACCCTTGCCACCACCACCACCAGTGTTATTAGCAGAGGAACCAGTGATGCAAGTTGAGAAGTTTCTGGATTGCAGCCGCCTACTTATTCAGGAGGGCCAAATCCAGATACAGCGGAACACTGGGTCCATAAGATTGAAAGAGTCTTTGCGACCATGAGATGTCTGGCAGCAAATAAAGTTGTGCTAGCTGCCTATCAGTTGAGGGGTTTTCCATTGGAATGGTGGTGATTGAAGATGCAGACCACCTTCGCAGGCAGGACAGAAGAGGCTATCACTTGGTCGGAATTTCTTGATGTATTTAACGATACATTCTTTCCGATTCAAGTGCAGCAAGTGAAGAGAGAGCAGTTTCGGACACTCCAGCAAGGTAACTCTTCAGTTTTAGAGTACCAGATGAGGTTTATGGCGCTTAGCCGATATGCGCCTTATGTAGTATCAGATAATAATATGATGGTTGAGTATTTCATTAGAGGTTTGAGAGTAGAGTTGCAGGATGCAATAGTACCTCTCATGTGTAAAACAGTGGAAGAAGCAGCTCAGAGGGCAGCTACATTGGAGAGGTCTATTCGGACTCGTCAAGTGGGCGAGTCAGACTCAGGTAGTTTTCGGCTACCGCACCATCAGTGGGTGCGAGTAAAAGTAAAGCACCAGCAGGACCTTCTTCATCAGGCTTTGGTAAATGGGGCCAGAAATGAAGCAAGCATTTAAAGGTAAAGGAAGAGGATGGGAGGTCGACAGCAATTTCAGCAAGGTCGTGGTAGACCAGAAGTGGAGGAGTCGCAGCAGAGTACTGCCAGGCAACCCATTATTCCACCAGGGTATAGATGTTATAATTGCAATCAGCCGGGGCATTTGATTCGTAATTGCCCCTATCCAAGAGAGTATGGGTATGGAAGAGGTGTGCAGCAGCAGCCTCAGCAGTCTCAGTAGCCACAGGCAGGTCATGGCAGAGGAGCACCGCAGCAGCGAGGAAGAGGCCAGGTATGGCTATCACCCGAGCCCAGGCGGAGGCATCAAATATGATAGAAGGTACTTTACCTCTTTATGACTATTCAGAAAGAGTTTTATTTGATTCGAGTGCCTCTCATTCTTTAATTTCCAAAGAATTTCTGGATTGCATGATTCATCCTTTAGAGGAAAAGTCTTGTGAGTTAGTAGTGGAGGTTCCCTCGGGTGAGTTCCTGCTCACTTCAAGCTATATAGATGAAGCTCCTGTTATGATTGAAGGGAACCAGATGCCAGGTCGGTTATATGCCTTGCAATTGACAGATTATGAATTATTTGGGTATGGATTGGCTTGAGAGTTATGGAGTAATGCTAGATTGCAGAAAGAAAAGGATCAGGTTTTGTCATCCTAATGGTGCAATATTTGAATATCAAGGTATGCTTTTTTATACCTCTAAGTTTCTAATTTCTGCAATTAGAGCTAGAAAGTGATAAATGCTGGATGTGTGGCTTATTTAGCCTCGGTAAGTCTGGTAGAAGCTAGTCAGTCAGTGGAAGTAGTTCCTGTGGTTAGGGAATTTGCTGATGTTTTTCCTGAAGATTTGCCTGGTTTAGCTCCACATAGAGAGGTGGACTTTACCATTGAGTTACTGCCAGGTACCATGCCGATTTCTAAAGCCCCATATAGGATGGCACCAGCAGAACTTAAAGAATTGAAAAAGCAATTAGAAGAGTTGTTGCAGAAAGGGTTTATTAAACCGAGTCATTCCCCGTGGGGAGCACCGGTATTGTTTGTGAAAAAGAAAGATGGAAGTTTTCGTATGTGTATTGATTATAGAAAGCTAAATGATGTGACCATTAAGAATAAGTACTCATTACCAAGAATAGATGATCTGTTTGATCAGTTGCAACCAACGAAGGTATTTTCTAAAATTGATTTGAGGTCTGGGTACCATCAGTTGAGAATTAAAGAGGAGGATATAGATAAAACAGCATTCAGAACCTGATATGGTCACTATGAATTTGTGGTTATGCTTGACCAAAGCTCCTGCAGGTTTTATGGATCTGATGAATAGAATTTTTCATCCGTATTTGTACCAATTCATTGTGGTCTTTATAGATGATATTCTGATTTATTCAGCATCTGAAGAAGAGCATGCAGCTCATTTGAGGTTTACCCTGCAGTTGTTAAGAGATAATCAGTTGTTTGCTAAATTCAATAAGTGTGAATTTTGGTTGAAAGAAATTCAATTTCTGGGTCATGTCATCTCAGCTAAAGGAGTAGCAGTGGACCCAAGTAAAGTGGAAGCAGTGATGAAATGGGAAGTGCCTAAGACAATTATTGAGATTAGAAGTTTTCTGGGATTGGCAGGTTATTATAGGCGCTTCATACAAGATTTTTCTAAGATTGCGGCACCTATGACCAAATTAACCAGGAAAGGTGTACCATTTGTGTGGTCCGGTGAATGTCAGAAAAGTTTTATGGAATTGAAGAAGAGGCTTACAACAGCACCCATATTGACATTACCGGCAGGAAGTGGTGGTTTTGTGGTATATACAGATGCTTCAAGGAGAGGACTTGGCACAGTGCTTATGCAGCATGGTAAAGTAAAGCTTATGCGTTCAGGCAATTGAAGCCGGCAGAGGAGAATTACCCCACTCATGACTTGGAATTGGCAGCAGTTGTGTTTGCTTTGAAAATGTGGAGGCATTATCTGTATGGTGAGAGATTTGAGATCTTTACAGATCATAAAAGTTTGAAGTATATCTTCTCGCAGAAGGATTTAAATCTCTGTCAGTGCAGATGGATTGAATATTTAAAAGATTATGATTTCAGTTTGACTTACCATCCGGGTAAGGCCAATGTTGTAGCAGATGCCTTGAGCAGAAAGGCATATAAATTTGATGATGATAAAGAATGGAAGCTGTATGAAGAGATAGTGGAGAACTCCTTGTATGTGCCCAGTAGTCAGCGACGGGCAGTACTAGCTGCTAGTGCTGTAGAGCCATCCTTGTATTGGCAGATTGTTGAGGCTCAGAGAGCAGATGTAGATCTAGCTGAGATTGTAAAAATGGAAGGAGTTACCATTGATGATAATTGTGTGATTAGACTCAGCAGGAGGCAGTTATTTGTACCAACTGAAAGAGAGGTGAAGCAGCGAGTGTTGGAAGAGGCTCATAAATCAAGTACACTATCCATCCGGGTAGTACTAAAATGTACTATGATTTGAGAAAGCATTTCTGGTGGCCTCATATGAAAAAGAAAATAGCAGAGTTTGTTGCAAGATGTGCTATCTGTCAACAGATTAAAGCAGAACATCAGAAGCCTGGAGGTCTATTGCAACCGTTGCCCATTCTACAGTGGAAATGGGATGATATTGCCATGTACTTTGTGGCAGGTTTACCAAGATCGAGTTCCGAACATAATGGAATATGGGTATTTGTTGACAGATTAACTAAGGTGTGCAGATTAGTAGCAGTAAGTATGTCTTGGACAGTGGATAAATTAGCAAAAGTTTATGTTGAAAGAATTGTTCCACTGCATGGTATCCGAAGACTATTGTGTCTGACAGAGATCCAAGATTTACTTCTAGTTTTTGAAGAAGTCTGCAAAAAGTAATTGGCACTAAGCTGAGATATAGCTCCGCTTATCATCCCCAGACAGATGGTCAGACAGAGAGGACTATCCAGACGATTGAAGATATGTTACGGGCTTGTTGTTTAGTTTGGGGAGGTAATTGGGAGCATCATTTGGGAATGGTTGAGTTTTCCTATAATAATAGTTATCATACCAGTCTTGGGATGGCACCGTATGAAGCTTTATATGGAAGGCCATGTAGAACCCCATTGAACTGGCATGAAGTGGGAGAAAGGCAATTAGTGGGTCCTGAATTGATTCAGCAAACCACAGAAGTAGTGAAGCTTATTAAGGAAAAATCGCAGGCAGCTCAAAGCAGACAAAAGAGTTATGCAGATAACCGGAGGAGACCACTTCAGTTTGAAGTGGGAGATTTTGTTTTCTTGAGAGTTTCCCCGAGTAAAGGTATTATGAGATTTGGCAAGACTGGAAAATTGAGCCCAAGATATGTGGGACCTTTCCAGGTGATTGAGAGAATTGGGGAAACAACTTATAGGCTGGATTTACCAGCAGATTTTGCGGATGTCCATGATATATTTCATGTCTCTATGATAAGAAAATGTATTGAAGATCCAGCTCAAATAATCAGTTATCAAGGTGGTGACCTGAGGCCGGATATGACCATGCCAGAGTATCCGGTGCAAATCACTGATCGAAAGATAAAGAAGTTAAGAAATAAAGAAATTGAGTTAGTTAAAGTGCGATGGGAAAATAGGTTGGGTGGTAAGGATACCTGGGAGTTAGCTGAGGAGATGGCTAAGGGGTATCCCTATCTGTTTGAATAAGGTTTTGTATTTCTTTGTAGATGATAGTACTTGTAAAAGTGTGTATGTTTAAGTTGTTTAAGTTTGAGTTGTGTTATGAATTTTGAGGTTGAAATTTTCTTTTTAGATGATAGTATTATAACGTCACGTGCTTTTCGGATCCTTATGGATCATGTGTGTGATGTTGTGATGGCCATTGTGAGGCCAGTGTGGTTTGGACGTGTGGTGTGCTCAGGTGTGGTACAGGTTTGGTCCTGAAACAAGATAGGACCTGCTGCAATTGATAGGAGTTGACGGCCAAGGTGTGGTCGTTGACTGGTTTCGCGTCCATCAAAGGTGGCGCCAACCCTATGAACTTAACGGCAGGCTTTGTGGACGTCTACTGTGACGGTTCCCTAAACGGCATTAGGGTTGATGCCAACCTGTACGACCTGCAGAATATAGGTCTGCTCGAGGACAGTTTCCTCAGCTCATTCTCCCTCTCCCTTGCCCTGTTTTCATGCCCCTTACTTCCCCACTACTTCCAACAGTTGTATAAGGTTAGTTGGAGGATCGTGGAACGTGAGGTGGTGACGAATCGGCCAAGGAAACGCCGGAGCAAGGTGTAATCGCCGTAGGAGCTCGCGGACGGTTTGGTGTAAAGCAAGAGAATTTAGGAGGTTTAAGCGTGTATTGAGGTAGGGAACGATCCCTTAGTCCCTATAGGTTGTGATAACGCATTTGGAACGCATGAATTTGCAGGTTAATGTGTTTTTGGGTAATGGTACTTCATGCGGGGTTGATGGGTGGTTTGACCAATTTAACAAAGGAAACATGTTGTTTCGAGTTAATTAGGATTCATGCATGTTAGAGGAAGTGATTCCTCATGTTTTTCTGTTAAATTTAGGATTGGAAATACCTGAGGTATCAGCCCAGGGTTTCTGTGAAGTTGATGGCTGAAGATCTTGGCGTCAACATCGATTGACGCCAGGTTCTTCAGCTGGGAGATTAACGGTTATATACCTTGCTGTTTACATCCCATCGACGGCAGTCGATGTTGCCGTCAGCATGCTTTTGGTTTAAATATTGATATATGGAATATTTATTGATATCGAGCGGTGCAATGATAATTGTGGTGCACCTAGTGCTCGTGGTTTCTGAGACTAGCGTACTGGGTACGCAGTTGGCTGGTTCTTTACGTGTTGGCGTGGTGTTTACGTATAGTGAACTACTAGTGCACGCGGTTTACGTGAGTCTTCACGTGGTTTGTGTGACGTGCACGTGGTTTTGTGTACGTGGCGAGTAGTACGACGCCTACCGTGGTTACCTCTCCAGTTGGGTGCCCCAGGTTCTCTGTGAGCCAGGTTGTTAGCTCGAGGCTTTGTCCCGGTACTTGTGTTGTACCGTCGAGGTCTGTGTTGTCTGACCTGGACACCCTCACTCCTGTGTTCGAGTTGTACGTCCGGCTGAGGGAAAGATAACAGTGGGACAGTGACACTTGTGTTTGTCTTTAGTCACTTGTAGCACACTCGTAGTTGGGGGTACGGACACCAGTAGTTGACACTGGTCCCCAGCTAGTCCTTTTCCAGTGCCTCACTCTAGAGGGCCCAGGCCAGGGTCTTCAGAGGTGCCAGGCATGGGCCTGCGACCGTGTGGTCTGCAGGTGGTGGTGTTTAGTGGGTCTCCACAGTTTCTTGACCTTTTCACGTGGAGCGGCAGCTGGACCTTTCGTCCGTGGCTGTGAGACTAAGAGGTAGACCTGTGTTAGCTTGTCCGAGTCAGTCTCTGGTGTCGCGAACCAGTTCACGTGGCTCGTGTTTGGCGGTCTCTACTTTAGCTCGTACATCTGTACTGATTTGCCGTTTAATTATTACTGTTGTTTTTCGTAGTCGGCAGGCGGTGAGTACTTTTACAGCTTTCATATCCTGCTTAGCTGTTCTATAAATTGTTGGTACTGTTTACTGCTTTTTGTACCTGTGTTTTTGGTTTGCTCAGTTTTGGGGAAGTTCCCTACTGAGCCAGTGACTAGCGAGGCTCACCCCTACCCCCACAGGTGAGAGCGAGGAGGACGTTTCTCGACCGTCGTTCAGTTCAGAGCCGCGTCGTAGCGGTGCAGGGTCAGTACCTCCGGCAGTGTAGTCTCAGTAGTACAGTGTAGTAGCAGCAGTGTAGCAGTAGTGGTGTAGTTAGTGTTTACTTTCTTCAGTTGTACCTCGGGGTATGCCCCAGGCTCTTGTACTGTCTTTCAGTTTTGTGGAAATATGGCTATGTAAACTTGTGAAATATATATATGAAATGGTATGTTCCTTTGTGTTTACACGGACTGTGGTGTGGTATCCCTTGCGAGGCTTCGGCCCATTCGCGGGAGGCGGACTCGGATCAAGTACGTTATCGGTTTAACGGACTTGAACGAGGTATTCCGCCACAAAAAGCTTCTGGCGGCCTAACATGAAAAGAGAAATAGCTAGTTATGTATCTCAATACCTGACCTGTCAATGAGTCAAAGTTGAACATCAAAGGCCTGCAAGAAAATTGAAATCACTAGAGCTTCCAGAGTGGAAGTGTAAAAGTATAGAACAACTCCAACTATGTGATATAAGGCTGATATATGTATATATAGAGTGTTACGTTATTGTTCCACTTAATCAATTGACATCTGTGTGCACTCAAATTTTCTGCTACACTCGGAGCATCACAGTCTTTTTTTTCAATTTAAGGGCGACTCAATAGGTTTTCCATTATCTAAGGAGTCATTTCTATGAGACTCGATTCTTTTATATTAGACTCAGAAGTTTTGTCTTTTATTCGAGTAGATTTTGTGAGACTTGATGACTCAAAAGTTGTCTTTATTCAGGGAGTCATTTGGTCTCTAAGAGTCGATTCTAATAAGTCTAGAGAGTCGATTTGCTCAAGGAGTCAATTCCTTTATCTTGAGAGTCTTGTTTACTTGAGAGTAAATTTCATTTAAAGAGTCGATTCTATTAAACGACAATCAATTGCATTCGCAGAATCGATTTTGGTAAATAAGAGTCAATTTCATTTAGAAAGTCAATTCTGTTAAATAAGAAAAGAACCGATTTCATTCAAAGAATCAATTTTGTTAAATAAGACTGGAGAGTTAGAGCTGATTTTGACTTCAAGGGTCAAATCGTATAACAAGAAGATGGACAACAGTTCCCCACTGAATTTACTTGTCATCTCTTTCTCCTCTACGATCACTTTTCCTCGTTGGTCTTCTTCAAGGTCTGCTAGCTTGGTGGAGATAAGGTAGTAGCTTCTTGCCTTGGCTTGGTCACCTTGGACTTCTTCTCCTCCCTACTTTGTCAAGAAGTTCAACTTTTTTTTGATATATCGAGGGCACTACCATTATCTAGTTGAGGATACCTCGACCGAATATTGCATTGTAGGTATTTAGCCCCCTAATCAGTTGTCAGGAGGCACTTCATCCTCGCAGGGTCAACGAATCTTTGTCCTCTTGGAGGGGAGGTAGTTGAGTTTCCCTGCTCGCTTTGTGCCTTAAAAGGCGCCTGCCTTGGAGGGTAAAGTGCCTGTTGGCAGCACATCTGACATGATAAGAGATCTCTCCTCAAGGGAGATTGGATGTGGGTGCATCCTTGCTCCTTCCATGGGTCATCATCAAGTCGATGAGCCGATCTATCTTCTCGTTGAGGGAGATCATGAGATTGGTGCCCTCCTACAGACATTGATTGGCCACACAGGAGGTTGGAGACACACCTATCATGGCATTAGGAAGGGAGGGAGAGGTATGAGGGAGCTTGCCTCTAGGATCCTCTTTGGAGCCTTCTCCTTGTCGCCAACCCTCCTGCTTGTGTTCCCTTATGCACCATGGCTTTTCGCCCATTTCCTACAAATGGTGCTAGATGGAGATGTCGGATCTTAAATCCACGGACTGTTGGATGGCCTTGGAAGTTTGGGAAATTGGATGTCAATCTTGGATGGAAAGAGGGGGACATGTACATAGGAACAAATGAGTAGGGGGTCCTTGAATTAAGATGCTAGGAAAAATTCTTTGATGCCTAAGTTAGGTCCAAGAAAGAGCTAGAGGGTGAATTATTCGAGATTGCTTCCTACAATTGGTGGGTCTAGAACATCATTAACATACTTATAGTTGGAGGATTTTTTATATATTTTATGTGGGTCGAGCCTTCTTGTTGGTCTCATGCAACATAGTTGCAGATATGGCCTCAGTTGTGGGTCTCTGACCTACTCATGATGAAGTTTTCCATATGAAGAACTCAACAGATCTTTGTTGGTTTTACATGGATCATCTCTTGCTGGCCAGTGGGAGGTGTGTCCCTTTAAGTCATTTTCCATACTCATCCCATGCCTGGCATTGAGGTGGGGGTTCGGGAGAGACTGGGGCTATGCCCCTTGGCACATGCGTGGAGTGGTGCTCAACGTAAGTGG
Source organism: Colocasia esculenta (assembly GCA_014218235.1). Lineage (NCBI taxonomy): Eukaryota > Viridiplantae > Streptophyta > Magnoliopsida > Alismatales > Araceae > Colocasia > Colocasia esculenta. Next base: position 61,122,066 of record CM024754.1, read on the forward strand.
GCGCCATCAGGCTCTAAGGTTCCACTTCATAGGTCTATCGATCAGCTTACTAGGCAGAAGTGTCTACAACTTCACCTCCACTGAGTTAAGGCTAAGTACCTTCAGAGCTATAGGTTATTGGAACAAGGTCTATTGGGCTAAGGCCTACTTGAATAGGCATGAAGTGTGAGTAGAGCTAACTTTCTATTGCAGTGCACTCTGAGATGTTATCTTGAGAGCTACCCTGTTGCTCAAGCTGTCTTCCTTGCATCAATGTCGAGGTAAGGGAACTTCCCTTAGGGTGATAGATTAGGTGCTAGTTGGTGCTTTGTGAGTCTTGTTTAATAATTGGGTCTTCAATAGGCAGACTCTTGCTTGGTAATTAGATTTTTGCCTTTTAGGTTGAGCTTAGTATTGAGCCTTATAGTTTGGACCAGAGGGCCAAGATTTTTTTCTCTTAAATCCACATTTCTCAAAAACCTCATATTTTATAAAATATTAACTCCATTTTCTATTGTGTTATTTACTGACATCTCTTTTCACAAGCTTTCATGAAAGTTTTTAGATTTTCCGCCCACTTGAACATTGCCTACTTAACGCCCTTTCCTTTTGTGTCCTAAATTAGTGACATTGTTTAGATGTTGTTTGCTTTTTCTCTTTTTTTTTGGTATGCATTGATGATTATCCATTCATATAATTTGTTTATTTATTATTGTATTTTTGGTGATTAACAAAACTTTGGAAATTATTGACTAACATTGTTGTCTAAGGTTTGTCAACAGGTCTCAAATAAAACAACTCAGTAAGTTATCTACACTCATGTTCTTTGAAGTCTATTGCATATGATTTGTCTAAGTATACATCGACTTCTATTAAAAGATCACAATGATTACTATCTCGTGTCTATATCGATTTCACTTAAACAACGACTTCTGTATTAAAAACATCGATTTATGAAAGAACATCGATTTTACTAAGTACCGATTTCATTCAAGAACATCTACTTCATGTAAGAACATCGATTTCAGTTCTATATCAACTTCACTTAAACATCGATTTCGGTCAAGCATCGATTTCACTTAAACATCGATTTCGGTTCAAACATCGTTTCGTTTCTGCATCGATTTCACTTAAACATCGATTTCATTTAGAACATCGACTTTACTTAAACATCAATTTTGATTTACATCGATTTCATTCTGAACATCGACTTCACTTAAACATCGATTTCAATTCATATTGATTTCATCTTAAACATCGACTTCGATCAAACATCGATTTCATACAACAACAATTTCAGTATAACAACGACTTCACTTAGAACATCGATTTCACTTGAACATCGACTTCAGTTAAACATCATTTTTGCTTTAACATCAATTACATTTTTACATGGATTATGCTCACATCGACTTCATGTCAACATGGATTACATCTCCACATAGATATGATTTATCTTAACATCGATTTTATTCCACAACGATTACACTCACAACGACTTCTCTTGAACATCAGTTGTTTTTGAACATCAACTGCTTTTTTGCATAGACTGTCTCTAACATCGCTTTCTTCTTACAGATTATTGTTGGCCCACTTAATACGTCAACAAGCTAACCTAGGGGGGTGAATAGGTTTTCTGGAATCTGAAACGGAAACTTAAACATAGAAAATTACCACTTAAAAGTTTGGTTAGTTAATGTAGTTGAGTGTGATATAGAGTAGCAGTGCGGAAGCAAATATAGACAATCACACAAGGACACAAGGAATTTTATCTTGATTCGGTACTTCACAGAAGAGACCTACGTCCAGTCCCCAAGCAAATCTGGGATTTCACTAACTGGGGTACAATCCCCCCAAGGATATACAAACCCCCAACTCCCCGCTGGTCCACTTCCTTTCCGAGTAGGAAGGAACTCACTTCTATTACGTCGAGCTAACCTCCTGGAACAACCTAGTGCGGTTCTGCTAGACTTAAACCCCTAGCTAGGTTCTACACTGAGTACAGTCCCTCAGCTGGACAAAAACCGCCAACAACCTTACTGGCCACTCTTCACGCAGGAAGAGACTCACTGTACACACTCCTACAGTTGGACAGGGATCTTTCTTAGAAGAGAAAGAACAGGCTGAGAGTTTTACAAGAATGATTCAAACCCAAAAACTATCAGCAAAAGACTCTCCCCAAGAAATACAATGAACACAGAGAGAGTGAAGAGAGGAAGCTTGAAAGCAATGAAGACTTCTGCTCTGAAAGCTTCTCTTGAATAAGGCTCGAGCTTTTTCTCTCTTTCTTTGAGTGTATGTGGCATTGAGGTTTCTCACTAGATGTACACTCATACAAAGATCTTCAGGAAAGCTCTCTTTTGTTCTTCAGCCATGCTTCATCTTTTATATGGAGCAGCTTTGAACAGATCCGTTGAAGAGATTTGTTGGAACTCTTCTAGTCGTTGCTGATCTTTCTATTCTTCTTCTTCTGACTATCAGCCACTTGGTGGTCTTCGAGGTCTGCAAGCATAGAAGAAAGTGTTTAGACCAAAGAGTGTTTCTGTCAGAAGGCTCATACCTCTGTGTTTTCTGCTGTCACCCAGAAGTGGTAGGTAAGCTCTTTTTGTCTGATAGGAAGGAAGATATCTTATGAGATAAGCAAAAAGATTTTCTGTCAGAGAGACAGTAGGTTACGCATTGAAAATGTATTTGAGTTTTCATTGGGCGCAAAGACAATTTGAAATGATTGAAATATAGAGGAAATCGATGTTTAAGTGAAACAGAGTCGATGTGAAAGACAATCGATGTTTCACTATAATCGTTGTTTCAAAGTAATCCATGTTTCGAAGCCGATGTTTCAATGGAGTCGATGTTTAATCGAAATCGATGTTTGAAGTCGATGTTTAAACATAATCGATGTACAAAGAGAGTCGATGTAAACATAATCCATGTTGACAGTGAATCAATGTTTAAGTGAAGTCGATGTTTGATTGAAATCGATGTTTACATAGAGTCGATGTTTAACTGAAGTTGATGTTCAAATGAAGCCAATGTTTAAGCAAAATCGGTGTTCTAATGAAATCGGTGTTCAACAGAGTCGATGTTTAAGTGAAATCGATGTTGAACAAAATCGATGTTCTAATGAAATCGGTGTTCAACAGAGTCGATGAGATGAACCATAATCGATGTATTTGTATGGAAATCGTTGTGGCACTTAGTCAGTAATCGATGTGTATTGAATTAGCCATCGATTTGCCTTTTCAGTGTAAATCACAAAGCGATAGTGCCATAAATTTATATTTATTAGGAAAATATGATATTAAATAATTCAATAATATTTTATTAATTATGAGTTTTGTTATTACCAAAATATAAGGTAAAAAATAAGGGTGTGGTTCAACAATTATGTTTTAGACAGTTATGGATATTATTATAATCATTCTAGATAGTCTTGAATATATACTTATCCTTCATAATATTCAATATATTCAAATCTCTATGATTTCAAACTTTCCCACGAACCATGTTGTATCCTGTGCACTCAAATATTTATTATGATTAGTACAATATCTCTGCACAACATATCTTCAGTTTACCATATTCTTGTCACATAAAATAGAACTTTAAAGGATGACAGAATGGAACTTCCTCTTTGGTATATCTTCCTAAAGCATGACTACTAATGTTGACTGACAGTTTAGACCACATTTAAGTTGTCTATGCTTCAGCATTTATTGTGTGCAGATTCCGGTAGTCACATACGTTACAAACGTTGGACCTGTCACCCTGACAGAAGCAAGAAGATTTCAAATAATCTTTCTCTCTGTATGTGTCTATCCCAGCTTTAATGGCTGCACGTGTCACACCCCGAAGCGGAATTTCGGATGCGCAGTTATATTTGAATCAGAAATAAAGCAAAACTAGAATATAAGATTATTAAGGCAAGTTCCTTAATCAAATAACATCACAACAAAATAGAACTAGAACGCCAGAGGCTACCATAGACACCACAAGGCAAAAACAATCATCTTCATGAAACAATATCATTACAACAAAACTACTCAGACATCTACACAACATCACAACTCCAAGATGATGGTATGCTCTTCACTCAAGCCCCTCCCCTTCTATGTCCACAAGATCCTCATCAATTCCTGAAATGTTTAGGATAGTAGGGTGAGCAAACTAGCCCAGTAGGATTTACATCTCAAAATGCGGGCACTAATATACATGATTAGTGTTTTATTATGCAGGAGTCTACAGAGCAGGATAATCATACATGCTTGCATGCTAATCAATAGTTTACTAAGCAAACTAGGATTTTGTCAACAATATCATAGCGAAACATATACTGACTTTCAAAGGTACGTAACAAGGAATTTCCAAGAATATGATAGTATCACAAGACAAGGATTTGGCCATATACACACAGATATCAGATATTCACATGATCAAACATATCATATTGAACTAAACATATCAAACTTATCATGTCAAACGAATGCACATTCATAAATCTTGCACACATATCAGTGCCATGCCAAGCACCACAAGTCCATACTTCCACGGTTAACAAGTACGTTGGGGCGCTCCTCCCCAGGACCAGACAGGGCCCCTTATTTGCACAGGCATTAGTCAAATGGACTGAAGTCCCACATTGTGTCGATCATACACATATTATGGCCACATACTTTCAAGAACAAGCTCACAGTAAAAAGAACATGATCATTCGTAGAGTTCAATTTATAACAAGCTAGAATTTGGATATAACTCATATCAGTCATATGGTAGATAAAACTAATCAGTAGAATTTCTTAGAATAGAATTCCTACGTGATCACTTTTAGGCCACTGACTAGATACATAACATGATATGTCAATAGGGCATGCATATGCTTTACGGGATAACTCAGTAAAACAATCTGGATTTTTCCATCGGGTTGCATGTGGGAACGATTACAACCGAATTGATGTAGGAGCAACTACAAAAAAGTCGATGTTTACAACCAAAGTTGATGCTTATGATTAGAGTCGTTCTTATGACCAGAGTCGATGTTCATGACAGAGTCGATGGGAACAAGTCTATGTGAGAGCAAGTTGGTGTGAGGGCAAATCGATGAGAGGGCAAATCGCTCTGAGTGTGAGTCGTTGTAAGGGCAAGTCGATGTGATGGCAAATCATTCTGAGAGTAAGTCGTTGTTTGCAACGATTCTGGAAGAGTCTATATTTACAACGATTCTGAAGGAACCGATGTTCACAACGATTCTGAAGGAATCAATGTTCACAACAATTCCGAAGAGAGTCGATATTTACAATGATTCTAAAGGAATCGATGTTTACAACGATTCTGAAGGAATCGATGTTTGCAACGATTCTGAAGAGAGTCAATATTTACAATGATTCTAAAGGAATCGATGTTTACAACGATTCTGAAGGAATCGATGTTTGCAACGATTTTGAAGAGAGTCGATATTCACAACGATTCTGAAGGATATCGAAGTTGGATCGATTTCGACCCGAATCGATGGGGGATCAGTTCATCTCCTTCAGTAACTCAGAGAACACTACAGTCTTACATGAACATGCTTATAACTCAGAATATGGGGATTTTTTGGGCAAACCCCTGAACATGAAAAATGTAGAGGACAACAAGTAGAAGGGATCCAGGGTTTTGGTTTGATCCAATCTGACCTTGGTTTATGTGCAACACCGAAAGAACACAGGGAGCCTTCAATATTGCACGACTCCTTGGAAACACTTAAAACAAAATGCACACTCGATCAAACTTATGGGAAATAGACACATATGGAACTAGACTCGAGGATTTCTCTGTGGAAATGCAAGATTTATATTTTTGCCCGAGAAAACCTACCTCTGTGTTGCTCTAGAATCCACTCCCACTGTCCGATGCCAAGCTTAGGGAAGGCAAACTCCTAGAAGTCCAGCTCCAAGTAGGTCGAAGTAGCAGTTGACGGATGAAGAACTTCCAAGTCCTCCAAGCTTCAAGTTCCAAACTTCAGGATTATCCTTTCAACTTCGGAGCTCTCCACACACTCGGACTTCCAAACCTCCCTAATAGACACTTTTGGAAAAGGGGCAAAGAGGCTCTCAAACTCCAAGACTTCCCTTTGAGGAAGGGCATAAAGTTTGGCCAAGAAGGGCCGTGTGGCTTATTTAAGGGGTCTTTAGTTACCTTCAGGACCCATTTTCCTTATTCCTACAGAAGGGACAAGAGAGGACAGAAGGTTCAAGCTGGCCATATGCATGCCAAGCCTAAACCATACCCTGCCATGCCTAACATTGATTTGGTATGCAAAAAGGACAGATCTGTTGCATCTATCAAGGTAAAAAATCTGGAAAAAAAGGATAGGCCCACCATGCCTGAGCCATGACCTGACAACTCTTAGAGTGGTGCGCCTAAAGGTCAAGTTCAGATACCACTACTTAATTACTTTCCCACAGCTAATTCTCCAAATGATTCTGCCACGCTGGGAGGGCACAGCCTCCATCCTTCTGAGTTCAAGGCTACAACAACTACTATATAACATGGAAATCGACGGTTGATATCACATTGTGTGTTTTTTATTATTTTGATAGTATCGAAATTTTCCAACTTTTCCATTTATTTCAAAATTTTCAATTCCTTCTAATTTTTTGGGGTACTACACTGGGTTTTCTTGATTCCTACATCAGACCAGACACATCTAACGTGCTTGAAAATTAGAGACAATGGATACTTCAACGGATACCTCTTCAAATGGAAGATATATAGAAGACTAAGGACTACACGAAAAACATCCTTGACACCCTCTCGAAGAAAAACATAGAAGAAGCTCGTTCCTTCATTCACAAATCATTTTTCTGCTCTTAGCTCTCCACAACAACTGTTTTCTAGTCTTTGAGAGCTTGTTGTAGATCTGAGAGACATTCCTTTTGTTTTGATTTTTTTGTCTCTTAGATTCCGCCTCAGATCAAGCAATCTCTATAAGCTTGATCTAGGGGCCATCATCTCTTTTACTCTTATTAAGAGATCCTCTTCGGTTGTGAAGAGAAGACCTGTTTGTGGAGTAGGTGGTTTTTCCCTTTTGGTAAGAGGAAGACCTGTTATATCAGGTGGTGTAGTACCTCTTCGTGTAGTGAAGAGAAGGTAAACTATGGCTGGATGTGTAAGTGTCCTTAAGGGGGACTATACCATTGGTTAGTAGAATCCCAAGACTTTACTTTGGGACTGGACGTAGGACTCCTTGTGATAGGAGATCTAAACCAGGATAAAATCTTTGTTGTTCGTGTGATTGATCTTATTTTGTCTTCGATTTATACTAACTCTAACCATCGAGTTAGTGTCTTCTGTCAAAGTGTTTTGTTTTACAAGAATTCTCTTAAAAGAAATTTTAGCAATCCATTCCCCCCCCCCCCCTGGGCTTGCAACCTGGTCAACATGCCTGAGTGGCTTGACCACTTGGACTTAATTACCTGAAAGCAAGAGGTCCCGGGCTCGAGGCCTTAGGTCCCTCCCACCCAACCCTATCCCCGAGCACAAACCCTCCTAAAATCACATCAATGGCCGCACCCCCTCCGGGGTCGGAAAAACTTGCCTGGCATTCCGCCTAGGTGGGATTTAACCCTGTGCCTCCTTGTCGCAAGCGGGTTGGATGTCCATCCTGCCTACAATTTGTTTAGATGTTGTTTGCTTTGCTCGTGGAAAAAAAAGACATGTAACTCTTCAGTTTTACGATTTGCTTTCTTTTCTTCTACAGTTGGGAGTACCATACTTGGATGATCGTAGAGTAAAATAATATATTTTATTGATTTATTATAATTGGAAACAAGTTTTTCCTAATATTAACTTATGGGCAGATATACATAATAAACTAAATTATGAAAAGTTAAGTATCTGTGAGCAAGGTTCGTCGTGCTGCCGCGGGTGAACCGTACTGTGCCAAGTCATTCGCAAGTCTTGGCACGGTTGATCCACTAGTGGCAAAGTTAGTTGACTAATTTCTTCTGATCGGTCGACCGATTCATATAGTGAGCACCTCTGATACCCAGCATTCCAAAGTCCAAAATTAGTTGACCAATTTCGCTTGATTGGTCGATCGATTTTTGTCAAGGTGGCATCCGGATCCCATAGTCTTCAAAGAGACAAAAATCAGTTGACCGGCATGAAATTTTTGGTCGATCGATCCCACGGTATAGATCGTACCGTACCGTGTTAGGGCAAACTCGTCACGGTCAAGTCGCCAGACAGGGCAAACCTTGCCAGTGAGCCAAAGTAACACCCATTTACATTGTTTTATAATCAAATAAATGATTGAAAAACATAAATAAAATAATGTAATGCCTTACATTGTTTTACAATGGAACAAATAAACTCTTAAAGAAAATAAGAAATGTCTGTCAACAAGTAACAAATAATATTATTTTGTTAAGACAATCAACCAAAAAACAATTGAAAATGAAGGAAAATCCTTTACAAATAAAAAAAAAGTTTTGAGAAATTTCAAAAAATCAGAAAGTTCCATTGTCGGGACTCGAACCTGGGTCTCTCAGGTGAGAGCCAAGTATGCTAACCAATTAGACTACAATGGACGTGACATTACTTAAATTTTTTCTTTAATCCACTCTCAAAAGCCTAGAAAATAGATACCTCAATATGAAATTAGAGGAGATAGAAAGTGTTCAAGAGAGAGCTTGAATAATCAACTGGTGGGCTTGATTCCAACTTTATGAGAGTGTGGAGGTTGGAAAGGGATGTTTAGATGGAGAATTATTTACAAATTTGATTTTGTGCATCTAAGATTTTCTTTTTACACTCTTCAACCTTTTTTCTTCAGGTGAGACGATTATTTTGGACTCGACACTCCACTATATGGGAGAAGGAAAAGGGTGCAATAACCCACTAGTGAGTATGTCTCTTTCACTTCTTTGTCGCTTGAGGTTTTTCGCTAATCTGGTTGGTTGAGGGAGGGAGGTCTCTCAAAGACACCCCCTCCCTCCCTGCCCCCTTCTTGTGCTCCGCTTCAGTCCATGCCTTCCTCTTCCCATCAACTCCATCGAGAGTCTCTGCAGTGTCTTTTTGTTGAGAAACTCTGTAGAGGTTTCTCCACTACTCTCTTTGTGTGGGGAGAGCGGTTTCTGAGAGACATCCATTCCCCTCCCCCGGCTCTGCTTTCGGAAGAATAATCATCTTTGGCGGCATCATCTCCTTAGGGAGGTTCCTCTTAAATAAATCATTCGAACCTAGCTTTTGTGCCATATTCCATATGGGGCTATTGTTAGGTTTCGTATAGAGCGCAGCGGAAATGCGAATCCCTCAGGTAGATATCGTTGCCGGCGGTCGGATCGAACACAAAACGGTAAACCACGCACAGGCAGATCTCATCTTTACCTTTGCGGGGTTGCGTAACTCCCGAATCCGGGGAGGAGGTGGCGCAGGAGGCGCCAGTGCTTCAAGCCGTTCAAGTGTCCGGCCTCTAGACGTATCCATGCGAGCTCCGAACGCAGACGGGATCTCCTCGTTCTCCACGCGTCTCCCGGATCTCAGCTTCACCATGTGCCGAAGAGAGGAGAGAGAGGTGGGGGGGCGCCCTGGGAGAGAGAGAGAGGAAGGGGGGGCGGCCAGGGTTAAGCCTGGAGCTTGGCCCAGGGTTTAACTCTCAGCGTATTTTTATAGACACCGCGGTTTTTCATAAAACCCAGTCATTGTCTATAAAGAACACCTTGCCCAGTCTGCTCGGAACTCTTATGCGTGTGACCCTCTAGGCCCAACTGCTAGTCCAATTTTCAGCCCATTAAGCTCAATAACTCTTTATTGACTTATGGTAATTAATTAACATCTCATATTAATTAATTACACAATCAATTTTCGTCTCACGATAATTGACCGGGCTTCCAATCAAGTTGGGTGCCAAGCAACACCACTTGATCTTGGAAGCATTGGGGTTCAGCAACCCATTCAAGGAACCTTTTGTATCATCAGTTACCACGTGACTATAATCCTTCGCTCGTACAATGCTCCCGAGTGCACTTAGGGTATGGTCAACTGTCAAACCCTAATGTGTGTACTCACTTGGTTTAGATGA
>CM024754.1:61132207-61275794 GCA_014218235.1 Colocasia esculenta
CTCCAGCATCTGTAAAACACGAGGTTTGATTCCTATGTTCATAGGAGGTGGCGGCTTAGATTCTGCAATAATTTGAGCATAGGATTGCCCCCCCAAAGAGGATGCACCAGCCGCCAATCCATGCATAGCCTCCCCAACCTTTGCTGAAGATGCCATGACACTGCAAGCAGAAGAAAACACCGTCAGCACCAGGCCGACGGCCAGCCCCCAGCAGCCACCAGCAACCGAAGACCCCAGAGCCTCTCTCTCTAGATCCTAGAGAGAGGAATGAAGCCTCATGTTCCCATGAGTTGAGAGTTGCCTTTTTGCAAGTCCTCGGGGTATGCCCCTTAAGGATTGCTCTTTTCTTTCTGTACCTGTACTTTTATTTGGTACATGTTGTACATAATTTCCTTATTAATGTACAAACTTTCTTGTTATAGTTATTTGAATTCATTGCTTATCTCACTGGACTAAATTCTAACCCTTTCGGGTCTTCGGATCCGTGGGTGGCAGTGCGACCTTCGGGGTCTCTGCCAGGGGTCCAGGAGGTCGGGTCGTTACAGTGATTCCTTATGGGGTAAGCAAAACAACACTTATGCCCCGTCCCCTAGAATTCAGAGCTCCATCGTAATGATGTGACCAGAATGAACCGTGAGAGATGAGTGACAGGTTTTCATCAGGAAATTCTTCTTAGACTATGTCACTATGAGAAAGAGGAAGGTGAGCAAGGTGCTCGGTAACAACATACCCCTTTATAGCCTTCTGAACTACAAGGGTGATGTCGAACTGAGACAGGAAGCTCTGCCAATGTGCCAATCTGTCAGCGAGGACTGGCTTCTCTAGGAGGTATCTGATGGGATCCATCCTAGAAATCAAACTCACTAATGAGCTAGGAAGTAGTGCTTCAATTTCTGCACTACCCACTCTAGCACTGGACAAGTTTCTCCATAGTGGTGAGATTGAGCTCGGCAGGATTGCAAAGCCTAGACAAATAATATACTGCCCATTCTTTGCCAGTTTCATCGTGTTGCTCAAGGACAGCTCCTAGGGAGTCCTCAATAGTCGACAGATATAGGACCAGAGGTTTTCCTGGGATAGGCGCCTGTAGCACAGGTGGATTCATTAGATAGCTCTTGTGTCATCGAAGGCTTCTTGGCATTTTGCATTCCATTTGAATTTTACCCCTCCTTTTAACAGTTCATAGAAAGGATGACATCTTTAAGAATCTTGAGAAATAAATCTCCTTATGAACTGTAGTCGACTGATCAAACCCCGAAGCTCAGATATGTTCATAGGAGGAGGCATCTTGCCTATTGCCTTGGCCTTATTCGGGTCTACTTGAATCTCCCACTTGCTAACTATAAACCTAATAGCTTGCTTGAGGAAATCCCAAATACGTAATTCTTCGGATTCATCTTCAATTCATATTCCCGTGCGCGCTGAAACACTTTGGCAAGTACAGAGGACTGTTCTCTTCTAGTCCGAGATTTCACCATAATATCATCCACGTAAACCTCAACACGAATGTGAATCATATCATGGAAGATTGTCAACATTGCCCTTGATAAGTGGCTTCGACATTCTTTAATCCGAATGGCATGACCACATAGCAATAAGTTCCCCAGAGCGTGGTGAACGATGTTTTCTCTAGGTCCTTCGGGGCTAGATGGATCTGATTATAGCCTAAATAACCATCCATGAATGAAAGTGTTTCAATCCCAGTGATGTTATCAATTAGGACATCCAAATGAGGTAATGGGAATCATTTTTAGGGCATGCTCGATCTAAGTCCCGAAAGTCAATGCAAATTTGTACTCTTCCATCCTTCTTCATTACCAAGACTATGTTGGCCACCCACAGAGGATAGAGTACTACACAGATGAACTTAGCTTTGTGTATTTGTTCAATCTCCTCTTTCATCTTCAATCAGATATGAGGGTGAAATCGTCTAAATTTCTGTTTAACGACTATTGCCCTTGGCTTCAAGATCAACATGTGCTCCACCAATGCAGGGTCAATGCCGGGCATGTCGTCATATGACTAGGCAAACAAGTCTTTGTACTCCCTCAGCATCTCTATAAGCGCTTCTGCTTCCTTAGGGGGAGATGGGAAGCTATGGTTAGAAGCCTGGGCTCTTTGTCTGTCCAAATATTTACCTCCATGGTAGGTTCATCCACTGCCAATGTGGGCTCATCAAATCTCCTCATACCACTAGCATACATTTCAGCAGCATCCTCTACCTCACTATCCTCTTCATCTACTGGGTCCTCATCATTTATGATTTCATAGACTCCAAATTCGTCGTCTAGGTTCTTCTTTTCATGTTGCGCTCCCAAGTTTAGAATGACTGCTTTCTAGACGAACTATTCGACGGTTAGAAGAGTGCGACACCTTTGAGCCAGATCTACTAGATATCTATTAGGGACGATACTACCCTTGCTCTTCCTAGGCGGGGACAGGGACTTACTAGATTCTACCCTTTAACCTAAACTAGAATTAAGACCTACAGAGCACTCTGGGGGAGAGTCCAGAGGCTTATTGGAAGGGAAAGGAAAGGATGCGACACATCAGCAGAGGTCCTCCGATGGGTTTGGAGGTGGAAGCAGGCCACTCGAGCTCAGGGTGCTTGAAGCGAAGTCGTGGTGTAGGGGAATAGAAGGCCTCTCACCTAGTGAGTTTATTGTGATCAGCACACGTCGGAAAGCGGGGATCGCCGCTCCAGCTAGAAGTGAAAGAGGAGGGGAAAAGGCAGGGATCGCCATCAAGAAAGGGAAGGTGAACGAGTAACGGGGATCACCATCAGAAGTGGGAAGAGTGGAGATCGCTGTCAAAGAGTTGAATGTAGAGAGGTGACGTGGATCGCCGTCAAAAGGAAAGGGGAAAAGGATGGGGATCGCCGTCAGAGAGGTGAATGCAGCAAGGTGATGGGGATCGCCGTGGAGATGAGTGTGGGGACCGCCATTAGAGAGAGAAGGTGCGAAAATCACTTTCTGATGCAAGGGAAATGGAAGACGGGGATCGCTGTCTGAGGAAGGAGAAGGGAAAGATGGGGATCGTCGTCCAAAGAAGAGAGGGGAAAGACGGGGATCGTCGTCTGATTGTTGGGGGAGAGACGAAAGAGTGGAGAGTTTTTTTTTCTTTTATAATAAATAAAGCATACTAACCTAAAGAAGGGGACAAACTACCCTACATTTAAAGGCATCAGGAGAAAGAGAAAATTGTGTTGTTGAAAGATAGGACGAAGTGGGGTGAGGGAGTGGCTAACGCCTCGAGAGCGTCAAATGAAAGTTGAAGAATGAGATGAGGTGAATGAGGAATAAAGGAAAACATAGAAATAATGATTGCAAATATGGAATGTTTTGGGGGCCAGGAATACCGTGGCCAGAGCTCATCTATAGTGTTGTTGTCTTCATATAACTGATCTAATTCTACAATATCTTCACCGTTCCCAAGCAACTGTCACTTGGAGGTGATTGCTGATGGGGGCTCCAGAAATTCTTCCACTACTAGGGGCCAGGTGAGATCGCCATCCCATAACAGGTGACTGAATGTTATCGTGTTGTCTTCCATATCAAACCACATGTACCATTCTGCCTCTGGATCATCAGTCTTCCTCCTTTTATAGGGCCGCAGGGCCTCCAAGGCCTGACATGTGAGCATCGGTGTCATGTGGCGGGCAAAATGATGTCCATGGACATCGTAATCAATGAGGTCATCCCCTACCACAATAGTGTCATGCCTTGGCTATACAGGTCCTCTGACAAAGTGACAAAATACGACCAGGTTAGGGGTTGCCGGTCTGGTTTCAAAGTGGAGGAGAAGGCTGTCGATGGCCAGATTTATTTTTTGTACCTGAGGTCGTGTCTTGTGACTTGTTTGGAGCTGGTGACAGCCTAGGTCCTCCCTTATAGATGAGTTCCGAGCCTTTTTCTTGGCTGGTAATCGATTTTGAACATGATGTTCCACCCCATTGTGTCCAATAGTGTGGCCCTTTTCGCAACCACCACTGATGGAGACACTATTTGGCGACTAGAAGAGAAAGTATAGGCCCATGGGAAATTTATATCAAGTACAGAGATAATAGGCTTGTTGGAGGGCCAGACAACTAGCATGATCTTCTCAATGGCTTCAATCATATGGGCAGTAGCCGCATGCTTGACTTTGACAATCCGTCCCTGGAATGGGAATTTCAAACATTGATGTGTTGTAGAGGGCAGTGCCCCTAGTGACTCAATCCATGGGCAGCCTAGAATAGCCTTAAAGGTCGGATCAATATCAAGCACATAAAAGTCTACGGTTATTATGAGCAGGCCCAATTTTGCCTATAGAGAGATTACACCATGGCAGGCTCGCCTGGAATTATCATAAGCAGCGATAGTGGTAGGAGTTGGCTGCCAGCGGCGCTCAGATATGTTGCATGATTGAAGAGTGCTGAGAAGGCACACATTTATTGATGCTCCAATATCAACCAGGACGGCATCAACGACCACTTTGTTTATTGTCAATGTTATACACATGTTGTTTATTGTCAACGTTTCCCGTGTCTTTCATTTTGAATAGATGCTTCATTGTGACACCGGCCCAAATTGGCCAACTAAATAGGCTCTGGCTTCCTAAATATCGAAGTTGATATCGGGTCTTTGTTACCCAATCTCCAAAAAAAATCTCAAATAGTCTCATCGTGATCGCCAAAAGGTGTAATCACGAAGTTGCGCGCCCCTCGAAACACACAACATGACATATCATTGTATGTTATATGGAATGTGATTGCCCCCTAACATCTTGTCCTCAAATACAAATGAAGATTAAAGGCTAACACGCTTGAAAAGGAATGAGAAGGTGCCACTTACTTATGTCGCGACGGGGAGACCCGTCGCGATACTAAGCATGTCGCGACGCCCCGACTGGTCGCGTTACACTGTCGCGACGAAGGACCTTGACGCCTTCTCAACAGTGTGAGAGATGGATGGGGGGACCTCCTTCCTGTCCTCCGGCCAGCCAGAGAACAAGAGCCCCTCGTCTAATCTTGCTTTAGAACCTGCTAAAACAACGAAAAACAAGAAAGAAACCTGTTAGACCATATTTAAGTGAAGCATCTATTCAAAATAAAAGGAAAAGAATGAAGCATGGAGGGAACGAACCTGGGGGGTGTTTGGAAACCCCTTGGATTGCATAAAATGTGGGAATGGAGATATGCTTCTATTTAAAAAGAAAATAACAACATGCATGAAAGAAAATGAGAAGGAGGAAGGAGGAAAGGCCCCCAAAGGGGTGACTCCCTGGCTGTGAGTGATGCTCTTGGGTTGTGTAGCAGCCTCTGAAAGGTGGGGAAGTCGCCTCCTCAGCTATCGGGCTCTATGCATGAATAAAGAAGTGTGACTTGGTGAAGGGAATAATGGGAAAATGAGAGGAAATGGGAGGGCTACGAGCTAAGAGGGAGCTCTGGAAAGATTTGGGCAGCACTTCGTGGTAGCTAAGGGTCCTCCCCTCCTTCTAAAAGAGTAGGGTCACTTATATAGAGAGGAGAGAGATTATCCGTCCATAAGTGATAATGGCCTATGAAAATAATAAAAATTCAAGTAAATCATCATGGGAAGAGTCCTAGGAGGGTTCCATGGTGAGATGGAACCTCAAACCGCGGCTGGGGGGTTGGGGAGTTGTTGTGGATGAGGATAGACTCCAATGGAGGATAAAGGGGATGTAGTTACGGAGCTAGCGCATGTAGACCATGTCGCGACGGGTCGTAGGGACGCGACAAGGATTGTCGCGACAGCCAAGGTGGTCGCGACACTGAAGGGACGTGAATGGATATGCATGGGCTGTTGCGACGGCCATGGTGGACATTACAAGAAAACTAACGTGACGCCACGACCCGTCGCGTCGATCATATTGGAATTTTAATCGATTATTCAGAAAATATAATCCATTATTCAAAGATTATAGTCGATCAATTAGCAAGAATGCGACCCCCAACGTTGTTGCGTTAAGATTTGATGGTTGAAACCCTATGACAAGGACTCTTAAAGTGATATTTGGACGAGATAAGCTGAGAGTTGGATTTTAATGGGCTCAAAACTTGGCTAATAAATGAGCTTTGGATGAGAGACCAACTTGGAGCTCATTAAGGAATAAGAAATATGGTTAAACTTATAGACCTGAATCGGGTGTCTATAAAGGTCTCGAGTTCGATCCATGAGAGATGTGTATCTGGCTTATATGTAGTTCTCGAGATATATTGGCATGAGATTTTTCAGCCAAGTGGGGTAGGACAATATGAGTAAACGGAAATAGGACTATTAGATCCTAACTTTGGTGTCTACTGATATCAATCTTTGAGCCTACAAATACCACAGAGGGCAGGGGTTTTTAACAAAAAAGGAAAAGCACTGAAAGGTGAGCCAGTTATAATATTTAATGGGAAGAGGAGATGATAACTTGACATGCAAGTATCTCAGCGTCCAGCAAGGAATAATTTAACTGACGTCTCCTAACATGAAGGAGAGGAGTCTGCAAGTTGCAAATGTGTGATCACATTAAAGTACAATATAAGATGGAGAGAAAAAAAAAAGATTGTGCAGTTTATATCGAGAGTTCGACGGTAAAGAAAATTTACTAGTCAGCATCAAGATAAGTTAAAGATCATCCGAACTAGATCTCTCCAATGAAGAGCAAAAGCGACGAACAACCAGAGTCATGACAAAAAGGAGGAAAAAAAAGGGAACAAAGAAGGCTGTATGTTAGCGACAAGTTCCTCTAACACCCCGCTAAACTGCGTCCACATGGCTTTTAGAGGGGGCTGGGGAGGAAAGGGACACTGTGCTGGTGTTAGCTGCGTGTTGTTTCGCTGGTAAAGGGGCCGGATACCAAACCAGGGTGCCAAGCAGCCGCGGTGGCTTAACTCACAAGCAACGGGAAGGCCACCCCTCTCTCCCTCATATGCAGCTGCTCTCCTCACGTAACCTCTCGGAAAAGACCGCTCTCCCACACGGAACATCTCGGATTAGGACCTCATATAATTCTGGCTTGTGAGAGAAGGTTATCTATCTTCTACTTATACCCATCGACGCTATACTAATGGCGCGCAGTAGGAGATATCTGATTTCTCTCTCTCTCTTAAGAGAGGGAGATCGTAGGTAGATGGGCAGGGGGGTAAGTAAAGAGAGCGCCGGGTCAGGTAGTTAAGGTTTCTATTATGAAGTACATGTCTTTTAAGACACTCCACGATGACATCACAGCTGCTCTGTTTTTTTATCTTCCTTCGCCAATCCTATTGAGTACTGGTGAATCTCCGCAGATCCACATCTTCATTTGTTTCACCACCCATCTCCCTCCGAGGCGGGATATGTCCCTCGTACAGTTTGCAGCTTCACCAATCTCCAATGAATCCCATTTGCGCTCTCCCTCTCTCTCTACAAAGGACACACGTACACAGACAGACAGTTCTACTCCGTCTGGTGAATGTTGGGTAAGTCGTGATGCATGTTTCAGAATTTCACGTTGACATGTCGTAAAAAACGGAAGAAAAACCCGCTTGCAACCGGTGGGTGAGGTTAAAAAGGGAGAGCCCATTATATCCTATCCCACGACAAGTGATACATGGATAGAATGCCAAAACTTGAGGGCCAAGCAACCTTTTAGCATTTCTCACGAATCTATCTCCATCTCTTCCCGCTCCCTCTATCCCTCTCTTCCACGTCTACCATTTTCTCTCTTTTGTCTTTGTTCCATCCAACAAAATCTTTTGTTTTCCTTCTTCCTTCTTCCCTGCAGGGTGTGTGGGAAGGGAGGGATGATGAAGAAAAAGTGCTGGAGAAGTCTATTCTCTATTCCTTACTAAGCCCCAAGGGAACCAAGGAGAGGGAAATCCATCCTTTAAGAGGGACAGGTTGCTTTCTCCTTTTTCCTTTTTCCTTATTTCCTCTTTGTTCGGTGCCACTTCCTCCCTCCCTATTTACCAGCAGCTGCGTCCCCGTGCTTGTGATCCTAGACGGCTGCTGTAGGAACCCTTTCTTTCTCTCTTTGTGTGGGCATGAAAGAGAGGCCGGGGAGATGACATGGTGCAACAGCCGTGGAGATGACCGTGCAAGGAGGAGCCCAAACTCTTCAGTGGCCGCCTTCATCGACGACACTTCGCTGGTGGCCACGACGACTAAGGCATGCCCGTCGTGCGGCCACCGGTTCCAGTTCCAAGAACAGGTTAATTTGTCTCTTCTTTGTTTTCTTCAATCCTTGTTCCAGCGGAATTCTGTTCCATGTTTTGTCTTGCAAGCTTTGGCATGCAACTGATCATTGGGACACGTCATTTCAAATCAAATTACGTGTTCAACGATTCCCGGCAATTAATCAAACAAGAAGATGATATACATATTGATGTAGATATACATATCTAGTAAGCTCGGGAACAATATTAATGTTGTAGGCGACGATTCAAGATCTGCCGGTTTGCCTGCGGGTGTGAAGTTTGATCCCACGGACCAAGAGCTGCTGGAGCATTTGGAGGGAAAGGCAAGGCCCGAGTCTCGGAAACTTCACCCTCTCATAGATGAGTTCATACCCTCGCTTGAAGGGGAGAATGGCATCTGTTACACCCATCCAGAGAAGCTTCCAGGTAAGAATCCCACTGCAAGTAAGTCTGATTACAAGCATGGGCGCTCCATCCATAACCTAATCATATATATGTATTTGAATTTATGGTTTATGTGTTTTTTTTTTCAATATCAAACCCATACTTTTATCCTGTTTACGTGCAACTGCATTCACAAGCACAAACAGAACTGTTTCCTGAACACAGAGATCGTGGACATGCTAACTTGTATCACATTTTCTCTCCCATCCGTAATTATCTCTATAGCTATGTGCCGGTAATGTGCATGAATGAGATAGAGATAGGGGGGCTAAATAAGAGGATAATCAGAGAAAGTGGACACAACAAAATGAGGGCAGACTGGGTGACAAAACCAAACGGAGCTGTAGCTCATCTGTGCAGGAAAGCAAGAAATATTTCCAGCTCTTATGCAACAGTTGAGGAGATAATTATCTGTGCATAATATAAATACCATAGGGTACTGAGAGCATACTAGGGGAATTTTTAGGTCCCCGGCAATGCCCAGGAAAGAAATGCTTTGGATTAATCATTTATTAGTGCTTTCCTGGGAGATGTCTCCAATGAAAGTGACGTATTACTAACAATCCTCTTAGTCTTTGCCTTTCGCCTTCTTTTTGGGTAACGCTCATTAAAGTCTCTCACCCCAGAAGTAATGAGAAGGATTATGGGAGAGTGAAAGAAAAAAGGATTGGGGCATATATAGTATGACTTTTCGGAAGTATTTTTGGACTTCGTACGATAAGGGAGAAAAAAAAATTTCTTGCTAAATTATAAGTGGGGCTTTTGCGCATGAAACATTGTTAAAATAACATTTGTAGATTTAATCCTCCCACATTTATATTAGTATATACACACCAATAAACATGATGAGCGTGTGCAAAAACACACAAAATGCTTTTTATAAATAAATAGTATTCACACTCTCAATTATATACTTGTATATAAAAAGCAGGAACGATAAGAATGCTTCGTATTCAAAGAACTCGAGTTAAGTTTGAACATTCTTAAAAATCTTCATTTTAAAACGAACTGTTATAAACCAGAAAGAGTACATCATTAACTTTCAATGTTCAGCATCCTCTCCTTTGGAAATAATTTGAAAATAACATTTGAAGGCCTACGAATACTTCCAGTCCTGAGACGTTGCATCAAACATGTACACTCATCCAATAACTTTGGGAAGAATGTTAGATCAAAAGGTTAGTCTCGTGATCACTTTTTGGTTTTTCAAATTCTAACTCAGAACTTCCCAGATATGGGAACAGTGGGATTGTGAAGGAGATGTAAATAGTCGTGTGCTTATCCAAACTGACTTAAAGATGTTTTCACCTACCATTTTTCCCGTGGAAAAAGTAGAAGCAAAGAGGGCTTTCTGAATGTAAACATCATAGAACGTGCCTCCAACTGAAAACCCTTACAAGAAACATGAAGATAGTACTCTACTCTATGATTTTTATGATTTTACCTTAGACCATGCCAACATGGAAAAAAGAAAACCATGTAAAATCTTGCACGTATGTTTATGAATGGAGATGAACTCCATTGCCAATGATTTTGATCAACAGTTTGAGAACTCAAGCAAAGTTGGACAAATATTGACACAGTCCAACTGCCTTCATATATATGATCAAGGAAAAATGCATACTTCTCTTAGTTTTTCTTTGTCAAAGTTATATTGATTAGTGTTGGGCAAGTGAGAAAGAAAAGAACTAATTGTCATTCATTTCATCAACGTGAAGTAGTATAGCGCATCTTCTGCATGATATATGCTAATATATTCTCATATTTCAAATCCGCATCGATCCTCCTACTGCTTCCCCTGTTTATTTTTTTTACATAGGATCACTCCAAGCAAATTAAACTAAGCAAGTTTATGATGCAACAGTTCTTACCATTTGAATTTTAACTTCCTTCTCAGTTGTCCAATTAATTAATCATGTATAGTATAATAACTGAGATGAGGTTGATGTCGAACATAACAAAGGAAACTAAGTACGGAGACAAGATTGAGCTTTCAGCAGTGATGCATTAAAGTGTTTAGAAATGAGGGTGAGCAATAGATCATGGAATAGAATATCTCATAATTAACATCCTGGTAATGAGCAAGACTTGTTGAAATAGATGATTATGAGGTTTTGTTATCAAGACTTGGCTATATATATTATTCACTACCCAACAGAAAGGTTTGCACAAACAATATATCGACTTGGTGGCCCTAGATATTTTGAACAAGATCTTTGCCAATCTCGCCACCTTGTGTTTGCTTGCTCTATTAGATGGAAGACTATTTTCCATTATTGCAATATTCACCTAAAATATATATTTCAGTGTTTTTATGTTTTCAATCAATTTTCACAAGTGTTGTCAATTATTATGAAATGATATAGTTGAGAACTTTTCATCCAGGTGCTTGAATTATTCTCTTTGACTCGGGATCCATTTTCTCTCTGGCACATAGATCCCAATAAAAATGTTTTTCCACCTACTTCTCTATCTTTAAGTAGAATGAAAATATTGCAGTCTTCTTCTTATACTTTTTCTCAAAAATCACTGGTAGGCACACGTCATGATAAATATGATCAACAATATCCCTCACGAATAGGCGACCGTGTCCACTTAACTGATTTTCCCATTGACTCGGGAAACCCAAGTTGGTTTCTGAGGTCCAATATTCTCGCAGGATCCACCTCACTGCGCGCATGCACTCATGCAGGTGTGAGCAAGGACGGCCTGATCCGGCACTTCTTCCACCGCCCCTCCAAGGCCTACACTACCGGCAACCGGAAGCGCAGGAAGGTGCACACAGACGCCCACGGCGGCGAGACCCGGTGGCACAAGACGGGTAAGACCCGGCCGGTCTTGGCCAACGGCAGGCTGTTGGGCTTCAAGAAGATACTGGTGCTCTACACTAACTACGGCAAGCAGCGCAAGCCGGAGAAGACCAACTGGGTGATGCACCAGTACCACCTAGGCTCCAGCGAGGAGGAGAAGGACGGCGAGCTGGTGGTGTCCAAGGTGTTCTATCAGACGCAGCCCCGGCAGTGCGGCTCCGGGCAGCAGCTACCCAGGGGGCCCGCGGCCTCTGCTGCTGCGGCTGCCGACGAGGACGTATCCGACAGCGTCGTCAAGGACTCAGCCGCCAGCATGGTCGACTACTACAATGCTTCCCTGTTGTCGTTTGGTGGCCATGGTGGGCACGGCAGGGCGAGCCCACCTGGGCTGATCCCTAACTTCTCTGTACAAGCAGATGGGTCTGCGTTTCTTCCGTAACAAGGAAAAGGGACTAGTTGATGCTTCATTGGTAGGCGAGATTCGGATTAATAACAGGGGAAGGAGAGCTTCGGTCACTTCTTTTTTTTTTAAGACATTGTTTAGAGATCCATAGTCCATACCATACAGATGGCACCGTCGTCGTGGCTTTTTGTACAAACACATGAAATCGACTTGTAGACCTAACAGGACGAGTTTATTATTGTTGTTCTTGTTACGTTATTATTGTAAAAATTTATTCCCCTACAGTGGGGAATGAATAGTTAGAGTTTGTTTTTTACATATACACCCCATTCAAGTAGATTAATTGCATGAGAATCTTTTTTAGATGTGTATTTACGTGTATATCCTTCTTATGAATACGAAATACCTTGAAAATTCTACTATAAGATGCCATGGTCAAAAAAAGGTTTAAGATATTCAGTTCACTTTTGTAGTATACCCCATTAAAAATGATAGTGATTTTTTTTCAAAAGATATTATTGACTTTTGTCATGGAAGGTTACGAAAATTACTTATAAACCCCTAACATATTTCATATTTAGCGATATACCTCCAAAATCTGGCTATTAAATATTATACCCCTCAAATCAAAATAAAGCATCATATATGGCCATACTATTTCTGTAGCACCCTGGAAAATTTCGTATTTAAAAGATTTGAAGTAATAATTTCAATAATATTGAAATAATAGAATCATATGTACAACTATCGTATGTGCGAGAACATATCGAAAAATTTTGCAAAAATTATAACTCAACCCCAACCTTATTTCTAAGTGTTCCACGAAGAAATTTAAGCAACAAAAAATCATATTGGCCAAGTGTACGTCAGAATACGACTAATTATCCAAATTAGGGAACAAAGTCGGAAAACCGTTAACACGGAAATATAACGTGCTCTTAATTAAATGAACATGTCGGAAAGACTTCCAACATCATGTATTGATGACCCATTATCGGAATTGGACCAATGGACCTCTCATAGCCCATGAATAAATTCAAGTAGGAAAAATATAATAAATTCGTAACACTATTGTTCTATAATTAAAAGGGGAATTCCCATAAGTTAAATTCTATAAAGTGATGGGCTTGTTAAATGGACCCTCTAGAATTTATTAGGCCAAAATAGGGATTTTAAAAAGATGAATAATAGGAAAATACCCTAAATATATCTTAAATATTACCTAAATAGAAAATGGCATTAAATTATTAAAATAACTAATATGGGTTGGAATTGGACTCCTAACCCTACCCTAATTGGTTGGCCACGAAATTGCATCCCAACCTAACCCTAAGGAGTTGGCAAGCTTAGAAGGAGGAGAGAAATATGGAAATCTAAGAATTAAAGGGGAATTAGAGTCCCATTAGGAAATAGAAACACAAGGAGCTTAAATACTCCTTAAACCCTCCATGGACGGCCCTAACTCGTTGCTGGGGCTTGCTGGACATGAGAGAGAGGCCAAGGAGAAGAGGAACTCATGGGGAAAAGGCTGGACCGAGCTCCAACCTTCGTGCTTCAAGTTCTAAACCCTAGAAGACCAAACGAGTCAAAGGTAGGCATTCTCACGAGCTAAACCTAATTAATTTTGTTTGTAGGTTGTTCCATACATCAGGAACAAAACTCCTCTTGTTTCATATTTTCCATCGAGCCAATCTTTATCCTTGATTTTTGATGTTCTGCAATCACCATGACCCCGAACCATCATGTTTAATTATATATCCATGTATACTCGTCCCCATGCCATGAAATTTAACTGGAGATACTGATGGATGCTAGGCATCGTTTGCCCCTGAAAGCACTAATTTTCATCCATCCTACTTCGCAAATTAATTATTTATCTTTATTGTACATTGTACCATGTTCATTGTGAGTAAACTTGGTTGAAGCATGCCGAGATCATGTTTGCTTTCAAATTCATATTTACTGGAAGTACTCTTGCATGTCTAGATCCATTTAGAACTAGTTTCATGAATTTTCATCGCATGTGCAATTAGTTATGAATTTTTGAACACCCTATGTCAAAACAGAAAGGTTTGGACCGTAATCCAAGGCATGTCCCTTCCCGCTCGGACTCAGGCGCAGGACCTGAGAACGCGATGGCCCGATAGGTTGCATTCTCAGGGCTGATCGCGACAAAGCCACCCATCGTGTTCTGAACGCGACAGGCGCGGCGTCGCGTGCTGGAAGCCTGCTCTGACCGACCCGACGCATTCCTTGCATGACCCTGTCGCATTCTGATCAGACCCTGTCGCGACCCTTACAGGGGTA
Source organism: Colocasia esculenta (assembly GCA_014218235.1). Taxonomy (NCBI): domain Eukaryota; kingdom Viridiplantae; phylum Streptophyta; class Magnoliopsida; order Alismatales; family Araceae; genus Colocasia; species Colocasia esculenta. Next base: position 61,146,336 of record CM024754.1, read on the forward strand.
CATCGCGATCTGGGGTTTTTGCATGAAAACCCATGCTTTGTTTTGCTCTAGCTTTCTACAGTGTTTATATCCCTTGTTAACAGTCATACACGCAGTAAATAACCTGTTATAAAATGAGTATATTGGATGATTTAAAAGACATGCACATGACCTCTTTCTATCTATGATTTCTTTACACATGCACACACTTGAACCATCCAATATGGCTTAACTTGGCATGAAAATATCTCATAATACATCTGGTAATTTAGTTCAATTATATAATTCAATTGCCCTATTTTAAATGGACTTGTCTTCATTTCTCACGATGTTTTGGGAAAACCGGTACCGATGCTCCACTGTTGTAGAATTCCTCTAGAACAGTCGGGCTCTTGTTTTCTATTATACACCTTCTCATGACTTGGACGAACTCTCAGTCGAATACTCCTTCTGCTGGACTAGTGAATCCTTGTTCAAGGCCTCCATAAGTCTCCTATATCCATGGATTCCCACATGGCCGACGAGCTCGTTGTATCCTAACACCTATGTACCCTCCAGGGATCAGTAAGATCCAAACGGCCTTAGATGCTCTCTCTCTTATCTTGAATAACGCCGGACCTCTGAACTTGTGTATAACATGGCCAGTGGAAGGTAGTGAATTCCACCTGATTGTCAACACCAATCGTGCGTGTTGTGCAACTGTTACTATTGTCGTTACTCGACGTTCATGTGCATTGACTTAGTTCTCATCTATTACTCTACTCACTCATCTATTCACCGCTCTCTACTATCTCGTCTATTCATCTCGTACTCTCATCTATTTCTTGGTACTCTTTATTGGCCATTGACTGGTTGTCTAAAGATAAACAAAATAACCAATGCTAGCACAATGGGGCCCGATCTGGTCCTGGGAGGAGCGCCCGAAAAGTGCCATTTGCCCATGGGAGTTAATGATCAGAATGTCGGCATTACATCCAAATGCCATATTAACAAGATTAATCTAAGACTATGACGGCCCTCATTATACCGGTACGGTTATACCAACCCACGTCGGTATAGCGAGTGCTGCCAGCCACAGTGGGACATTTACCCAACGATACAAACAGTTGATACACGCGAATATAATAACAGAGTAGCGGAAGTAAAAGAGAACTATCTCCATTCATTCATCATCCACATTAAACATACATGTAGTTTACAATTTGCAAAAAGGAACTAAAATTCACATGATTTAATTGCTGAAATAGAATACAAATGTCCACATATTACATTCTTTAATGATAGTTCTAATACAATGTCCAAGTACATACTAAGAAGTACACAATCACAAGATCTCAAAAACTGGCTAGTCTCCACGCTCGGAGTCCGTCTCCGCTGCCTCCTGAGGGTACTGTGTCACCAACTATACCTGTACGCCGAAGCAAGGAGTGAGTCCAGGGACTCAGCAAGTAACACTATGCATGATATACACGTACAAGTCCTAGTGGTTTCTACAAGCACATTACACTTTACAACACATAGCATGCTAATCCATTTAAGTTTTCAACCTATCATGAAGGTTCTACAATTTTATACATAACGCATGCTTTCAGATTTCAAAAATAACATTCACCTATCACATGGTCTCTATTCAATTCACTCATGGGACTTTAATCAAAACGTGCGAGCTATTGACATGAACAATTACATACATGAACGGGGAACATAATTAGCATGGATTCCACATGTTCTTAAGTACATACATAACTTTTTATCATACTTTAGGTTGCTGGTTTCACATGGTTCAATGACTATAAACCTACACATGAAAGCTACAACGTTGCTTAAACATAACACATGAACAATCCATCACGCCATTTTACTCACATACTCATTTGTTGTCCTAACATGGATTCTAAACACTTTTGCACACATAAACATGAGAATAATGACATGCATTTTCTGAATTCACTTGGTTTCAGATTTAGTTCACATGGTTCTATAACACATTTACATATCTAAGATTTACATTTTTCTTTACACTAGGTTCCTCTTTTCACATATTTACACTTTACACATACACATTCACATATCACTTACACATTTACACATGGTCACATACACTTTACACATTACACTTTACACTTATTTTAGTGCCGTGACACATAGTCCAAACCACCAAAGAAGGACACAAACACATCACATCACATAGACGCCATCTAGGCAATACAATGGCGACTCTTGGACTGCGCAGACCGGGAGAACAAGTCTCCACCCTAACCAGTGGTACTTGTCCACCTCCAGGATTTCCCCCTAATGCCCTTAGGGTCACTTAACACAATGAACTTTCTCAGGGGGACTTTTCCCTGATACGGCTCCACTGCCTTCTCGGAAGCAGTATCACATTGGCACAGTTTACCGTTTTACGCATGGTTTTACACTTGACACTTCATTTCATTCACACTTCTTACTCACATGAACACCTCTGTTTTCCTAACATGGTACTACAGAGTTTTCAAGATTCAACACATAGTAAACACACCAATCATGCTGGGTTTAGACAAAATCTAATCACGTTTCGATCATATGTACGAATTATTCATAATTCACATGAAAACACATAACTTTTTACTTACTGTTCCAATTAACCTGAAATTTAACCACATGCTGTTTTCGGGTTCAAAATCATACCCTCAATTTTAAGATTTTTCTGAGCTAAATAGGATTTACAGAAAATCAAACACCTAATTAGCACATCATTCACAATTTACGTTAACATGGAATTTACACATCATGCAATTACCACTTGCTGTTTAGCCATAAGCTACCAACATATGCATGAGATTAGAGTACAACTTTCCCTAATTCATACATCTATGGATTTAACACTACGAATCATTTTTACATACTTTTATTCTATCGAACCGAAACTATTAACAAATTGCACAATCATGGATAAGTTTCCTAAATTTGCAAACACTCATGCTGACCCACAATCTTCATGATTAGACCGAAATCAAGGCATTCAACTCACTGTAGTCATGGAACATGGGTTTGCAAAATTATCTACGAGTCATGCTCACAAGATTAAAACATCATTTTTCCCATTCACCATCACGCCACATTCATTCACAACCACAATGCACAATATACATAGCTTATAGGAATACCATATATCCTCATCACAGAAATCATAACGAAATTAACGTATAAGAGGGACAGAACAGCTCACTGTTCTGTCCTGACGAACTAGACGGCGGTCTCTGGCCGCTGACTCATAGTCAGCGGCATGGTCGATGGACGCCAAGGAAGAACTGGGCGTCCAGGGACCTTGCCGTTTACTCAGGTCTGTGCAGAAACACAGACCCGAGCTCTGAAATTCGGGTGAAATGGAGGGTCTAGGACTCGAGGAAAATTTCACAAAAATCATAAAAACCTCCTAGACTCATACGGGGACACCATAGATAGGTCACTTGCCTTTCAAAATTTCTTCTAAGGGATTTAGAGGCTTGGTGAAGACCTCCTTGGGCAGTCCCAAGAAGTTGCAGAACCTTCCTCTAGATCGCCTTCCTCCGGGTTCCTGGTTGATCTCCTCGCCGAGGGATGATGGGGAGGCCTTCCCTATGCTTCAGCTTCCTCCTTGATGCAGAAGATCTTCAAATGAACCTCCAAGGGGTCGGATTGGGGGTTCAAAAAGGGGTTTTTCTCACAGAAAGCTCTAGGGTTTTTCTCTCCTCTTCTCTCCTCTTGCAAGGGTGAAATGAGAAGTGGGGAGAGGCCATTTCGGGTTCAGCATGTAGGAGAGGCCCTCACCCACTCACCATGCCGATTAGACAGCTTAGAGCCGTTGGGGGACATCCCCCCAATGGTTGTCATGCCTTGTTTTAGAAGACAGCAGCTCTGCTGCGCATGCAGGCCAGAGAAGTTGGCGTCCAGGGCTGGACACTAACACCACCTCAACGGCCTGGGGATTGACGCCAAATAGGGCCTTCGGCCAGAACCCTAATTTAAGCAGAAAACCATGCATACCAAGCTTCTATACATGCAATATGTACATGGTATTATATTCACACTATCATCATGCAATACATACATTATTTACGTTTAATATAAAAACACATGTACACGTATTTATACTATTGTAATATCCACGTAAATACGTACATACATACTCAACACAATATACACACATAAATACGAAAAATACGACGGAAATTCGAGGGTCTTACAAAGACAATCAAAACAAAGTGCTATATTCTCTCGTTGTCTATTGACAACAAAGTGCTATATTCTCTCGTTGTCTTTTTTTTTTTTTTTTGGGGGGGGGGGGGGGGGGGGGGGGATGCTGATGAGATTGTGTTTTAATCCTCTGATCAGCATTACGTCTTCAATAACTGATTTTCCTTTGATGTTCACGGACCCACTTCCTACCACAGTGCCTTTTCCATTATCTCCATAGGTAACTGTTCTTCTTCAGCTTGGAGATCAACGAAAATCTTCTTGTTGCCTGACATGTGCCTGAGCATCCACTGTCCAAATACCATTTGGATGCTCTTGAATTTCCCTGAAATTTAAACACTAAGTTATAGGTACCCAAGTTCCTTGGGTCCTGATGGGTTAGTATCATTGATTTTTCTTTTTATTATCCACTTTTTGTTCTTAGTGGGACAAGTTGCTTTGTTATGTCCTAGTTGTTACAAGATTGCAGCAGGTTATTCTGGTTATTCTTTCAACTGGAGTGTATTTAAAATTTTTATGTTCTTTGTCTTTTCGGATATAAACTCAGGGGTTGGATAAGTGTTAGGAAAAACTTTTGTTTCTTCATTTTCTGAGGGAGTGTAAACCATGTTTCTTTTTGTTTGATCTTTTAGCTCCGTTTATCAAGAGAGAGTTTATTATTTGTGAACTTGTTTATGGTGCTTGTTAAATGTTCATTTTCTTTATTTAGTCTTTCTATTTCTGTTTTAAGTCCACTTAAGTCTTCTTGTTTTTCTAAGTGAATTATTTTTCTGTTTTTCTCTTTAATTCTTCACATAACAATCATTTCTTCTTTTATGTTCAGTTATTGTTTTTTCAAGTTCTTCATTTTCGGTTTTTAAGTCTGAGTTTGTATTTTCTAAACAGATTACATTTTTCTTACTAGTTTTAAGTAATTTACATACCTCTTTATATTTATCATAGAGTTCATTAAAAGCACTTTCTAGATTATCAGAATCTGAATCATTGCAAGAATCAAACGAGGAGTCAGAGGTTACCTTGTCTTCGGTGTTGGCCATGAGAGCCAGGTTGGCTTCTTCATCTTCACTGCTAGAGCTTGACTCACTGTCTGAGTCACTGCTATTCTCCCAAGCAGCTGCCATTGCCTTTTTTATACTCTTAAACCTTCTAAAATTATCCTTCTTTTGTGATCGTTTTTCTTAAGCATTGGACAGTCTACCTTTATGTGTCCAGGCTTTTTGCATTCATAACAAATCACTTCTCCTTTTTTGAATCCCTTACTTCAGGTTTTCTGTGATCTTTATTCCTCTTGAAAAATCTTCTCCCAGACTGGAACTTTTCTTCTTTGCTAAGATTCTCTGAAGTCTTCGAGACAGCATGGCTTCTTCATCATCACTGTCTTTACTACTTTCACTGTTATCCAAAGATTCTTCTGATATATCTTCATTTGCTTTGAGAGCGTTTGATTGCTTCCTTCTGCTGGAGGATTCTCCTAATCTTTCCATGTTTATCTCGTGAGCCATCAGGGATCCTATTAGTTTTTCCAATGACATTAGCTTTAGATCGTTGGCTTCCTCATGGCTGTTACCTTTGGAGTCCATGAGGATGGCAGAGATCTGAGGATCTTCCTGACCATGTATGGTGCATTGTAAACTTTTCCTAATCCAGCTAATCCCTTTGTAATATCTGTGAATCTACTAAACATCTGAGTTATAGATTCACCTGACTGCATCTGGAATCTTTCGTATTGAGCCACAAGAATATCGATTCTTGTCTCCTTTACTTTGTCTGTCCCTTTATAGGTAATCCTGAGCTTTTCCCACATTTCCATTGCGGATTTGCAGGCTGAAACTCTGTTGAATTCTTTCTTGCTGAGGGCACAACACAGAATACTCTTGGCTTTACAGTTTAAGGATATTCTTCTCCTGTCGTCATCTGTCCACTGAGCCTTTGTATTTGTGACTAGAAGATCACCTTCTTCCACAATGGACCATATTGTATAATCGTGGCCTTGTAGAAAGTACTCCATTCTTGTCTTCCAGTAGGTGTAATCTTCTCCATCGAACAAGGGAGGCATGTTGACTGACTGACCTTCGAAGTTACTTTGGGTTGCCATGGATCTTTACTCTTCAGATCGTTGGATCTTCTTCTTTGTCGAAGAGACTTGCTCTGATACCACTTGTTGCCCAGCTAGCTAGCCCAGAGGGGGGGGTGAATGGGTTATTTAAAATTTGATCTTTGATTAAAACCTGTTCACTAAAAAGATTACACAACAACTTAAACAAACGTTAGAGTTGGACAAAATAAGACAGCAAACGCACATAAGCACAACCACAAGACACAAGGTTTTATCTTGGTTCGGAACTCCTCTCCACAGGAGACCTACGTCCAGTCCCTGAGCAATGCCTCAGGATTTCACTAATTAAGGTACTATCCCCCTCACGGATCCTTACACCCAACCTCAACTGGTCTTCCTTCAACTTGAAGGGAAAACAACCACCCTGGATACCACCAGGTCTTCCTTCGTCCAAAAGGGTACAAACCAAAGAAACGAAGTTTAAGAATAAGCTTCAGACACTAGCTTAACCAGCTACAAGCTGAAGCAAACAAGCCTCGAGAGAGAAAGAGAATTTGACACTGGTTTCTCTCCAAAGACTACACAGGCTCTCACAAGAATTTCTTCTTTGAACACTGAGAGCTAAAGAGCTAAGAGAACAATTGAAATGGTCGCTTCGCTCTTGCTTGGAACTTAGAAGGCTCGAAGAATTAGTGTTCCTTCTTTTTTAATAATGTTATCTCTTTGCTGTATATGTTCTTCTCAGTCTTGAGTCTTGTATTTAAGCTTCTACTTGAAATTTGAACGTTAAAAGAACCGTTGTCTCTCATCCAGGTGTACGTTAGACTGGTCAGCAAGGAAGCTTCTGATCTTCAGTCTTTTATCCTTTAGTACATGCCAGAAAAATATTTTAGAATCTTGTATCTTGTGTCCAACGTTGTACAGATGAGTCTTGTCAGATATCTGCGAGCATATCAACAATAAATAGAGGACAGCTAGGACTGTCGTCGATTGTTAGTTGCAGTTGGAATAGATATTGCAATATATAGCAAAGCTCCTTTCTATCTAAAAAGGACGTAGACAAAGTAGCATAAAAATGGAAGATATTGTCTGCATGCATGGGAGATACGATCAGAGAGCATTTAATGCGTAGCAGTCAACAGACAAGATATGACTTTGACTTTTCAACGCTATTAAAAAGCATTATACTGATACAGCAAAAAAGTCGATATGAACAATCCCGATGCCTTCATGACTTATGAAATCGTTATACAATAACAGACAATCGTTATGACAGAGCATTATTAAATTATAATGATGAAATCGTTATGAGTTATAGCAAATCGTTATAAACACTTATCAAGTCGTTATGAACTCTAAAGAAATCGTTGCGAGAACTAAAGAAATTGTTATGGCTAAGTCGTTACGAGTTTCAAGGAAATCGTTACAGAACTAAAGAAATCGTTATGGCTATCAAGTCGTTACGAGTTTCAAGGAAATCGTTACGAGAATTAAAGAAATCGCTATGGCTATCAAGTCGTTACGAGTTTCAAAGAAATCGTTACGAGAACTAAAGAAATCGTTACAGCTATCAAGTCGTTACGAGTTTCAAAGAAATCGTTACGAGAACTAAAGAAGTCGTTATGGCTATCAAGTCGTTACGAGTTTCAAAAAATCGTTACGATAACTAAAGAAATCGTTACGGCTAGAAAGTCGTTGCGAGTTCTAAAGAAATCGTTACGAGGACTAAAGAAATCGTTACGGCTAGAAAGTCGTTGCGAGTTCTAAAGAAATCGTTACGAGGACTAAAGAAATCGTTACGGCTAGAAAGTCGTTGTGAGTTCTAAAGAAATCGTTACGAGGACTAAAGAAATCGTTACGGCTAGAAAGTCGTTGCGAGTTCTAAAGAAATCGTTACGACATCTTTTAAGAAATCGTTGCGGTATCGATTTGATTGAACTTTTCGGTCAGAAGGAAATCGTTCTGCTTATCAATAGAAGTCGATACAAAGACTTGGACAAAGCATGAAATGAGACTTACCTGATTGTCTTGAACTTTCATTTTTCTTTTATTTCCTGTTCTCAAAGCTCAAGTAATTCATTACTACTATTTTGTTAATCATCAAAATTAATATATATAAATAACTGAATTAATTATATGGGGAAGGTTTGGTCATCACCCCCGTCCTCGGGAGCCTGTTGAGGGAGTACTCTGGGCTACGAGTGTGCTCGAGTTGGCAGCCGCATAGGCGGACTCTGGAGCTGAGGGGAAAACGGTGGTTAGGACAGTGGCGTGTGAGTCGCTTGCAAAGCTCTCGTGGTTGGTCTGGGACGCCGAGGATAGTTTGGAGTTCTACCCGGCGTAGGCCAGCCAGTCCTTCTTCTCACTGCCTCGCTCCTTACGGCCCCGGAACCGTTTGGAGAGGTCAGGCGTGGGACCGTAGTCCGGCCAGACTACGGCGGTTACTGTTGTTGTGCTTGTGTCCTACCTCACTCTAACGAGACGCGAGGGCCAGGACCTAGGTCGAGGATAAGACGTCTGTGGATGCACCTGACCGTCTGACTAGTAGTGTTGTTCCGGTAGCTAGTGTTCCTTGTCCAAGCGGAGTCCCTCCGTCTGTGTTTTACTAGCCGTGTGGTGGTCACGACGAGCAGTCGTACGGAGTTTCCGACCGAGAGTACTTCCGTACCGTGTTAGCTTTAGCTTTGCTTCCGCACTTCTTTTGTAGGTAGAAAGATATCAACTGTCGTCTTTCCTTTATTAATAATTGTATATGTTCCTCTGCCTGTTTAGAGCCAGTAGGAGATTGGTAGTCCCTACTGAGCTTTGTTGTGAAGCTCATCCCTCCGTTTTCCAGGTGAGTCTTCCCAGCAGCGGCAGGGCGCGCGTCGGGCGGAGGAGACGGGGCGGTAGTCTTGGTCCTCGTAGCTAGCAGTGGTTCCCCCTCTCAGTGTACGTCACCCTCGGGGTATGCCCCTAAGGGACTTGTCTCTCCCCTTTCCTTACTTGTACTAGTGTGCGTGCGTTGGGACTGTACTTAGAGCGGTACGCAGCGGTCTCGCTTTACTTTCCTGTTTCCACTTGTACGCTTCTAGCTTAGCAGTTGACGTTTACTTCCGTTACATATCCTGTCAGACGCGTGTTATAGCCCTTCCGGGTCCCCCTGGTCCGTGGGCGGCGACCGTGAAAATCGGGTCCTCGGCGTGGGCCGAGGGTCGAGTTCTCGGGTCGTTACAGTTGGTATCAGAGCTTGGTCTGACAGGACTTGTAGTGGATCTAAACTGCAACAGTAAGTCCCACCGGTAGTACAAGTACACTGCTAGCCGCCCGAGAGGTCTTCCTAACCTTTGTTAGTTGTGTTGCTGTGTAGGTCATGGCTCCGCGTAGGCGCAGTCAGGCTAGGCAGCTGGTTGAGCAGCAGGATGAGTCCGACATGCCCGCTCAGGGGCGGGTTCAGGAGGAGGTGTCCGTGGACGAGTCAGTGGCACAGCCTCAGGGTGCACAGGCAGCAGCAGCCGAGGCAGCAGCAGCAGGTGGGCAGCAGCAGGAGTACCACCCTCAGCCTCAGCAGTATGCAGATTGGTTTCCCATGGCCGAGCAGTTCTTCAGAGCTATGTACCAGGGAGCGTGGCAGCCCGGGCGGGCAGCAGCAGGTGTCCAGTTTCCGGTGCCCCCTCCGGTGGTACCGGAGCAGCAGCAGGTAGAGCCAGAGGTGGAGCAGCTAGAGCGTCAGCAGCGGTCGGGCACTGGGAGTACCCGGGCCGGGCGGCGAAGGACGGCGGTTACGGAGGACAGGACCGCTCTCCTCGAGAGGTTCCTGCGCCTTCGGCCACCGATGTTCCACGGTGAGTATGATCCAGATAAGGCAGAGAGCTGGACCCATGAGTTGGAGCGCATCTTCGAGACTATGGAGTGCGCTGAAGAGGACCAGGTTCGTTTGGTAGTATACTAGCTCAAGGGAGCAGCCCATGAGTGGTGGAGAGTTCAGAGGCAGACTCACTTCCAGGGGCAGCGGCTGGACCAGATCTCTTGGCAGCAATTTTCAGAGGTCTTCCACGGCGAGTACTTCTCCGACTACGCTCGACGTGAGAGGCGGGACCAATTCCAGGAGTTGGTGCAGGGCGACCTCACAGTTTCTCAGTACCACCAAGGTTTGTCCGGTTGTTGAGGCATGTGCCTCATGTAGCTGGCAGTGACCAGGCTTGTGCAGAGAGGTTTATAGCAGGGCTGAGACCAGACCTGAGGTGGGGTGTGACGGCACACATGTGTACCACCTTGGAGAGGCCGTGGCGAAGGCCACCGCCTTGGATAGGGAGGCTTGGCAGCCTCAGCAGCAGCACCAGCAGCAGCAGGGAGGAGCCTCTTCCAGGTCCTCGCCGTACCAGCATCCAGCAGGCAGCCGCGGTAGGTAGTGCGACTTCCTCTTCCTCAGGCTCGGGCAGTTCCGGTAGCTCTGGAATTCGCTCGCAGTTCAGGAAGTTGTCTACTCGCGGGGTGGACAGAGTCGTCAGCAGAGGCGTCAGTCCAGGTTTGCAGAGCAGTCAGTACAGCAGGGTGCTGAGCAGGGCAGTCAGGAGCCAGTGTGCTACACTTGTGGCTTGCCAGGCCACTTTAGGAGGGATTGCCCTAGGGGGCAAGCTCCGCAGCAGCAGCAGCCAGTGCAGTACGCGCAGCAGCCACCTCAGTACCAGTACCCTCCCCAGCAGTAGGCACCGCGTCAGCAGTAGAGAGGGCAGTACCAGCAGCAGGTCCAGCAGTTTCCGCAGCCGCAGCAGTACCAGCCGTACCAGCAGCAGCAGCAGCAGTTTCCGCAGCACCAGCAGTCGCCGCAGCAGCAGCCCCAGCAGGCGCCGCAGCGTGGACGTGGTCGTGGTCGCGTGATGGCGCTCACCCGGGAGCAGGCAAGGCATCGAACCTGGTGATAGGTACTCTACCTATCCTTGGCAGAGCTGCTCGTGTTTTGGTTGATCCCGGTGCTTCCTTGTGTTTTGCTTCCGAGGAGTTTTACGAGTCTCTTGCTTGTCACACACCCGAGAGGCAGTGTGACGTATTGGTCGATCTCCCGTCCGGTGACTGAATGCGTTCCTTTGGTTACCTGGAGGGTGTGACAGTCGAGGTTGAGGGTCACCAGTTGCCGGCCAGGTTGTACGCGCTGCAGCTTTGCGACTTCGACGTCATCCTGGGCATGGACTGGTTGGAGGCTCACTCAGCCGTGGTTGATTGTCAGAGGAAGACCGTTCGGTTCGAGATACCTGGAGCACCTGTTCTCTGCTTTCGAGGTATCCGGTCTACCCGTCGGCCGTTCATTTCTTTCTATAAGGCTCGTCGTTTGATCCGTGATGGCTGCGTTGCTTACCTTGCTTCGGTTTGTTCCTTGGAGCCTAGCGGGTCTTCAGTTTTTGATGTGCCAGTTGTTTCTGAGTTTTCTGACGTGTTTCCGGAGGATCTACCTGGGTTGTCGCCTGAGCGAGAGGTAGAGTTTTCCATCAAGCTTTTGCCTGGTACGATGCCTTTGTCCAAGGCACCTTACCGATGGCCCCGGCGGAGCTGCGTGAGTTGAAGCGCCAGCTGCAAGAGTTGCTTGAGTTGGGCTTCATTCGTCCGAGCCGTTCTCCGTGGGGCGTGCGCCTATTTTGTTGTGCGGAAGAAGGATGGTAGTCTTCGTTTGTGCATCGATTATCGGCAGTTGAACCAGGTCACTGTGAAGAACAGGTACCCGTTGCCGAGATTGATGATTTGTTTGATCAGTTGCAATCGGCCCGAGTTTTCTCGAAGATCGACTTGAGATCCGGCTACTACCAGCTGCGGATCAGAGAGTCGGATGTTGGTTTGACGGCTTTCCGTTCCAGGTACGGTCACTTTGAGTTCGTCGTGATGCCGTTTGGGCTGACGAACGCACCCGCTGCATTCATGGATTGATGCATAGGGTGTTCAGTGAGTACCTAGATCGCTTTGTGGTTGTTTTGTTGATGATATTCTGGTCTACTCGGCTTCTGAAGAGGAGCACGAGGAGCACTGAGGATCGTGCTGGAGACCCTGCAGAGTCACCGTCTTTACGCCAAGTTCGACAAGTGCGAATTTTGGCTGAGCGAGGTGCACTTCCTCGGGCACGTGATCTCGGGTTCTGGTGTGGCAGTGGACCCTGCCAAGGTGGAGGCCGTGTTGTCGTGGGAGCAGCCCACATCAGTTGCAGAGGTCCGCAGTTTTCTGGGTCTGGCAGGTTACTACCGGAGGTTCATTCAGGATTTCGCCAAGATTGCAGCACCGTTGACTCGGTTGACGAGGCAGGACACCAGGTTTGTTTGGTCAGAGGACTGTGAGCAGAGTTTCTTGGAGCTGAAGACGAGGTTGACTTCGGCGCCAGTGTTGGTCTTGCCGTCGGGCACCGGTGGGGTTCGTGGTTTACACCGATGCGTCGAGGTCAGGTTTGGGTGCCGTGCTGATGCAGCATGGTGGGGTCGTTGCCTATGCTTCTCGGCAGCTCAAGAAGCATGAGGAGAACTATCCCACCCACGACTTGGAGCTAGCAGCAGTGGTGTACGCTCTCAAGTTGTGGAGGCACTACCTGTATGGCGAGGCTTTTCAGATCTTCACCGATCACCAGAGTTTGCAGTATATCTTCACCCAGAGGGATCTGAACTTGAGGCAGCGCCGTTGGATGGAGTATTTGAAGGACTACGACCTAACCCTCTCCTATCATCCAGGAAGGGCTAACGTCGTAGCCGATGCTTTGAGTAGGCGCGTGCGCTTGAGTTCGCTGATGGTCAGAGAGTGGAGGCTATTGAGGAGCTGTCTCAGGAGTGTTGTTCCGTCGAGGACCAGAGACCGTGCAGTGGCCAGTTTGTCAGTGAGCCGTCGTGTTCCGGCAGGTGTTGCAGGCCCAGCAAGCAGACCCTCAGTTGGCAGACATTTTGCGGATGCCAGATGTAGAGCTCAGCGAGGTCAGATTCAGAGGCCGCTTGTACGTTCCTGAGGAGGTGCGCCAGGCGGTTTTGTCAGAGGCTCACAGATCGAGGTATGCTGTTCATCCTGGCTCCACCAAGATGTACCATTGCTTGAGAAGGTCCTTCTGGTGGCCAGGGATGAAGAGGGGCGTGGCAGAGTTTGATGCCCGGTGCCTTACCTGTCAACAGGTGAAGGCCGAGCATCAGCGTCCTGGTGGTGAGCTGCAGCCGTTGCCCATTCCCGAGTGGAAGTGGGACAACATCACCATGGACTTTGTGGTTGGGTTGCCCCGCACCCCGCAGAGGCACGACGGTATTTGGGTGATTGTGGATCGTTTGACCAAGGCAGCGCACTTTCTTCCGATCAGGATGTCGTGGTCAGTGGACAGATTAGCCAGGCTGTACGTGGACAGAGTTGTTTCGTTGCACGGGATCCCAGTTTCAGTCGTTTCGACAGAGATCCGAGGTTCACGTCAGGGTTTTGGCGCAGTCTTCAGAGAGCACTGGGTACAGAGTTGTGGTTCAGCACAGCGTACCACCCGTAGACAGACGGTCAGTCAGAGCGGACCATACGGACACTGGAGGATATGCTGAGAGCGTGCTGTTTAGACTGGAGCGGCACTTGGGAGTCTCACCTTCCGATGGTAGAGTTCGCATATAACAACAGTTATCACTCGAGCATCGGAATGGCGCCATACGAGGCCTGTACGGTCACCCGTGCAGGACTCCGCTTCACTGGTTCGAGGTTGGTGAGAGGCAGCTTTTGGGGCCAGAGTTAGTGCAGCAGTGTGCAGAGACAGTCAGTTTGGTCAGGCAGAGGCTTCGGGCAGCACAGATCAGGCAGAAGAGTTATGCGGATGTCCGCAGGAGACCGCTAGAGTTCAGCGTCGGTGACCTGGTCTTCCTGCGGGTCTCGCCGACCAAAGGGGTCATGAGGTTTGGTAAGAGGGGAAAGCTCAGTCCCAGATATATGGGGCCTTCCCCATTTCTGAGAGGGTCGGCGAGGTGGCGTACAGGCTGAGTCTTCCAGCAGAGCTAGCAGGTGTGCACAGCGTTTTCCACGTTTCGCAGCTAGAAGGTACGTTACAGACTCTTCGCACGTGTTGGACTACTCGCAGCTAGAGGTAGCGCTAGATTTGTCAGTGCCAGAGTACCCAGTTAGTGTTGTCGACCGCAGAGTGCAGCAGTTGCGCAGGAAGCAGATTCCGCTGGTTAAGGTCGTTTGGCAGAACCGTGTCGGTGGCGAGGCCACCTGGGAGCGCAAGGATGAGATGCAGGAGCAGTTTCCTTACTTGTTTGATTGATCGGTATGTGGTGATCTCCCTTTTGTCGTCTTCCGGGTTGAGACCGAGTTGTTTTCATTTCGAGGACGAAATGTCTTAAGGAGGGAGGGTTGTAACACCCCGCCCCCTTGGGCCCTTGGCCCCGTCCTCTGGGTCGCGGCAGGGCGACTGTCGCGACGTGGTTCCGATCGCGTCGAGTTCTGGTTCTGTTTGGGATTGCGACAGGGGGTATGTCGCCTTCTTGAAGATGACATACCCACTGTCGCCTTCTGGTTTGATGGATGGAGACATGGGGTATGTCGCCTTCTTGAAGGCGACATGGCCTATGTCGCCTTCCCATCGCGTCGCCCCAGACGCAGTCTGACAGACGTGACAAGCGTCCTTTGTGTCAGTACGGCTCTGGGTGGTGTCGGGTGAACGCGACAAGATGGTTGTCGCCTTCACTTTTTCGAATTCCGAGATTTGACCGTTGTCAGTGGGTTGCGACGGGGGGTGTGTCGCCTTCTGGTTCCCAAGGCGACACAAGGTATGTCTCCTTCTCAGCTCGCGGGCTTAAAGCCCGGGCGCCCGAGCCCTTCCCCCTCTCTCGCGCCTCTCCTTTCCCCCTCTCTTTCTCTCGCCCCTCTCGAGTTTCCGGCGGTTTTGGGGTGCCTTCCCCGTGTTGAGGCGGCCCTGCTGAGGAGGGTGTCGCTCCGTTCATGCAGGGGTCGTGTTCGTGCCGTGCAGTGCGAGGAGGAGAGGTTTCTACCTACGAGAAGGCCCCAACGGGTGCGTTCTTCGTGTGGAGGTAGGGACATCCGACTCCTTCGCCCTAAGCATGATCCCCTCCCCGCCTAGACCGTGGTTCTCATGTGATTGGGGTTTGGGGAGTGTGAGAACCATGCTCGTGTGAGTGAGGTTTTCCTCCGAGCATAGAATCCATGTTCTTGGGGTGTTTGAGGGTGGTTTGTGTGTTTAATGGTTTTCTAGCATGATAAGCATGCTCCCCTCCCCCGTGTGTAGTGTTTCTCCCGTTTCGGGGAGGTTCCCGGAAGAAGAATCTCTGGAACCCCCGACTGGCCTGAAGGCGACATACCCTGTGTCGCCTTCTGACTGGTAAAGCTACATCCCCTATGTCGCCTTCTTGAAGGCGACAGGGCCGATGTCGCCTTCTCAGTCCCTGGTAAGGTGACACCCACTATGTCGCCTTCTTGAAGGTGACAGGGCCTATGTCGCCTTCTCAGCCCAGAGGCAGGTTGTGCTTCCGCCGCTTCCGTTTTCGCTTTACTGTACCCGTGGCACCTGGCTAGTTCCCTAGTACGGTCTCACACTAGTCGTTCGCCCGGTGCGCGGCACTTGAGGGCTTGTCCCGTGTGAGAGGTTGTTACCGTTACCTGGGACCCCCGTCCTCGGGAGCCTGTTGAGGGAGTACTCCGGGCTACAAGTGTGCTCGAGTTGGCAGCCGCGTAGGCGGACTCTGGAGCTGAGGGGAAAACGGTGGTTAGGACAGTGGCGTGTGAGTCGCTTGCAAAGCTCTCGTGGTTGGTCTGGGACGCCGAGGACAGTTTGGAGTTCTACCCGGCGCAGGCCAGCCAGTCCTTCTTCTCACTGCCTCGCTCCTTACGGCCCCGGAACCGTTTGGAGAGGTCAGGCGTGGGACCGTAGTCCGGCCAGACTACGGCGGTTACGTTGTGTGCTTGTGTCCTACCTCGCTCTGACGAGACGCGAGGGCCAGGACCTAGTCGAGGATAAGACGTCTGTGGACGCACCTGACCGTCTGACTAGTAGTGTTGTTCCGGTAGTAGTGTTCCTTGTCCAGGCAGAGTTCCCTCCGTCTGTGTTTACTAGCCGTGTGGTGGTCACGACGAGCAGTCGTACAGAGTTTCCGACCGAGAGTACTTTCCGTACCGTGTTAGCTTTAGCTTCGCTTCCGCACTTCCTTTTGTAGGTAGAAAGATATCAACTGTCGTCTTTCCTTTATTAATAATTGTATATGTTCCTCTGCCTGTTTAGAGCCAGTAGGAGATTGGTAGTCCCTACTGAGCTTCTGTTGTGAAGCTCATCCTCCGTTTTCCAGGTGAGTCTTCCCAGCAGCGGCAGGGCGCGCGTCGGGCGGAGGAGACGGGGCGGTAGTCTTGACCCCGTAGCTAGCAGTGGTTCCCCCTCTCAGTGTACGTCACCCTCGGGGTATGCCCCTAAGGGACTTGTCTCTCCCCTTTCCTTACTTGTACTAGTGTGCGTGCGTTGGTACTGTACTTAGAGCGGTACGCAGCGGTCTCGCTTTACTTTCCTGTTTCCGCTTGTATGCTTCTAGCTTAGCAGTTGACGTTTACTTCCGTTACATATCCTGTCAGACGCGTGTTATAGCCCTTCCGGGTCCCCCTGGTCCGTGGGCGGCGACCGCGAAAATCGGGTCCTCGGCGTGGGCCGAGGGTCGGGTTCTCGGGTCGTTACAATCGCTGCTTTATAATCTACCACATTCTTCATCTATTTAATAATACCAACTTTAATTTTACTACCAATAGCATAATTTCATTTCTGTAAAGCATTCCTCTTAACTATTATGTTAACTGATTAATCTCACTGT
Source organism: Colocasia esculenta (assembly GCA_014218235.1). Classification (NCBI taxonomy): domain Eukaryota; kingdom Viridiplantae; phylum Streptophyta; class Magnoliopsida; order Alismatales; family Araceae; genus Colocasia; species Colocasia esculenta. The sequence continues at coordinate 61,163,361 of CM024754.1, forward strand.
GCCACTTTCATTACAATTTTTCTCATTAAAATACTGCCATAACCATAAACTGAAACTATTTCCATCAAACATAATATCTGATTCTGCCTAGCTCTTCTATTCTACATTATTGATCTACTACTGAATACAAACAATTCCACTATTATAACTTACTCACAAATGTCCATTCACAATTTTCCTTGCCTTGACCTGCCTCTGACACAAACTTTACTTTTCTGTGCCCACAAATTGCACACAAATGCTGGCATTACTGCTCTTATCTTTAACACTATGATTCTATATGAATCTTTCTCCAAAAATCCTTATCCACTGCCACTTTCTAACTAAATATCTTTCTTATGAAATTCTCCAAAAAATTGACTATTCATTGCTTTTCCTTTATTCTTTCTTTACCCAGCTGCTCATCTTTGTACATGCTTACACAAATCTCTATATTCAACTTTCCATTACCATTAGTATTCAGAACAGCACTATTCTGAAACTCTTTACTGCACCCATTTCTAGTCACAAATACACTTAATTGACTGCCACACATTACTGTTCCTCTGTTTTCTAATACCACATCTTAAGTTGAATTACCTCACTTAATCATTTCAAACCTGACACATCACTTAATCATGCCGCTTCTTAATATCTATCCACACAATTCTCAAATACATTAACTACTTCTGCCAAAGTTTTCAGCCGCAATTCATGCATTTAACAACCTTGATTACACTGCACTATTCCTCATCATAATGTTATTTCTTCTGCCATTCCATCACATCATTACTCTATACCTATCTCTGCTAACTCTGGTCCTCATTGAAACACTTTCACTAATTTCCATAACTGAATTCACTGAGCTCTTGAATTTCTATAACTGAGAACCATTTAAACAATCACACTTTAATCACAAACTGGCATTCTGATGTGACCACACTCACTGTACCATTAACCAAGCCATTTCTCTACCATTTCTAACAACTTCTAGTTTAACAAACAAAAACACGCAGTTCTCATACCAAAAGCTCTCGTGAAAACCAAACTAAAAAACTACACAAAACTGCTGACTTACTACCAGCAGTGGACATTAACCACGTCTTGGGACATTGTACCCTCAATGTCTTTTCGTATTCTAACTGGACCATGCTCTGATACAACTGTGATGGCCCTGGATATTTATGCCCAATAAGGCTCCATATCCAGATCCGCCTCCCACGAACGGACTGAAGTCTCGCAAGGGATATCTCACACAAGTGTCCAGTAAGAATATAAAAGATAATAATGATAGTATAAGACACAAGAAAGTACAAGTGCTCATATTTGTAAATCACATTGTACAACTGTCCCAATACATTATTACATGTCCAATTAAAAAGTACAACTACTGGGACATACCCCGAGGGAGCACAAGCTCACACAACATGACTACAACTGCCATAACATCTCCACAAGCCACACAAATGGCAAGCCCTGAAAAGAACTGTAGGGGAGTGAGCCTCAACAAGTCACAGGCTCAGTAGGGGCCACCCAAAAAACCACGCATAACACTGAAGAACCTCAACCCCAAAGGGTCTCACTGGCAACTCTAAAAGCCAAACCATGGCATGCTCACAACATTTATAATAAATAATAGCTTAAACAGTAAATCATAAACAAATACATATTCCCCAGAAAGAAAGAGGAACCACAGGACTAGCACAGCACTACTAGTCCACTCACTAACCGAAACGCCTAGGCCACTGGCCTCACAGGCATACTACCTGAACAACTGGTCGCCTAAGCTACAAGCCCCACAGGCAAACCACTGCCTAGGCTACAAGCTTCACAGGCGAACCTCAAACACATAGGTACAGGACCGATGACCAAGAGCTGGTCCATTCTACCCCAAACCACGATATGTCGAAAGCCACACATAAGGTAGCAGGACTGGCTACAGCAGGCCAATCCATCACACTTTAAAACCATAATTGCAACCTTACCTAAGAAAGGGTAAAACACAATGAGTGGAAGGTCACACCACACGACCACCACTTCAACACCCGAAAAGACTGGTACACAACGTACCACCACAAAGCACTACCCACACAGGGTACAGGTACCCACTACCACGAGGTACCACCACGGAAACCACAACCAAACTAGTGCCATCACAAGGCACCCCATCACGGGCAAAACCTTAACACAACTGTGCCAACGATAGGGCACACCACACGAGTCAAACCACAACCAGTGAGTCTCCGCTCACCAACCACGATGCTAGTGCCAATACCAGGGCACACCCCAACGGGTAAAACCACAACCAACGAGTCACACACAAGCCACGATCAATGGCAAAGCACGAGTCGGAAAAGGCACGACGCCACCACACGGGAATGGACTACTGATGTCAGTATCCAACCAGACAACACAACACAAGAACTACCTCTCAGTCTCACAGTCACGGACAAAAGGTCCAACTGTCGCTCCACAAGCACAAGCCAAAGAAGAGTGGAGACCAACCAACACTACACATGCAGGTCACACACCTGCAGGCCCATGTCTGGCACCTTAGGGACTCTGGCCTAAGCTCCCTAAAGTGAGGCACTGGAAAACAGGACTAGTTGGGGACCAGTGTCGACTACTGGTGTCCGTACCCCCAACGACGAGTGCGCTACAAGCGACTGCACACCCACAAACACAAGTCGCTGCCCTCTGTCGTCTTTCCTCAGCCGGACGTACAACTCAAACACAGGAGTGAGGGTGTCTAGGACAGATGACACAGACCTCGACGGTACAACACAAGTACCGGGACAAACTCCGAGCACAACAAACACATGTCTGGCTCACACAGAACCTGGGGTACCTGACTGCGGACGTATTCCGGAACAGACACCGGACCACCAAACTCAGCAAGCTCATACCACGATATTTATATGCATACATTTACTCTTTATCACAAACCAGTACACATGTGAAGGGTAGCTTGTCATGGTCATTCGTGACCCACAAGCTAACCTACACAGACATATCCACGAATTGCATTAAACATTAACAACTCAGCCTATCATTGGTCATCTCATGACCTCCGTAGCCACATAAACACAATGTATAATAATCGTACACTAACCCTTAACTTTACTCAAACAACACTAATTAAACCATCTTTATCAGCCTATAAAAGACATTACATGACTGAGGCTAGGTTCACGCTGGAATCTCACTGCCCAACCATCACGATGTATCATAAAAGCTACACCAGGACAATGTGTGTGCCATGCACACACCCAAACCACGTAAACACCACAACACAAGCGATACACTAACCACTTAAAAACATGCTCACCTCGTGAGCAACATGCTCTACGAGTGCTACAAGTGCCAACGCACCACTAGCCGGTGCCATGCACAACACTTGACAAATAATCGGATAATCGTACCTTGAAAACATGCACAAAAAGACCTCACGGCTGAGGTTGCGACATAGGGTACTGTCGCCTTCAGATCGCGACACCCCGATGTGTCGCGTTAGAAAACCCTAACGCGACGGGTCGGCCTGTCGCGACCTTGTCGCGACAGGGGGTTCCGTCGCCTTCGCAGGCAGGAACCTTAATCCGGACTACTCACTCCGGATTACCACCCCAAACTATGCAAACCACGTTTAATTTTCAGTTTTCATGCTTTAATGAATACCCTAACATGGTATCTATTGTTCTTAACGCCAAAAACCAATCAAACATGCATTTCATGCAATCCACGCAATGAAACAAGGTGGATTCTCCCTACCTCTGCGAAGAACATGAAAATCGGACATGGCACGGCGTCTCCCCCGCTCCACACGATGTCCTCGCTACGAGAGTGCGCCGAAATCAACGCCAAAATGCTGAATGACCCGGAGGAACCGCAGCAGCTCCTCCCCTGGCCGAGCAAAGCTTGCCACAGCTCTGTCCAGCCAACCCTCTTTAAAAATGCACAGCGGTTGGGAACGCGATGCAGCCCTACGTCGCGACCTGAACGCGATGTAGGAGGCCGTCGCCTTCCCAAGGCTGATGTCAGCTGACTACCCAGTTCACGACACGCAGCAGCCATGCAGACGAAGACCACCAAACAGCAGCAACCTGAACGCGACCACCAGGGCCGTCGTGTTCAGAACGCCACGCAACCCCTTGTCGCGTTCACAGGCACAAGACCTGTGAGCGCTTTGGGCCCAACTGCCGGCCCACCAAGCCTCACAACCGCACGCAAACACCTGAAACACGAGCTAATGGGCCACACATTGGCCACCAAACCCGCTAAACAAGGATCTGTGAGGATCCGAAAAAACGTGCGACGTTACAAAAAGTATCATAGCATAGGATAGTCTTCCCACCTTTCTCCTTTGAAAGCTCTTGTGGCAAGATGAAGAGGCGACAGATGCCACCAGACTTGAAGTTTGTGATAGAGGCAACAGAAGTTGTCTCACAACCTCTATCGTGTCGAGGTCCAGCTCGTCACAACTTCCTGGAGAATTGGTACCACCCTGAGACACGGTGAAGGGATTCACCGAAAGGAGGATGCTGAAGTGGAAGAAGATGACCACGAAGACTCAAAAGAAAAGTTGAGGGGCACCAAAGAACATATAAATAATGGCAAAAGAAAGAGCCTTTCAAGCACCTCCTTTGCACCAGATCTATAATCGACAGGGCAGTAAGAGCCAACTTTCAAAAAACTTGCCCCTTGAAAAGTTGAAGCATATGATGTCGGCCGCAAAGGGATGGGAAACTCAAAGTGCCATGACCTTCATCATGAAAGGTTGCTCCAACGGCACCCACGTGGACAGTTATGAGACCCCAAAAGGACGTACAGCATCCCCTATGATAGTCTTGAGAAATAATGCCACAAAAGAGGGCATCCCCACGTTGGGATAGGTCATCATGCAATTTAGAGATCAATAAACCCAACTCCTTCGACCCCGAGCATTCTACTCCGCAAAGCTAAGAATTAGCTTAGGATTAGGGGGCTTTGTGGCGAGGGGAATTGCGTCGCCCAGGCCAATAAGCTAAATGTGGCTTAGAAAGAAGACCTCCTTGATTATCAACCAACAAGTCGTTTCGGGGAAACCAGGCAACCAGCTTAGCCCACACAAAATGTACGCTCAAGCTCTATACAGGTTGACTTAAGGAAATCCTCGAAAGATAAACCCCGAGAAAGACCCCCTCAGGTGCGTGGACCGCTCCTGAGCAAAACACCAAAAAGTGTAGAAGGTCGTGGACCTCATGATAAGGCTTAGCCACCACCTGTGGCCTGGAAAGCTAACCCCCCAAGCAGATATAGCTTGTGAGGAGGACATAGTCCCGGCAAGTCCAAGCTTGGGTAAGTCTTTGACTGATTGTGATGTCAACACGCATCCCCAAAAAAGACACAAGTCTTGGACCAATAGTTGCTGATGCCTATTAAATCTTCAGTAAGCCCTCCGATGAAGGTTAGCAATCCCCAAACTTCTACTCTGTTTTTTACTGATGTAAAACGATTTTGAGTCGCCCAATGATCTGCAAAAAGACTCAAAATCCACCCTCTTTAATAGCTATCTAGAAAGTAGAGTAGAGTTTGCAAGATTGTAAGGATAATTAGTATCCCAATGTGATCCATGCAGTTTCCTATGAATAACCACTTTATGGTCATTTTAACAAAAATGACATGCCGAAGAGAAATGCATGATGCATAGCAGCCAGGCCTAAGTTTATACTCATGCAAGATAACATTGACCTACACACACGATGCATGAACCCGTTGTTTTTTTTTTCCCACACTTTCTCTCATGTATATATATACATATTCTTCATGTAAATCTTATTAGTCCGTTAACCATCTATCCACTAAAGACAGTGAAAGAAATAGCTAAGAATGATAAATAACTTCGAAAGTGACACTAGGACTGAACCATTTTCTCGCCCTTAACCTTATGTGCCACCTTTAGTTAATGGCACCCATCATTGGGCTTGGGTTGCACATTGGGCAGTCCATCATGGACAGGAGGTAAATGTTTCTCCACGTTAAAATATTTAACGTTTCGCACATTTAAAAATACAATGAGTTACTATTCACAAAAGATCAATCCAAGATACAGTGCACACAGCATTCATACTTTTCCAATCCATATTGTCCAAATGAGCACAACTATGCAGTGAATTGGACCACATAATCGTGACTATAATAAGTACAACCTCCTAGAACTCAACAGTAGCACAATTAAAAACGGAGTTCAAGCGTAGCGCGACATACTTTGCGGCCGTCGAAACTGTGCCGTGAACACGAATACTTCACATTAGGGAGAAAAAAACACGAGCTACATCAGCTCATCATTCGACCAGCAAATGGTGCTGCACACAACAATACTAGGACAAAAGGATAATGATCCACGTCTATTCACCCATGAACTCGTGAGCCAAGAATTTTTATCCTACAGATTACACACAGATGAGATTACACCGAAATCCCAGTATACCAAATTGATCGGGATTCGTCGTCCATGGAAAGCACTCTGGCTTCTAGTCACACAAGTCAGACACACTACCGTTTTAAAACATGTTTCTCATACAAGGCAAGAATATCCTTCTTGTTGGGATTCTTCAGCTGTAACAATTCAGCTCCAAATCCGTGCTTTGTAAGCTCTTGCTTCAGTTTAAGAACCGTGAACTTTCCATAATCTTCTGACTCCTGTAATTGATCTCCCTCACGGTTTCCATGGTTTCCTCTGAAACTAGAACCACCATCTTCCGACTGAACATGCTTTATAGGACTGGAAGTGCCCTTCGACCTCTTTCTTCCCTTAACAATCTCCTCATCGACTTCCATGTCTTGGACAGACTCCATGCCCATGCATTCATCAATCCTCGAGCGTTTCCCGTGAGAAGCAGTTCTAAGTTTACTATCTAGTGCACTCTCATTCAACCGAACAGAGGTCAGCTCTTGCTGGAGTATGTCCAATCTGCCTTGGGTTGATTGAAGCTGCAAGGACAAAGCCTCCGCTCGGCTGTTAGCTTCTGCTCGAGCAGCTCGCTCAGTCGTCAAAAGGCTCTCGAGTACTTGGACTGTGTTGGACCGTTGCTCATTGTTTTGGCTCAACATCTGCTCAATTTCTCTCTCCCTCTCTTCCACCCTCTCCTCAAGTAATGCAACCTTGGATACAGCATCCATTTCAGAGGCTCTTAACCTTTCAACTTCACCCAACAACTTGCCTCTGTCCCTCTCCAAACCTTCAATCTGTCTCTCAGCTCGCTCAATTAGGGCCAGCCTTTCCATTGCCAACCGCTGGAAATCACTCTTCTCCTTCTGAGCAGCAACAGCATCTGCCCGGGCATTATCTGCTAACTCAGTCGCCCTCTTGGCTTCTCTTTCAGCAGCCTTACACCTGATGTCAGCTTCCTCAAACTTCTTAAATTCAGAAAGATATTTCTCCTCCAGATGGTTCTTTTCCTGTTCCAGTATTCTGGCTTCCCTCTCGTATGACAGTGCAGTTGCATTGACAGAGTCCAACTTTTCACCCAGGGCCTTAATTTCATCTTTCAGTTTTAAAGTTTTTGTCTCATGATTCTTCAACATCGATTCTGCTACCTGCAACACATGCCATCATCCTAAAATAAATACTGTGCTGTACCTGGAAACAAAGTCAAGTATATAGCAAACGCTGAAGATCTAGACCATACCGTCAACTGAGAAATCAGACTAGAAGAATGGTTCTCAGCACGATCAACCTTTGACTTCATATGCTTCATTTCTTCATCCTATTGATTATCAGAGAGAGTGACATTAGAGCCCGACGCATAGCAGAAGGTAACAGATGAAATAGAAAACTCAGTGCTGTTTCTGACAACAAAGCATAATCTAACACAAGTAAATAAAATCAAAAGATAAATTGTTACCTTTTCTGCTAACAGAGCAGAACATTCTGCCCTTAAAGCATCCTCCCTTTCTTGGGCCTTTTTGTTAGTGCGTTCCTGTGCCATCGCTGCCCTCTCCAGGGCTGTTTTTGATTCTCCTACAGCAGTATCATATTTTCTCTTCCACTCCAGTGCTTCTTCATGAGCAGACTGTGCTTGCTCTCGTGCAGCAGCCAGTCTACCTTCGGAGGCACTTACTCTGGACTTAAGAAGAGCAACTTCAGCCTTGTACTTATCCTCTTCCGCCTTTTGCTCTGACAAAATCCGGTCATGCTTTAGTTTCCAATCAGATGACTCATTCTTCAATGAATCCAGAGATTTTGTTAGACCCAGGCACCTTTCCTCCATTAAGCTGCACTTGTTCTGCAAGTTTGCTATATGCTGCGTATAGTTCTCTGTAACTTTGCGTTTGTCATTGATTGCCTCCTCATAGCGCTTCATGTATTCAGTTCTGTGCCTCTCATTCACCTCCAGTTGCTTCTTGAGCAATGCAAGCTTGTCTTCAGTTGAACGGAACCTCAACATAAGCCCACTGTTCTCCGACTCTAGTTGAGCTATTTGTTTTCTGAGAAGATCTAGGACAGGCCCACTCAAACTGCAAAAAGTCACATTACGGTAACTTAAGATGTAACTCAAGAAGATTCAAAAAGAAAGCAAGAGACTGCACGAACCATTGCTGTAGAAAGGTTGCTAGCTTCTGCCATTTCCCGGGACCATGAGATGCAGTCTCATACTCTGTGCAAAGGCCATCCAAAAGCTGCGAGGATAAAATCATTTACTAATAATATCAATGTATCCACCATCAATTATTCCTCTAGGAAAAAGAACTTAGAATAAAGTTGACATAATCATTCATGATAAAGTCATCATATATTTGATGCCAGTTTGATCAAAAGAACAACGAGATACAACTGGAATTGCAACTCTGAATTTTGGAAAATTATAAACCTACCCTATTTATCATTGTCAAAACTCAAACATTGAAACATTTTTTCCTAACAAGCTTGATGGAGATGCAAATGTATAGAGAATTATGTAGCTGAAAATGAATAATATTGGAAGGATTACATGTCAGTAGATGTGTATTAATCCAATGTCCTGGTGGACAGTTAATGTTCAATTGTCCATTTACCTCTGTAGTGAGAAACGGGAGGGCTCTTGGTGTATTTCCTTGTTCTCATTAAAAAATGTGATTTGACTTTCCAATAAACTAAATATTCCCATATACGATTCCAATTCTGGCAACAAGAATGAAGGATGCATACTTGTTCCACCTTTCTTCTAGCTTCTGCCAAAACAGCTGATCTAATGGGCTGATCCCAATCTATATCAGCCAATTCAACTCAGTAATCAGCATTGGTCTCTATCCAATTTCCCATTTGAACAATAATCCCTTGGCACATTAGGACACTAAAACATAGTTATATTACAAGCATACCTTTAATTTATCAAAAAGATTTTGTTACATTTTTAAAAATGACTTTTCTTGGCACCCTTTGGATTGGCCAATCCGGTCAATCTGATCCTGTGTTTTTCCAGGGATTCAACTGGGAATTGGCAGTAGACAATTCGATTCCCACTTGAAGGCTAAAATCCCATTTAGAAAATTACTCGAGTCAGCCCAAATCAACCTGAAATTGCTAACTTGGCATGTGAATCAGCCAACTCTTTCATGAATCGGCCAATCTTGACCCATTAGGATATATAGAAACATTTTTTATAAAATATGATATTTGCACATGTGTAGATATTTTTTAAAGTCATAAATACATTTTTTATTTATCAAAAAAGCTTTTGACTCTTGGCTTCCTTTGGGTCGGCCGATCCAGACCAGATTGGGATCAGCACAGCCAATTCCCTGGCCAATCTGAGTATTTTCCCATGAATAATGCTGATTAATTATGTACCAACACCAAACTTTCCATAAACATAAGATGTTCACATCCTGACTACCAAAAAGATTCCTATTTTGGTGCGTCAGTGTTACAAGACTGGGTTAAAAAAGCACTTGATCCAGAAGAGATAATGCTTGCAAAAAAAAAAAAACAGCAGGACATGGTAGACAGCTACATCAGCAAGAATGCATTACCTGAACAACTTCGTCAATTTTGGCATCAGGAACATGACAAGCAGCACGAATCTTCTTTTCCATATTCTGAATTGTGTGCGCACAACGTAAATCTGCTTCCAGAAAACTGCTTCTTTTATAGTCCTGCGTGATTGATCCAAAACAATACCGGGGCATAAACTCTCCCAAATTTAGTTGTTTCACAGAGTTTCTGAACTTGGAAAAGATGGCAAACAAAGAATTTAAACAAGAGCAGCAGGAAAACACTAAGGGTTCGTTTAAACATTTTCAGGGAAAACTTCATACAATGACCTATTTGGTACTCCTGAAAAGCTAATTCATGAAAATCTTTTACCTAAAATTCATGGATTTTGGCATCCTTGATGAGACCCCGTAAGCCATTTTCCTTGATTTCTCTTTCATATAAGATTTTCATGAGCAAGACTACAGTCTACTCTCATTCCTAGTGCCCGGCGCCTGGCAGCAGCGCCGGCAGCCTGCGATCGACAGCGGCTCCGGTGGTCGGTGGAGACCAATGGCCGGCGACCGGTACCTGACACTCGGCAATCGATGCCAGCAACCTATGTCGGCCTCGAGACAATAGATATCAATTAAGATTTATCAAACATCACCTAAGCCTACAACCGCTGTACTTGGAGATTTTTAAAGTTTTTTAAAAAAAAATTATCTCTGGAAATGATTTTACTGAAAAAAAAACACTGAAAAGTCTTTTCAAGGAAATCATTTACATGAGTACCAATGGGCAATTATACTTTTTATTTTCGAGCAAATGGTCTTTCTTCAAAAACCTTTTTCATATGAATATATTTGACAACCAACCAAACGGACCCTAAGCCTACAAAAGTTATCTGATGCATTAGGAAAGTAAAAGTAAGATCCCAGAAAATACCAGTTCATAAGTCCCATGGCGCATTTCAATTTGGCACCTGTGAACCACCATGTGAAGAATATAACAGACGGAATATCCTGATCAGTTCCAGTATGAGTTTGATAAATGTAACATGCACCAGTGGACCGACCTTCCCTTAAAGTTGCTCAATGCATTTCAATATGGCCTATGCTGCTGCATTAGAATGGCGTCCCAAGCCAAACCATGGAACATGGCCAGAAGTAGTCTATTCTGAACACATTCTTAGTGAATGAATACTTTCACCAAGATTACAGCACCCCATTCTGACCATATTATTTATACCAGATTACATAAATACCTTTACCAGAGTCATCAAAACACACTCAAATTTAAACGTTGAAAACATACAGTATTAGCCTTTGGTTTAAAACTACAAAAATGGAAGTGCACAAGTGTTTTGTGAATGTTGGAAAGCAATAAGCATTTCAAGAACCAGCATCTAAGTATTAGATTTGACTGACAAAGATCATCAAACTTTCACAATTTAACCTGTTGTACAAAAAAGGAAAGACCATAGTGAAGCCCTCACCTCAAATGCTTTCCTAGAGAAAGTTTGAAGAAGTCTTTCATACTTCTGACGTGCAGAGCCAACTCCTACAGCATTAGCGTCAAACGCAGAAAATGCTTTCTGGAAGGCCTCATCATGTGCTTCTCTTAGGCCAGCCTAAGATAAGTAAAGTTAGAGTCAAGATGCCATCAAATTTATAAAAAGTCAAATCAGGTACTGCCTCTAACCTCCTCAGGTGGTTTTGTGCGGTCGAAAGATGACATGTAGACATCTGTAGCCAATTCATATGCCCTACGACATTCTGCTTCCTCAACACTCTGAAAATGTGAAGTAAGATTAATAATATTTCTTTTGTTGGAAGAAGAAAGATTGAACGACCAATTTTATTGAATAAACAGAGGTAGCACAATGTAAGGGAAGGAACAGAGATTCCTCAACCTCTAAATATAAACAGTGATTCAAAAGAAAAATTAAGGTTCATCACATTACATTAAAACAGCAGCCTTAAAACTTGAAGCACCACGCATCTAATAAATGTCCATACAAATAAAGTGTTCACTTTCATGCCTATTTTGTGAAAAGCAATTCTCCATAGCAGCAACCCAAAAGAAGGAAATTTCTTTATCAACAGTAAAATGGCAACAAAGACTGAAAATGACAAAACAAAACCTACACTAAATTCCTCAATATAAACCACTATCAGAAAGGAAGGCAGATCAAAATGATCATTTGACTTTTACCCATAGTTGTCAAGGCAGGCACCTAGGCAAAGCAGAAAGAAGGGCCGAGCATTTGTCCGCCTTTTGGGCACCCAAAAAGGCCACCCACGCAAGGCTGCCTAGGTGGGCATCTTGGTGCGCCTGGGGGCCCTGACCCAATAACTCCACCCAACTCATTAAGAGATCCAATTTTCAAAAAAAAAATGTAAAAAAAGGCTCACTACCCTGACCCCAAGTCCTGATCCTATTTCTCCGTGTTCAGATGTTCCCCAAAGCCACTGGTCCCATGACCACGCCCCATCTAAGGTTAGAAATAAAATTTTCTTTATGAGGGCTCCACCCCCCCCCCTTCCCTCCCAACACAGTGGATGCTGCCCCCTAGACCACCACAGTGGATGCGAACCCACGCTTTGGAGAGTTCAAGCTCCACATTGACTCCTCTAATGACTATGACTGGGACATTGTTCACAATCTAATGTAATGACTATGAAGAGTCCATAGTCAAAAAAATCCTAATTGTTCAAGAATCATCTAATTTTTTATGTTTTTAATATTCTTCTTAGGAAATATTATGTTATAGTAGTAATTATAATGTCATATTAACATTTCTATTGCATTTTCATGAACATTGTTTCATATATACATAAATTCGATATGGAGGGACATACCATATATTGATATATCGGGCACCACCTTGGGTGCCTAAGTGGGCATCTAAGCACTTAGGCACCGAAGGACCCAAAAAACTCCTTGGACGCCTAGACAACTATGCTTTTACCAGGCTGGATATTACCTATGGCATGAGCATTGTCAGCCAATTTATGCATGCACCTCAGCCCTCCCATATGCAAGCTGTGGATGAGATCCTTCGACACATCAAAGGCGATCCCAGAAGAGAGCTGATATTTACAAGGTGTCCATCCCTTCAGATTAATGCTTATATTGAATACCAATTGGGCAAGCTCTAGGGAGGACCAATGCTCCACTTATGGTTATTGTGTTTATCTCAGGACCAACAAGGTTACATCGGACACTAAAAAGCACTCAGTCAAGCACCAAGGCAGAATATTGTGCCACACATGGTCTCGCAGAATTGTTGAGGATGATTTTTTTTATTGCAGGACATTAATAATGAAAGTTCCTCTCTTCTTGCAGCTGAATGGTGACAACAAAGCTGTTGTTGACATCACCAATAACCCAGATCATGACTAAACACCCTGAGATTGATTGTCGTGTCATCAATGACCATCTTGACAGCAATCAATTGTGTTTGCCCTACCATTTCCTCTAATGATTAAGTTGCCAATGTGTTTACAAAGGGGGTCAACTCCTCTGTGTAGGGGGTTTCTAAAGACCAACTCCTTTGTGTTTTGCGCAAGCTGTGCATGATGCTCAGGCTGAGGGGACAGTGTAGGAGTTATTGTGTGCAGGTTCAAGTGGTGCAGTGGTTCATTACCAGATGCATTAAAGGAACTGTTCAAGGTATGTTATCTGTTTCTTATCTCCAGAAATAACCCTTCGTGTCTGCTCATGCAGGTAATTCAGTCATCTTTTATGAATTATTTAGGTTAAATAACAAGTAGACAGGGAGTGATATGTTCAGTTGATGTCAACCCACTCTTGTGCACATCTACTGCTTACTCTGTTCTTCTTATCTATCATTTTTTTTAGAAGTGGATGGTACCACTGATATATATATAAATGAAAAAAGGTAAAGAATGTACAGGTATAGGCTCACAAAAAGGCCCAAAAAACAACCCAGCTGCCTATACATCACCGACCCATAGCACTTGGGTAGGCAACCTCTAACTAGGGCTGTCAGTGGGCCGGGCTGGCCCGACAGGCCTGTGGACTTGGCCAGACATAGGGCCAGGCCGCCACACTTCTTTAAGCCCGTGGGCTTTTAGGCGGACCTAAAAGCCCGGCCCATTGAAAATTTGGGCCAGGCTTGGGCTTTTTATTTGGCCCGAGTAGGCTCGATAGGCCCATCATAATAAGCTTTCAATTGACCGAATTTGGGATAGTCGACCGACATTAAGCTTTCAATCAGACAAACCCCAAATCGGTCAATCAATATTTAGCTTTCGGTCAATCGAACTCCAAATCGGTCCACTGATATTAAGCATTTGGTCAATCAATACTCTTACATTTATGTTTTAACAATATTAATAAATTTTAATAAATGTTTTATTAAATTTTTCAGGTCGAGCAGGGCCGAAGTTGGGCTTTATAATTTGGTAGATTAGTTGGGCCCGGCTCGGCCCGACCCGATGCCACTCAAACTTGGGCAGGGCTTGGGCCTAGAAAAGATAGTGTCAGGCTTGGGTTAGGCCCTACTTGGCTCCGCCCATTGATAGCCCTACTTGTAACCCCCCAACAAATCACAGCTTGTCTCAGAAGCAAAGAAAAGAAAGCAAGAGACCACCTACTCACTAAGCCCTCCTCCAAGAACACCCAACATCCCAGAAAACACTCCACATCTAAGAGTTTCACTGTCATCAAACAGCTTCCAAAAAACCTCATAAAAAGAAAATCAGGTCACCCACCAAGAACTCATCTCGCTCCAACTATCACCTATACCTTAGACTGCTACGAAACTCCTTTCTTGATGGTCGTACAGTCTTCACCTTTCGAGCAATGTCAGACAACCGCCTACTTTTGATCAAATGTATGGAGGACTTCAAGCCTTTATTCACGCCTACATCGGAGACACCAATCGACCTAGCAGTTTCACTCGACTGTGTCTCCATAAAGTTCTCAACCTTGGTAAAAATATCTATCACCTCCCCCTTGGTGAGATTCTCATTCTCCACGATAGCTAACTCCTCCCATGGAAATGCTTCCTCAACTTGCTCTAGTGTTGCACACAAGTCTTCCGACATCAAGGGCGGGGCAGAAAGGTCTAAGACCTCTAGGAGAGTGGCAACTACCTCCACCTCTGGCCCGACATCCCCATCTACCAGAAAGACAAGCATAGGCACAGGCAGGCGAAGCACAAGGGCTTCCCAGAGTTGCTTATTGGACAGAAAGGAGAAGGGAAGAAGATTTGCAAGCACACCCTCCTCCTCCTCGCTGCCACACACTCCCACCTCCATCTCCCTCGCAACTAGGGCTGCAAACGGGTCGGGTTCGGAACCAGAAACACAGATTCCGATTCCGATAACCGAAATATGGTTCCGATTCCGATAAAATCGGAATGGTTAATTCCGATTCTGTTCCGATTCTGATAACATTACCAGAACCGAAATTCCGATAAGGTAAGGTGTTTACCATAATTTTACCTTTTGAGTTTATGATAATTTATCGGAATAACCGATACCGATTCCGATTTTGATTATTTTTCAATTCCGATTCTGATAGCTTATCAGAATATCCGATATCGATTCCAATAAACTATCGATATCATTTTCCGATTTCGAAACCGATAATTTTTATCAGAATCGGGTCAGAATATCGGAATATCGGGTTCCGTTTACACCCCTACTCGCAACCACCGGAGCCACCACCTTTATCCTCACAACTAGCCTCCATTGAGAAGCTTCCTAGCTACTTCGGGGTGAACCTCGGGGACTCCTAAGAAGGGGTTGATGTTGTGGCCAAGCAGGAAATAGATTTACGGCACCTCAACCACTTCCTTGAGCAGCCCTCCGCTAACGGACCAAGCCTGCCACAACCTTGCCTCGCCTGCAGACAGAGAAGAGCTTGTTGCTGAGGACGAGAGATGGGGAAGGATCCGAACACATCTGAGCCTCCCAAAAAGGGCTGGGAGGAGAAAGAATTACTCAGACCAACGCCTGCACCCTCAGCCTCCGTCAATGAGACCACCTCACTACTGTCGACCAGTTGTAAGGGAGACGAGGGAGCACCATCTTGGATGGAAGAAGCCGAAAGCAGGGCCACCTAGCCCATAGCACCACTACATCCCTGAGCCTCGCCTATACAGCACCTACTGCCACCTACTCCCCTGTCGGCCATGGGGAAGTGGTCGTCAATCTTTAGAGGTTGCGACTGGAAAGACCATCCAACAAGACAACTACTTGAGTAGAGAAGATAACTCCTCTCAGGCCTTTGAGACCCACAAAGCCCGTGATCCCCAGATCTACCGAATAAGTTCGAGTTTTGGACTGGGCCCAATGAACAACAGCCCACCTCCAGACGGCTCATAGGCCACAGCCTCAGCTCAAGGCGACCCACTTTGCGTATCCAGCCCACCGGAAGACCCGACCATCTGTCGACCCTTAAACTTGGCAAATATTGGACCTCGTTCAGTCCAAAAACCCACTCACCTGCCACCTCGGACTGCACCCCATTCCCATGGGTGGGATGATTCGAAATCAAATCACCCACCCACTGTGCATCTTCAACCTCCAACCACGATGCACAAAACCCTAGCCCATTAGCCTCCACCCTTCACTGCTACCCCACCGGCCTACGCGAGGCCCTCACAGCAAAGTCCGCCACCTCAACATCGACAAGGAGGATCAAAGGAACTGGATTAAGGGACTCCACCACCAAAATTGCCTCCAAGCAGTTCAATCGCCCCTCCGAGACCAAACACAGGATTCCCACCTTGACCTTACCAAACCCCTAAACAAGAAAGGCAAACCTAATTTCGTCGCATAACAATAGTGGCACTCCCACCAACTTCACACAGAGCTCCATCTTGCCCGACAAAGGATAGGTCCCCATCTCAATCAACCACAGAAGAACCTTCACGATCGAACCTCCGTTGATGAGGACGCTAGTGACCTCCACCTCCTTAGCAACCTCGACGCAAGGGCTGATGGGTAGCAGACCATCCCTCGGCACTCGCTTAACCACCCAAGGGCCCCCTCACAGCCAACTTTCTTGTAACAGGGATCTCACGACATCATCATCCACTCCCCCTAGCACAAGAGAAATCCAAAGACACCTCTCAAGTCAACAAGTCCAAACGAAGGGAATACACTAGAGTGCATTGCCTCCCCCGTGGCCGCAAGAGACCTCGGTGCTTCCGTGCTGATCTCGGGGCTTTTACGACATCTGCGAAAGAAACCATGCTCTAAACCCCGACGATCCCTTTTGCCCTACTCCAACCACGAAAAACCTCGCACGCACGCCGCAGATGACCCCTCTGACAACAGCAGAAGTAGATTGGGCCCATAGATCCCCAACGCCCAGGCGAAGACAGCTCCGAGCCCGGAGAGACAAGATAGAGGGAGCAAAACACTCAAAGCTTCTCTCTCTAGAAATGCCTAAAGAGAGAGAGCGTTCAAAACTTTTGCGTTGCTATTTGCTTCTTATCCATCATGCAACCAAGAGTTACATTGTGGCTTCCTGAAATATTATGTAATTCCTTCTTCCCAAATACTACATCAAATAGATAGTAGAAAGGTAAATCAGTATAAACTCTCATTACATGGACATTTCTGTTTCCATCCCTCAATCAAACATGAATGCTCTTGGAACCTCTTAACTTGAAAACATCCAAAAATGATGGTTCACGAATTTCAACAAGGAACAACGAGATGCTCTGTAGTTTCAGTTAAGATGTCATAGAAAGCCTTTCTTAATACCTGTGATAAACTTCATCTATCAGTTACCAGCAATCTTCCAAGACCTAATCTCAGCCAAAAAATCTTAATTTTGGTTAGAAATTTTACCTTCCCAATCTGGTTCCTCAAGCAAACAATGCAGCCAACATTCAGGAAAATTGTAACAATGTATCACATTGAAAAGAGTATACATTTCCCTTCTAGAATCCTCTGTATCAGCATGGGGGACCATATTGTTCAAAATTCTACAATTTGAGAAAATTCCATAGTTTTCACTGTTGTCATCCCTCTTCCAAATTTCAAGTTCAAGAACACATCTGCTTGTGTGAAGAACCAGCAAACTGCTTTTCTTTTTCCTGTCCTCAGATCATACAAAGGGTTCATAACAGTGCATCTCCTACCAGAATTTTATACACCTCCCATCACCTGCATTGGCAGTAATTGAATTCCATAAGTTTGAAAATCTTGAAAATGTTCCTCTATACCTGTGATTTAGTTGAAGGATTAGCTCAAATCCACATCCACATGGGATAATCATTCTAGTATTTCGTTGTTACTATCTTCAAATATTCAATCCAGTCCTCAGTTCCATTTTGCAACAGGATTCTTTTCGGGGAGAAAGGTAAAGGTAAGACAGGTTGAAATTTGCAAGCCGGCCTTACTTGAACAGGATTTCGGCAAGAAGAAAGCTGCTGAAGATTTCATTTTTGACTGCCTGCTAACCAATTTCACCCTTCCAAAAGAAAAAAAAAGAACTCATAGCATCCAAGTTCTTCATCTGAGCATCATTGCATTTTCACTAGTGGCAAATAATCCTGCAACAATGGAAATAACTCCCTAACCCACAAGTGGTCAAAATCAGTAATTACTGCCCCTAGATCACCAGCAATGAGATGATATTTGAGAATTCACTGCCACAGCCATGTTCAAGAGCCATTTTACACGGCTTATCCCTGCCACCAATTGAGAGCTCAACACAGTACCAGTAGATATGTTCTCCTGGTAACCAGGATGCCCTTACAAAACTAGATTGATAAGTGATGGAGTTGGATATGATGTTCCATATCCTGGATCTCAAACTACCACTATTTAATCATTCCTACCCACAAGCCCCGTGTCTCTAATCTCCACTTCCAAGACATTAGTTCCCAAGGTTAAATGAAAATCACTTATGTTTTTTATGCCAAGACTTCATTCCTCAGCCCTATACCCTTCTAGTTGATATTGTACTAACTCATACCAGGGTTTGCTGGAGAGTTGATTCGCACTGAATCAGGTTCACGCTGATTTGGTCCGATTCGCATGGAATCGGTCCGATTCGCATAGGATTATTATATTTATATTTAATATAACACATATAATATGTATATATCACCCATGGGAAACACATTTTGTTCTTCATACTTGTTTCCCCGAACATCATTTAAGTAAATGTTAGTATTTATAGTTTCATTTACTTAAAACATTACATATAAATAAGGAAGTACCCCCCCCCCATTTGAATCCAATAAAAATGTCAAAAAAATCATATCCCTTACCAATAAAAAGTCAACTCTCCCATCGAAGAAGAAAATCATGATTTCGATGATTTTATCAAAATGCTAACTTTCTAATCTCCTATAATTTGGCCTATCTAAAAATTGATAATTCAAATAAATCACGTGGAACATTAAAAATCTAAAGTCCGGTAAAAAAAAGTCAAAAGTGCATGTGACTTCTCCAAGGAGCCACTCTCCTACTGAAAAAAATCATGTTCAGGTAAATAAGTTTCAAGATAACAGGTTCTGTATGTATGTATCCATGGGAATCGGAGCGAATCAGCCAAATCACAGATCGAATCTCCCCTGATCTGATCCGATTCGCCTTGCAAAACCATGACTCATACATCTACAACCACTGACACACCACAGTAATCTCTAAATACATTCCATCTTGGTGCCTACTCTTTCAAGAATATAAATAGAGACAAAAAATGGGCAAGCTGGGAAAAGTTGCCCTCAACAGCACAAGTCAACTCTCCATCTTTCAAAATAAGCCCATTGCCTCCACCTTTACCTTCGATTCCTTAGAATGGACAACACCACCTACAAGATGGAGATCTGTACAAGTAATAGGGAACTCACCAACACTACAAGCTGACATCTTAATCATTATAACCACCTGCCTAGCTTGAGGTTCCAGACTTTATAACAATTCTTCAATCCTTTCACCTTTCAACAAAGCCGACAGCTACACAAGCAAAGAAAGTTTTCTTTTGGGTAAGCGTGTAGTATAACTAGAAATGAAAAGAGAATGTACAACTATAAGCCAACTTAATCCAAAATAAAGCAATCCCCCGCACCTATACAAGAGAACACCACACTAAGGCCATATGGACAACCTACCCCCCCTCCCCCCAAATAAGGCAAGAAGAGAAGAAGTAGAGGAATCCACATTACATATAATAGCAGCCCATTCCTTTAGTTTAACACAAATAGCGTCGCGCGAAACTCTTCTAAAGATTCGATTGTTCTGCTCCCCCCATAACATCCAAAGGGTGGCATGAAGGATGAGCCACCACACCGTCCTATCACCTTTGTGAGGCTACTACCTACCCCACTGCACCAGCAGCTTTTGGACATCAATATGCTGACCGATGTGATTGTGTGTCCTCCTAGCAACCTCCCGCCAGACCCATGTAAGTAGAAACATCCTACAAACAAGTGGTCTAGTGTCTCATCGTCCCCTTGACAAAACACGCAAGTCGGCTGAATATCAAGAAGAATGCAGCACAACTTGTCCCGAGTAGGAAGTTTCCCATGCGACACCGTCCAACCAAGACCTTCAACGGGCTCCTAGGTCTCCAAATTTGATCATGAAGCTATGCAAAACACCCCCATCAAAAATGATGTGATACACTGACCAGACCAAAAAGGATCCTCCCTTCTCCCACCTCCAGACCCAGCCATCCTCTCTATAGTTAGGCTAGGTGGTCAAGAGGAAAGAAAGGAGATCCTAGAGTTGCATCACCTCATCCTACCTGAGGTCCCTCTTAAAGATCAAAGCCCAAGCCCCTCCAAGCTTATACAACTGAACCCAAGGGATCTGCGGAGATCAAGAAGAGGCTAGAGAATAGAGCCTCTAGAGAAAAATTCTCACACCATCTGTCCTTCCAGAAAAGAGACATGTCCCCCTTACCAAGACAAACCTGGTCACCCACCGACATAACATCCCTGCACAAAAGAATGTCATGCCAGAGCGAAGAAGAACTGCCATTAGATGGAGGAGATAGATACCAGAGTCTACTTGATGCGAGACAGTCAAGAAGAAGAGAGGAAGGAGGAGAGGGCCTCACACCCTGCAAGAAGCTATCACGGCGGGAAGGCGGTTGCTACAACTTTTCTTTTCAAATCTTCATTAACCTCTTAACAAATCGATTACAGCATTATTTATAGGGACAAACCCTAATGACCCTCTTTGACCTTTTATTAGACTAAAACACCCCTAGACCTAAAAATGGTAAAATCCGCACCCGAAAATACCTAGAAAATAGAAAACAGAATATTGGGCCTCTTTCGGGCCTTATTCTTACAACCAAAGACTCAAATAACTAAAGTAAATACATCAATAATGTGGGAACTCTTCGCCAAGCCATAAAGATGTCGTTATCGCCGAATTTGCATTGCCCATAGTCCCACTTCCGCATCATTCTCCCCCTCTTCGAAAAAAATTCGTCCTCGAATTTTGAAGTGTTGAAGTAGGATGAAAACAAATACCAGAGAATGAATACAAAATTCCATGCAAGCATATCATATCAAGAATCTGAGTCATTGGCCAATATATGCCTCATAAAAATTTGACCATACCAAATCACCAAGAAACGGCTCCAGGAATAACTCAGCATCAAAAGAAACAACTGACGAAGCATCTTCAAATATAGTGTCATCGATCAAGTCTAACCCAGACATAAGAAATAAAATTATGATCCCAAGTGTCATCAGAAACTACTGTCAAGATACTCTCAAAAGACGAGCCAAGAGTTAGTGAGCAACCATCTACCAAATCAAACTCGGAAGCAACAAATAAATTTTGATCCCCCTTGTCCTGCTCTCATCTTTTCTTCATACTCTTTGACTAATACGGGTTCGGCTTCATAAATCACATCTTGAATCGTGGGCTTCGCACTAGTAGAAACAAGCTTAGAAAAACAAAATTTACCAGGTAAATGTGGTGGCTAGATAATGCAAACAGACTGGTCGGGCTCTATGGTAACTTGTCGCTCTACCATCCAATCTCACCCCAACTGATGTAAGAACTCGATGAAACAATAACACACCATGCTCCATCAAAATAACGAACGATCTTCACTAGGGTGCCACGTACAAACTAACGATAGAACTCCAAAAAAAATCCATCACCCTCGACAATAGTCTCACCAATTTTTTATAACAAATCAACAATAGACTGAGAGATATAATTATTATGGCACTACCTATCTAATATTACCCTTGCTAGCTTCTCATTTGGTAAAGAGACAATGTAACTGAACTCCAATTGGTGGAGTGCATAACTATTTGATGTGGGACAAAACATTGAATACCTATTGTGTTGTCGCTGGGCCGAATTGGGAGCGTCGAATACCAAATTGATGTAGGACCACTACCTCTACCTTAAAACCCGATGCTGGTTCGCTGGGAGAAATGGGCCTGGCCCTTGACTTGGTGAATAGGATTCCACAAGGGGCGGGTAAGGTAGGATCGTGTCGGTGGACTTGCGCAGGTGTCCACGATGGGTTGCTAGTCGTAGCGGCAGCAGAAGCAGCCACAAGAGAAGCAAACTGTGGTAACAGCACAAGCGGAGGCAAATGGTGATTTGGCCAAAATTGGGTCAAACAGGGTTGACCAGGTTCCTTAAAGAGGCGACTCCTCCTTTGCGGCTCTGCCTCCCTCCCCCCCTCTATCCTCCTAGCCCTGGCTCAAGAAGAGGGAGAGAAGCAGCCGCAATAGATGCAGAAGGCTGCAGCGGCGCCAGTAGAAGGCGGTAGCAACATCGACAGGGGCTTCGGGAGGCGACGCGACGATAGAGGCTCTGACGGCAGGCAACGACATCTCCTCCCTCTTCTTCTTATGGTGGGGCTAACAGTGAGCAAGAGAGAGAGTGGGATGTGAGGGCATGAGTGTCAGAGTGGGAGAGCACAAGGGAGTGGAGAGCGAGCAGAGCGGAGGGAGGGCGTCGCATGCACTCGTGGGTGTCACAGGAGGTCGCGACGACCTCGCAGGTGGTTGCGGGCTGCCTCTTCACAGCTTCACGAGGTGTTTCCAGGCACGAAGCTGGGGGAGTTTCGCGATGGCGGAGCGAGAAATGGAAGCAGGAGCCGGGGTACAGTGGATCCATGGGGCGAAGCGTAGGCATAGGGGAGGGCAGAAGATGACGCAGCAGGATCAGGGTTGGGCTCTAATACCAAGTTGATGTGGGACAATTAGGAAGAAGAGAGGAAGAAGGAGAAGGAGCGGGCCTCACACCCCGCAAGAAGTCATCACATCGAGAAGGTGGTTGTTGCAACTTTTCTTTCCAAATCTTCATTAACCTCCCAACAAATGGATTACAACATTATTTATTGGGACAAAACCCTAATGACCCTCTTTCACCTTCTATTAGACTAAAATACCCTTAAACCTAAAAATGGGGCAAAATCCGCACCTGAAAATACCTAGAAAATAGAAAACACGCTATTGGGCCTCTTTTAGGCCTTATTCTTACAACCAAAAACTCAAATAACTAAAGCAAATACATCAATAATGTCGGAACTCTTCGCCAAGCCATAAAGATGTTGTTATCGTCAACTTTGCATTGTTTGTAGTCCCACTTCTGCATCACTACTACTACCAAATTACCCTTGCTTGATCAATTGGGCCCACAATCCCTCCTCTCCACTCCCTAACGTCCATAGCCACTTGCACAGAAGAGCCAATTTGAAATCTCTAATCGTCTTGAGCCCTTCCATCCTCCACACCTCCCTTTACTGCCATGCCAAAAGAATCTGCACTAGATAAAGTCAATCT
Organism: Colocasia esculenta; assembly: GCA_014218235.1. Classification (NCBI taxonomy): domain Eukaryota; kingdom Viridiplantae; phylum Streptophyta; class Magnoliopsida; order Alismatales; family Araceae; genus Colocasia; species Colocasia esculenta. Next base: position 61,187,042 of record CM024754.1, read on the forward strand.
TCTTCGCCATTGTATTGGGAATCCTAAAGATAGAGAGAAAATATGTTGATAGACTATCCAACATAGAACTACAAAACAGGGAATCAAAACTCGGCCGGCTCGGGATCAGATCACCCGAGCCGACTCTGTTTTGGCCCGGCCGAACCGAGCCGGGGTAACCGCACCGGTCCCGTGCGGGGAGAATCGCCTGGGTTCAGCGGGCTCGGTAGAATCGCCGAGCCCGGCCCGGTCCGCGGCGATCCAGCCGGTAACGGCTAGTTTCAAACTAGCCATTTTCTAGCCGTTGGGGGGCGCTCCCCAACGGCCAGAAACGGCTCCTTGGTGCCTTTGGAGGCCTTGGGGGTCTATATAAACCCCCCAAAGGCCCCCAATATGTTCTAAACTCAAGTTTTGAGTTCTCCTCCCCTCCTCTCAATATTTTGGCCATTCTCTCTCTCTCTCAGGCGCTATTTTGCACTATTTGGGAGGCGATCTCATCTTTCACACTCTTGGGATTCGTCTTCGACTATTCGGGCTCTCTCACACACACTCTTGGCCCGAACTCTTGGCTGCGATTCATCTCCCTGTCTCTCATCCGCAAAAAAAAATTATTTATTTATTGTTTTTTTATTATTTAACTTCTTTTTTTGTGTTCTAAGTGATGGCCGCCGAAGGTGGTGCTGCTCCGGCTCCCCATTCTTCAAGCAACCCTCCTAGCGCCAATCCCGCTTGGGCTCATGGTATCGTTGTGGACATGGCTCGAAGGAAGGTCCAATGCAAATATTGTAACCGGGTCTTATCGGGCGGCGTATTTCGTTTGAAACAACATCTAGCGGGAACTAAAGGTGAGGTGGCACCATGCTCGAGAGTTTCTGCTGAAGTTCGAATGCAATTTTGCCAATATATGAAGGGAAAGAGACATCCAAAGAAACACTAGTAGAAGACGGCAGAAATCCGGAAGAATTGTCTGCCCCTCCTCGAAGGTCCGTGGATTTACCAAGAGGGAGACAATTCTTTGATCTTGATGAAGATGAAGAAGGTTAGTAATAGTTAACTTACTTTTGGAACATTTATTTTAGTTTAAGGCTTAAGCACCCTCCGACCCTCATTCTATTTCTATCTCAATATAGAAACAATTCGTCGGGCATCGGAGCAAGTCGAAGGTCTAATGCGGAAGAGGACTTCTCTCGACGTACCGTCATCACGTAGTCAAGGTAGTGGCTATGGGGCTAAGGGACAGGGAGTTCAAGTGCTGGATGAGTTCAAATATACCTGAGGTTCCAGTGAATATCCTAAGACGGAGATCCTAGAGTGGGACCATAGACCCTTTCCACCCAGGCGGCATGGAAGGAAGAATCGCCGGGATCGAGCCAGAATCGCTCGATCCCGGATCGGATCGACCCCCCAAGGGTCGATTCCCCCTTGAAGAACCCCAAAACCCCACATTTCCGGCTGGATCGACCCAACTCAGTAGGATCTGAGTTGGATCGCTCGAGTCGAACCGGGATCGAGCGATCCCGCTCGATTCAGTCGATCCGGCCGGGTTCAGTTCAAATTTGAACTTAAGGCGCCGGATCGACCCTTATCGGGTCGAATCGATCGATCCGGCGTCGATCCGACCCGATAAGGGTCGATCCCGATCGATCCGAGGTCGATCCCCTTATTTCTGCCCCTTCCCACCCGAGGACACCAAAAGATGCAGGTTTTGGTGTCCTAGGAAGGAAGAAGGTGCTCCCCCTCCCCCCCCCAGCTCGGGCTGCCTCCTCCACCGCCGCCGCCGGCCTCCACCGCCGCCGGCGTCCTCCCCAGCCGGCCTCCTCCTCCTCCTCTTCTCTTCTTGTTCTTCTTCTTCTTCTTCTTCTTCCTCTTCTCCTTCCTCTTCTACTTTTTCTTCTAAACCCTATCTTCTCTTTCAAGTTTGAAAGAGGTTAGAAGGAGCACATCCAAGGGAGATTTTCTTGAGTAGATCTCAAGAGATCTTACTCAAGCAAGGAAGAAGTTGTTCTTCTTAAGGTATATTTCATTTTTTAATTTCGAAATTCAGTTATAAATTCTGAAAAAAATGAAAACACATGTACACATGTTTAATCTTCTTATATCTTCTTATTCTTCCCTTACATTTTGTCAATTAGACAAAATCTCCAAATTTCACCCTAATTGGCTAATTAGGGTTTGATATTTGGGGCTTATGTTGTATTAGCACAATTAGAGATCAATTAAGTGTTCCAATCACTTAATTGACTTAATCATGCCTTTCTATGATAATGGAACTATTTCATTTCGGGAAATTAGAGAAAATCTCTAAATTCACCCTAATTAGGGTTAATATTAGATGTAATTATGTTTATAATTGTATACTTACACATGAATGTGTTTGTATTCTTAATTTGTTATAGGATTAGCAAGTATGGCTGATGAGGGACACGAGGAAGAGCAACCACAAGTAGATATTGGATGGAAACACGGTGTCCTTATTGATGCTGCCTCTAAGAGAGTGCGGTGTAACCACTGTGGTAAGGAAATGAATGGAGGTGTATACCGCCTAAAACAACACATTGCAGGCATTGGAACAAATGTACTAAAATGCAAGCATTGTCCACGGGAGTTAGTGAATGAGATGAAAGACTACATGGCTGGAAGACAACAACAAAGAGGCATACGTATTCAACATCAACAAGAACTGCATGAAGAGATTTCTGGGAAGGGAAAAAGTAAGGCTGCAATGAAAGAAGACAATTCCTGTTGATGTTGAGGACTCAGATGAGACAGATTATGAGGATCTCTCACCTAATGAGAGAGAATGGCGAGAAGGACTACGGCAGAGTCGGCGTGCTGCCATGTTGGAAAGTGACATGCGGAGGTTCCATAGTACAAGAGAAGGATCATCATCAGGGGCTAGTGTCACACGACCACCGCACCACCTATCAGGAGAGGTGGTTCAATGAGGGGAACGGGACCAACAGTGGGGTTGACACAATTTTGGGAAGGAAATCTTCATCAAAACAGCCTAGCATAAAGCATGCAATGAAAGGGGTAAAGGCCACAGCTGCTTCCGCTAAACATGCAGTTAAAAACATTGTAAAATGGTTTTTGCATGCAGGGGTCCCAGCCCATACAGCATCTAGTCCTTATTTCCAAACGATGATAGATTCAGTTGGTGAGGCAGGCCCAGGTTTAAAGCTCCTACACCAAAGGAGATTTATGGCAAATATCTTGAAGAGGAATTGACTGAGATAAAGATTGGGTGGCGTCATTCAAAGATATATGGATGGCAAGAGGTTGTACTCTTATGTGTGATGGATGGACGGGAACAACAAGAAGGTCCATGATTAACTTTCTTGTATATTGCAGTGAGGGTACAGTGTTCATGAAATCTATAGATGCAAGTGGGCAAATAAAAAATGCAGATTACTTGTTTAGGCTCATGGATGAGATGATTGATGAAATTGGCGAGGAACATGTAGTCCAAGTTGTCACTGATAATGAAGCTAGTTACAAGGCAGCTGGAAGAAAATTGATGGCAAAACGACATCATCTTTATTGGGTCCCTTGTGCAGCCCACTCCTTAGACTTGATGATGGAGGATATTGGCAAAGACAAACATGTGCATGACTTGGTGTCCAAGTCGCAAATGATTACTACTTTTATTTATGGACACAATAGAATCTTACATATGATGAGAGAGTGCACAGATGGACATGACATAATTCGTCCTGGCCCAACAAGATTTGCCTCACAATTTATTGCATTGGAGAGTCTGCATCAGTTTAGACATGAGTTGGGCACTCTCATACATAGTTCCGAGTACTTGGCACATGTGGCTACATTGAGAGAGGAATCCAGAGATGTGGCACATGAGATTTCTTGCTTGGTCAGTGACCATCGTTTTTGGGAGAAAATCCACTATTATTTGAAGCTAATAGAGCCTCTAGTACAGGTGCTGAGGATGGTTGATGGAGAGGACAAGAATGACATGGGTTACTTATATGAGGCTATGGATAAAGCCAAGGAAAGGTTGAGAGAGAAGCATCCGCAAGCATATAAAAAATGGTGGAGATTATTGATGCAAGATGGGAGTCAACACTCCACCATGATTTACATGCAGCAGGTAAATGTATTATATCTTATTGTGCATATTTCTTATTAGCATGAGTTGAATTTCTAACTTACTACACATGTTTTGTACATATAGGGTATTTCTTTAACCCTAGGCATCAATATAGTGATTCCCCTCACAATGATGGTGAGGTGCTCCAGGGGACAATCAATGTCATCGGGAGATTATCTAGGAGCATGGACGAAAGAATAGATGCTATGATAGAGGTACGGCCAAGTTAAAAACTTCATTCCAGCATCATGTATTCATATACTTTTGGAGTTACACTTAGCAACTGTATTATACTGTAGATGGACAGATTTAAACTGAAGTTGGACATCTACAGAGATTATGATGTTAAAGAAGCAGTGACCAGAATGGGTCCGGGTAAGAACCTTCAGACTTAAGCTCATGCTTACTTCATAACAAAATGACAAATCACTTGTATTATGTGCTAATTCATTGTATGTTTTTTTTTATAGGTGAGTGGTGGGTTATGTTAGACTACAAGACTGGTCAAAGAAGTCCACTTGCAAGGATTGCTATTAGAGTACTCAGTCAGACCACTTCATCTAGCCAGTGTGAGAGAAATTGGAGCACTTTCTCACTTATTCACACAAAAGTGAGGAACAGGTTGAGTGCAACTAGGCTAGAGAAGTTGGTCTATTGCCACTACAATATGAGGTTGAAGCTGAAATGCATTAAAGATAGACAAAAGAAGAGCGAGGCAAGGCTAATGACTTTTGCAGGTAGTCATTGGGAGCAACGTTTTGCAGAGAGGAAGCATTATCATCTCAAATTGATGTTGATGAGTTATTTGATGAGGAACACCCACTAAATGCATGGGTGGAAACAAGACAGGAAAGGGATGTTCCAGAATTTGACCCTCGTGATTGCTCATGGGCGGAAGGAGAATTGGATGGAGTAGAGGCTGGAGATCCAGAGCTTAGGGTAAGTGAGGACCCACCTCTCACCCTCGGTCCTCTCTTCTCTCTTGCCACACACCATCTATCTTGCCAGAGACATCTAGAGTGCCTCCCACTCAGCCTGCATTAAGAAGAGCTGCAACACAAAAAGAGAAGAGTTCAAAAGCCTTAGAGTTAGAAAAAATAACATATGCCAGGCAAAAAAGAGGAAAGTGCAGCAACCTATTCGTAGTGATGACACCACACAAGATCCAAATGATGATGATGATGATGATGATGATGGGGCTGCCACTGGGGCCACAGGAGCTGGCCAGGGATATGCAGGAGCAGGATATACTGGGGCCACAGGTGTAGGGCTTACTGAAAGTTATGTACCAGAAACAGAACATCAGGGAGGCGGAGGAGAAGGACAAGGGCATGGACAAGGGGGATATGAAGGACAACAACATCATGCAGCCTATGAGTGGCCACCTTGGGAGCCAAACTATAGTTCAGGGTCTACTCATATACCTGCATTTCAGCCTCCCATTTTACCGTACTCAGATATTAGTAGCTCACCTTATGGAGTACAAGGAGGATGGGGACCTTGGCCTTCACAAGAACAAGAGCCTAGTGGCCCTAGTGAAGCAACAAGTACATACAAACCGCTTGGTATATGGTGTCCAGCTCCATCACAATCTGGAGAAAGCTCAAGTCAACAATTTACACCAAGAGGGATTCAAATGGGTATGCATGATTTAGCAAATTCCCTCTTTGGTCATAGCTACCAAAACCCAAATGATGGTGGCTCATCTATGTCTGGAAGTGGATGGAAAGATTATTAGTCTTCTATCAATGTAAGTTACATGTACAATGTCTTAAATTTCATGTTTTATGTACTATGAATGTATGTATAATTGATTTTTGATGCAAATCTTAGTTCTTTCAGGAGTTCAGATTTTTCTGTTTTTTTTCCTGAATTTTCCTGATTTTTCCTGAATTTTTCTGCATTTTTTCCAAAAAATAAACATTTTATAGTCTGGCCGATCCAGGATCGGCCAGACTTCCCTGGGATCCAGAGGATCTTCGATCCGATCCGATCCAGGATCGGATCGACCAGGGTCGATCCCGATCCCGATCCCGATCCTGCCTTCCATGCCAGGCGGAGGGAGAAGCAACCATCCATTTCTGCAGCATTCAAGAATTTGAAAATATGCAAGGAGAAGATAGGGAGAGCGACGTCAGATGGTTTTTCTTCAACAGCATACCGGCTAATGCAGTAAAAGGACCATATTAATGAGTCCATGATCGAGACTATTGGTGAAGTGGGCAAAGGGGTGGAAGGCCCTACTTCATATGAAATCTACAACAATACTGAATATGGAGGTTGAAGATATGAAGGCATATGTTTCCACATTTGAACGAATATGGGATGAATATGGTTGCACGTTAATGTGCGATGGATGGACAATATGTACAAGTGTTTGGCCAGTTAATTGTTATTCACTTATTCATTAATAAGACAGTTTTAATTTTTCTTATGGAATTGTGCAGGCATTACACGAAGAAGTATGATAAACTTCTTAATCTACTGCAAAGCAGGGACTGTTTTTTGGAAGTCGGTAGACGCTTCTGGCAAGGTGAAGAATGCGGACTACCTATTTCATTGATGGATGAGATGGTGGAGGAGATTGGAGAGAAAAAATAGTCCAAGTGGTAATCGACAATGCAGCGGCTTTCAGTTGGCGGACCAAAAACTATGGAGAAAAGGGAACACTTGTATTGGGTTCCTTGCTCCGCGCACTGCATTGACTTAATGCTAGAAGACATTTGTGAAGATCCAATGGTGGAAAATGTGGTCAACAGTGCAAGGTTCGTAACCACTTTCATCTACAACCACAACAACATATTGGACATCATGAGGATGCATACACATGGACGAGAGTTGCTTCGGCCAGCACCTACAAAGTTTGCATCCCATATATTGCATTGGATAGCATAAATGGGTAACGTAACAACCTTATTAGGATGGTAGCATCGGAGAGTGGGAGAACTATATGTCCCGACATGCTCCTACACGGGTGAGGGAGAAGGGAAAGAAGGTGACCGACATTATCCAATCAAAGCCATTTTGGAAGGGGGTCCAAAATGTGTTGAATGTAGTAGAACCGCTTGTTCGAGTGTTAAGGGCGGTAGATGGGGAGAGGAGATCCAAGATGGGTTACTTGTACGAGGCTATGGATCGAGCAAAGGAGCTTATCCAAATGAACAACAAAACAACGTATGCCAAGTGGTGGAAATCATAGATCGATGATGGGAGCACACATTGCATCATGATCTTCATGCTGCAGGTAAGCATAACACTTCAACTCTTGTGAATTGTGATTACATATTATTTACAACTCATGTTTTAACATTTATCTTCTACATGTAGGGCATTTCTTCAACCCCCAATACTTATAGGACTGATGGAGGAGGAGAACTATGACAATTCCTCCGAAGTGTTGATTGGGGCAAAAAATGCAATCAAACGGATGCTAGACAATGAGGATAGGGCAATCATAGCATGCAAACAAATGCATGATTATAGACTTCAACTCTACCACTTTGGTACTAGCACGGCACAACGAGCTGCTCAGATTTTGAGTCCAGGTTAGAAGTTACTCATCATATTTATTTGCCTCTAGAATGAGTTGGTTCTACTAATTCTATTTTCTAAAACACTATACATGCTTCATTTACAGCGGATTGGTGGTTGGATCATGGAAGAACTTATGGATATGAAGACTTAGCCTATGTAGCTATTCGGGTTTTAAACCAAACAACGTCTGCCACAGGGTGTGAGAGAAACTGGAGCACATTTGGCTTGATCCACACAAAACAAAGAAACCGCTTGAAGTCTGCACGTCTTGAGAATTTGGTATTTTGCCACTACAACATGAGATTGAAGCTTAAAAACTCCAACTAATCAAGCCAGTTCAAGATAGAGAGAAATATAGATCCTCGGGGCAACAACAAGCTGAAGCAACTCCATCGGAGACAATAGATATAGAAGAAGTTTTTGAGGAGGAACATCCACTACATGCATGGGTAAATGCAAGCAGTTCGGTTCAACCAGAGTTCGACCCGCATGATCGTGCATGGGCTGAAGGTAAATGACCTTTACAATGTACATGCATCATTTATAATTATTTATTTCTCATGTTAACATGTTTATGTCTCATTTAGGTGAGCTTGATGATGTGCCTTTGCTTCCGGAGTTCGAAACTCCCCCAGCCCCTAAACGCCAAAAGAAGACAGTGGGTGCAAGAGGAAGGAGCACGAAACATGGCATTAGCATTGCAGACTTGGAGATGATCGAGGAAGATATAGATGATGAAACACCGGAGCCAAGCGATAATGTTCAATACCAAACTTCTAATGACTCCACATCGAAGACAAGTACTCCTAGTGAGGGATCCGATCATGGAGGAGATGTCCTAGTTGTCAGCAGTGTACCGCCACGCCACCCGACCCTATTGTATTCACGGAGAGGAAGACTTCACCCATGCTACTCAAGATCAACATCATGGGAGTAGGCAAGGGAGGGAAGCACAAACATCAAAAACCACATATGCACGAAAGGGGAAGCAAGTGGCATCTCAATTGCAAGGCCAAGGGCAAGGCCAAGGCCAAGGCAAGGAGCATCCGAAGATTCGGGATACAATCCCAACTTCATTCCGCATAGACGGAATGGTTAATGAAGAAGAAGAAGATGCAAGAGGAGTGGGAGCGTCAAGAAAAGCTACGGATGGAGTTTGAGACCATGGAGCAAGCGTCAGATACATCATCTTATGCTTCCACTGAAGGATATTACCAAGGGCAGGGAAGTTACTTGGGATATCCTCAATACCTGGATGCATCATATTACACCGGAGGTGGAGCATATGCACAATCCACTGAGTCCGATTCACATTCACATGACTCATATGAGTCATATGGCTCATATCAAGTGCCTGAAATACCAGGCTACACACCAATCACTATCATATATGCGAACACGGATGCCTATAGTCAATATTTGACTCAATATGAGGCATATTACAACATTATATGTCTTGGACAGATTATGTAAACCTTATGTCCACACAATATAATGTACGATTCCAATAAATACAATTTTTCATGTATTTCAGTTCATAAATACAATGTTCATATATTTCCTATTTTTTCATATTTTTTCTTTTTTTTTTCAATTTTTTTAAGGGGGGCGATCCACCCCCTTTAGCTTGGCCAGACCCGGTCGGGCTCGGCCCGGCTCAGCCGAGCCGGGCTCGGGATCGCCGGGTCGGATCGGTTTTGGGCCGACCGATCCGATCCCGATCCCCGGGATTTTGAACCTTGCTACAAAACACCAACTTGCCTCCGAAGGACAATGCTCAAGCCTTCCACCCGCCAAACTAGACTTAAACCTCTGGATGATGGGACACAAATCTGCACACTTGATAGTACCTGAAGTAAGATAAAGCCCCAAGTAAGATATTGGGAACTTGCCAATCTTACAACCCAACAAGCGCCACCCTTAATAGAAACCTATCCTCCAAATTCACCCCTACAAAAAGACTATCGTTGAAATTGACTTTGAGACATGTCACCTCCTCTAGCAATTCCAACAGGAGCCTAGTCATGGAGGACAATTGCTCACCCTCGTAAGGAACAAGATGGTATCATCTGCATACTGCAAGTGTGAGATCGACATTCCCCTATAGCCCCCTGAAAGCCTCTGATCAAGCTCGCAGCTTCTACCCTCTGCCACACCCTACTCAACACACTGACAACTACAACAAAGAGAAGAGGAGACATAGGATCTCCCCGACGATGGCCCCTACCACTGTGCAACCAAGAGGACGGCCTCCCATTAATAAGGACTACAAAGGATGCCGAAGAGATACAACCTGACACAGCCAAAGCCCATTCCTCCAAGACATTAAAAAGACACTACCAATTCACCCTGCGATAGACATTCTCAAAATCTAGTTTCAAAACCAACTATTTTCTCTTGAGGTGCTTCATAACAAATAAACACTCGTGAGCCACCAAAAAATTCAACAATATGTCTCACCCTAAAAAATGCTCCCTGAAAATGGTCAAAACCAACTTGTCCATAACAGTGACCAACTTGCTTGCTAGAGCCTAGAGATAATCTTGTAAGCACCGTTAAGGAAACTAATACATATGAAGTCTTTAAACTATTAAGCACCATTCTTCTTAGGAATTAAGCACTAGGAGAGTCTTATTGATACACCTAAGCAAGGTTCGCCGCATCGCCGCATCGCCGATTCGCCCCGAATCGGTTTTTTTCTAATTCGCTCTGATTCGGGAGAATCGGGCAGATTCACATGGGAATCGGGCGAATCGGAAATCCCGTGATACGCTCTGATTCGTCCAATCGGACCGATTCGATCCGATCCGCCAAACCATGCACCCAAATGCGCCTTGCCCTCCTGAAACTCCCTCACCGTTGCCACCAAATCATCTTCAATGATGTTCCAACACTTCTACAAGAAAGCCAGAGGAAAGCCATCTGGTCCAGGGGACTTGCCACCAGCAAGCGAGAAAACAACCTGGCACACCTCGTCCTCAGAGAGAGACTAAGAGATGACATCCCTCTCTCAAGGGAGAGCAGAGGAAAAAGGTTGTCTGCTATCATCGGTCTATAGACCTCCTCCTCCAAGAACACCCTAGAGTAGAACTCTTTCGCCTGCCCCTTAATCTCTTCATTTGCAAAGAAGGAGAGTTCCCCACCTTAATACTGGAAATAGAGTTAACCCTCCTCCCGGAAGCAATACGCTAGAAGTAGACAGTATTTGTCCCCCTCTTTAATCCATTGGTCTCTAGACCTCTACCCTTCAATAGATCTCTCTAAGGATTTCTTCAAACTGCTCCTTCAAGGAATCCTTAAGACACATATCCTCATCATCCATGAGTCCTATCGCTTCCAATCTGTCCAAACACTATATATGTTAGAGAATATTGTCCTTCGCTACCCTCCTCGCTAAGGTTTTACCTACCCCCCACTCCTTAAGAACCTGTGTTGTATGTCTTAGTTTTTTCCACCAAAGAAGCCATAGCAAAACGAACTAGAAGGTTGAGCAACCCAAGCATCTGAGACAATATCCAAAAAATCATCTTCTCTAAACCAGAACTATTCAAGCCTAAACCTGTGATTCCTGTCTAGCACTCGAGTAGTCTTCAAGAGAATTGATTTATGGCCAAAAACCAACCTTGCTAACGATGCCACCTGCACATGAAGATAGTGGTCCTCCCAATCAACCAAAGCCAGAAATCTATCCAACCTAGAGCAAGTAGTTTCTACTCTCAAGTTGGACCAAGTAATTAAAGGAACTGCCTACCATACCAATGTGCACCAGACTAGCCTCTTGAATGAAGTCCAAGAAGTCATCCATGTCCCTAGCATAATCTGTGGTCCCTAATCTCTCCCACAAGCGAAAGATTGTATTGAAGTCACAACCCACACACCAAGGCCGCCTGGAGGAGAAGTGGTGACGAAGCAAGTCATCCCCCAGCTGACACTTCTCCTCTCTCAACTAAGAACCATATACCCCACTAAAATCACAGGAAAAACATCCTTGACACTCCTAAAATGCACAGTAATAGCCCATCTGCTCAACAGCTTATCGAGCACCACTTGCTCAAACTTAAAGAGGTTACAGAGGATACTCGATGTCCCGACTGCCAGAGAGACTACCCCCAAGGAAGCTGAGCCCCTCCAATCTCCCTCAAAAGCTCACTCCAATCACCCTCCCACTTATCTCCTAAATACATAGAACATCCACCTTGCACCTCCTAATCAATTCCTTCACTACCCTTCTCTTCTCTATACTGCCTAACCATCTCACATTCCATGAGACAATCCTCATTGAAGAAGGGACCTCCTCCTCCTCCCCTCCCTCCTCATCAACCCTACCTTCTCTCATCAGAGACATCTCCCCTGCCCAAATGCTACCGCTTGTTGGTTTTAGAGCCCCCTCAAGTCCTTCTCGACCACCAAAAAGGAAATATTGACCATATCTACCACCTCCCTCTCCTAATCCATACACAGTCTCAATGTCCTTCAGGTGTGCCCTAAGAGCCTCAGCTCTCAGCCTGGTACTGTCTCAAAGTGCTTCCTCCTCCTGCTGTTGTGCCTTAACCTCACCACCATAGGCCTGTTCCACTGTCCTCAAGGACCTGTCTGAGTAGATATTAGGACCAGAAGTGTTCCCGGCAAGGTCCTCCCCTTGCTCAAGACATGGCGCCAACATCAAAGCCAGCCGGTCCTACTCCTGTTCCAGCACAAGCGGAAGTTCTTCCCCCTCCACAGTATCCTTGTCCAGAGAAGGACCAGCAGTGTCAACCGAAGGTCGGATGAGGACTGGGCAGACCGCCACTGCATGATCTCGCTAGGGTGACAAAGCCCCTTGGAGTTCGGCCTAGTTGTCGTCCTCCCCTCCGATCTGCACCTTAACAAGATGCAGTCGCCTTGGTGCCAAGCCCTTCCCTTTTCTGTAGGAGACGCCGTCAACCTCCAAGGACATCAAAGAAAGGGCATTCCCCGGAGAATGGCAGCCCCCGACAGTCAACTGGGGCCAAATTGGATCTAATAGGGGACTGAGTGTCGCCAGAAGATGTTGCAGACAAGACCCCAGTGAAATGGCTCTCAGACAAGGAAGAAGTCCCTTCATGAATCTGGCCCTCCCAATTGGACAATCCAATAGGCTAACGGGTAAGTGACGGGTCGCCCAACCTGACCCGGCCTAAACCGTCGAGCCCGCTAAGCAACAGCTTCCCAAGTAAGACCACTCCAGAACCTGCCTCGCGGCCCACGACACCACCCAGCCTATCTGAACCCCAATTTACCATGATAGGGAAGATCCGAGCGAACAGGTGAATTGAATTTGAAATGCCCATTGTAGGGTCATCTCCTACCTTCCACATGAGCGTGGTTGCCCTAGGGAGGAGACGGCAGTCCTGGGAGTTCCTCCTCCACCACACACCAGAGGATGAAAGAAGCTCCGGCAACGTCCACCATAGCGACCGCCGAAAAGTCAGTCGGATCACTCGCCAGGATAGTCACAGACACCTTCATTCTCGAACCCGCTAGAAAGAAGGACAGCGATCCCTGCTCTAGCTGGCCAAAACGGCAGACCAGGAAACTAGCACCCCCTTCATCACGAAGGAAGATAGGGATGCCCTCGATTATGACCCTAAACCTTCTCACAGGCAAGGTAGGGAAGGTACCCAACGCTGACAGCCACCAATGAAGACTGAGGATGGAGCCACCCACAGCGAGCAGTCCAGTGTCCACCAACCTCCCCACCTCTTCCTCGTCACTGCCCACTGCCAAAAATACTGAGTTCAAGACCCTTGACACCTCCCATTCCCCTCTGTCCACCTCCTCCAAGCGCCGCTTGATGTCGATGGACTCCACTGCTCCTTCCAATGGAGAGACAGCCAAACAGTGTTACAGCCTCTCCAAACGATGCTGAAGAAGGCCCTCTGGGAAGTCCCCAACATCAAGAAGCCTCCTAGTCCCTCAGACAGCATCTGCAAAAGACTTACCCCTCCCCCAGCGGTCTCCTCTCACTGACGCAAACCTTGGCACAAGGCCGGGACAAAGTCTCTTGATATGGCCCCGCCTTCCACAACCATAGCACATCAGCACTCTCCTCGTCTCCACGACAGCTGCACGATGACCAGGGCAAAGGCGGCCGATATGGCCCCACCTACCACAGCCGAAACACATTGCAGCTCTCACCTCAACTCAGCACCCAATACCACTGACTCCAAGGCCAGAAGGGTGTTCCGGTGGGAGATGCCCACCTTGAGCCATGGAAATCTGAACGCCGCCGGGCAAGTTCCAGCGAAGGAACCCACACCCTAGGGGGGGATGCAGTTCAGCCATGAAGGCCGCACCATACCCAGAGCTTTTCTCTCTAGGAAAGGCTAGAGAGAGAAAAGACTTTAAAGGTAAATGGGAGGCCCCAAACAAAGAAAGTTGACCCATCTAGTACAATAAAGCTATATGCACAGTCAAGGTGAATGGCCTGCATCCCCAAGTTAAATGTCCCGAAAGCCTGGCAGCCTGCAGAAGTCCACCACTCTGATCTTTGTTACACATTCTGCTCAACACCTAAATCATGCGTGAGAAATCTGTGAACCAATCTTCTTTCTAAAAAATAGCAATGCAGTTTATGCATGAGAAATTTCTAAAGAATCAACTCTCACATGGAATCAAAAAGATATGTATATGAAGCAACGACAGATAACTAACCTGCCATGATGAAGAAATGGTAGGTACTGCACCATTGTTGAGAGCATCTAAAAATGACTGGGTCACACCAGCAAGGACGGGGCCTGTCATCACAGTAGCGCCTACTTGTTTGGGTCGAGTTCTCTCAAACACAAATTTGGTTAGTGCATCAAGGCCAGATCTAAACTCTGGACGCAGTTTGTCTAACTGCATAAGAGAGAATGATTAATAAATTTTAGACAATTGACACAGAACACTCATCATAGTACATTATAAAAACGTATGCACACATCAAAGTTGGGGCATACCAGAATTTGATCAAGGCGTTGGAGTTCAGATTCATTGTTCAAAGGTCGCACAAGAGTGAAGCATTCTCTATCAGGAAAAAGAGCACGAATCGACTCCCGAATCTATTCATAGAAACTTCTAATGGAAATTAGAACCTCAGAAGTGCTGAGTAAACATAAATGACAAAATGCTAAAAATAATCAAAATGCATGATCTATGATACCACACTTGTCGAGTTTTCATACAGTACCTCATTCTTTGCTGAGATATCTTTCCCTCCACCTTGCATAGGCCTCAATGCCAACTCTAGGTAATCACGTGGGGTAAGTTTCCGGTTATCTTCAACCAAATCCAAATAGAAATCCTACAAGTAACCAGCATGAATTGTCAGAATTTGCAGTTGTGCACATTTAACTTTACAAGGGAGAACACAATGCAAGAGTATCTGTTTCAACATCAAGAATGTGAAAAGCAATGCACAGTAAAGTCAACAAATGATCACCCTCAATAGCCAAACAAAAAGTGGGGAAAATTGCCCCAGTTCAGATGCTGTCGTCCTTCCACCAGAGGCTCTGACACGGATATGTTTAGTCATCTCAGTAACAAGAGAAAGACGATCAAGTGCAGCTTCATCTATACCACCCATCTAATAAGAAAAAAAATAATACAACATAATCCAATCAAAAGACGACGCATAAAAAAGGACAAATAAGCAACATAAGATATCAGAATGAAAAGGAACATTGATCGCACCAAAAAGTAGCACCAAGAAATTTAACATAATATCCTATCAGGCTTGCATCAGAGGCTACACTTACCTGATTGTATATAAACATGCTTGATAATAAAACAGCAAGGGAAAATATCTGAGTGCTGTATGTGCCCTGTGGATCAAACAAAAGAATTCTATCAGAAAGAATTAGCCTAGTAAGCAGGTATCAATCATCCAAAGAGATGAGGAAAAGAAAATGTCAAAATAAGAAGGAACAGAATGGAAAAGAAGTTGCTGAATGATCTTGAATTCATGAAGCAAATGCATCTTATCCAGTACCTCATCATGTATCCTACACTGATGTCAAAGTAGGTACGAGACTGACCAAGTGTATATGCAGCCATGTAGAGACATCGAAAAACCAACCAGTAAAAAAACTAGGAGGTATCAATATACATTTAGAATCCCAGCAGGTTTCCATCTAGTAAGTGTAATCATTTGAGGAATACAGAATACAGGGAATATTTAATTGAAAATGAATAATAGTTATCAGCAAGTCAATCACAATTAGATTTGTAATTATAACTGCCATATTGATGACCCTGCTATTCCAGATTCTCTTTACCCTAGGTGAAGGTACTGAAAATGACGTCCGTTTCCTGGGAGAGTATAAACAGGGGGAAGAGAACCCAGGTTGACATCAAGAAAGACGATGATTCGTCTTTAGAGATACATCTTTAGAAGGTAGCCAGGAAACTGGTTACTGTTCGCTAGAAGGTAGAAGCAAAGCAAAGTACAAAGCATAAGGAAGGCAGGTCAAGAGAAAAAATAATAAAACAGAAAACAAGGAAAAGAAAGACACTTCCCTTCTACTGAGGAAGTAGGTGTATTACAAAATAAATTTCCTCCGCTCCAGTGGCTAGTTTAGAGTCTTAGACATCCCTGAAGAAGCATGATCAGTGACAGCTGAACACTAGTGCCATTCCAATGCCCAGTTTGTAGCTCTTCCCAGTAAGTCAAATGATAAACTGAAATCATATTTCAATAATCTGTTGTTCCTTTGTTTCCACATTGACCCATGAGAAAAAAAGGCAGATCAGCCAAGGAATTGGCCATGGCCGATCCCAACTCAATTGGGATCAGATGGGCTGGATAGGACAATCCAAGGAAACCAAGAAACATTGTCTAAAAATGCAAAAAAAAAAAATTTAATAAATAAGAAGTATACTTATGATTCAAAAAGTATTTACACGAATATATAAAAATTATATTTACAAACATATGTTTTAATAAAATTTATGAAAGCATTGGCCAATTCCCAGCTGAATGAGTTGGCAATTTCAGACTGACTTGGGCTGATTCAGGTAATTTTTTTCTTAATTTTCTATTGTTACTTTAATCATTCGAGGTTACTAGATTCGCCTTCAAGTGGGGAATCGGATCGGCCACTGCGGACACCAAGTTGAATAGGCAGATCCGGAGCAGGGTTGGCCAATTCTGCATTCCATGAATTGACCGCACCCTTGCTGCAAAAATTCTAGTACAGTCCTTGTCCTGCATATCATTCAGCTGCCTCCTAATCCACCATTTTCATGGATGTCTGAAGGTATATCATCTTGCATGAGAAAATATTTGAGGCACTGACACACAACTCCTAAATGCATGAGCACAGAAAAATGATTTAGATTTCCCCCAGTATCCCACAGAACAAACAAATTGATTTCCCAATTGGCCTGTCTGCTGTTGGTAGTACTAGTATCCTGCTCAACATTTTCCACAAGAACAACTGTATCTTAGTAGATAACCCAGACTCCCAAATCATTTTGTACCAATATACTCTAGTCCCTCCATCATTCAAAAATGAAGTGAGATATTTAACTGGAAAGAACCCATTTTCCCATCTACAAACCCTCTCATCAGACTGAGAATTACTGTTATTGGAAACGAGTAAAATCTGTTGTAAGTTAATATATTCAACCATCTCCCAGTCAGAGAGGTTTCTTCAAAGTTGAACAATCTAGCGACCACCACTCCCTTCTTCTGAACATATTTACCCCCGAATACTGACAATCTGAAAATGCTGGGAAATAAATCAGCCAACAGTTATTTCAAGCACCACTTATCTTCCAAAATAGGAGTATGCTGGCATCACCAACTCTGAAGCATAAAGCAGCCATAAACACCTCTGCACATTTTAAAATGGATTACCAAATTGAAGACATTACTCCATGAACTAGGTTCGATATCCCACGGCCCCCACCTTAAGAGATACATTCACTTTAATTTATTCATTTATATAACAGATGGAAGAGGATATTAAATTTCTAGGTAAGGGGAAAGAGGAAAGAACATGCATTATCAAGAAGAGAATAAGAACTTGAAAGAGTTACTTCTGAACATAAAAAGGTTGAACAATCTAAGATAAGTGTATAGACATTTTATGAAGGTCAGATTTGGCTACTCAGGAGTGCCGTACAATAGATGTCATTATTTCTATTGCAGTAAACAGCTAAAACATTTTCATGATGTATGACTGAAGAATCAAATGAATGACCTGACATAACGCTGTAACAGCTTGAAGAATAAAATGATTGACCAGATATAACAGTGTAACAGCCTTTTTTTTTTTTTTTGAAATGTGGATGGTACCACAAAATATATTGATGGAAAGGATGTATAAGTTAGAGGTATAAACCACAAAAACCTCTATTCAAAATATACCATCCCCCACAAAAGACAACCACTAAAGGACAGCACGCCAAGAAAGTGTGCCCCCTTAACTCCTCAACAACAAAAAGAGTGAGGAGTTATGCACTCCCACTTTACAATAATTTGATGCCCAAAAAACCACTTTTCCACAAACAAAAGCTAAAACTCTCTCCTCTAACCTCGCCTCCCTTTGGAAAAGTCTGCTATTTCTCTCAGACCACAGGGCCCAAAGAGTGGCATGAAGGATGAGCCACCAAATAATTTTGTCCCCTTTAAGCGCCCACATCCTGTGCCACTTGGAGAAAGCCGTTGCACCGCAGTGAAATGCCCAAGAGGCTGCTGGATTCTCTTCCCCATCCTTTCCCACAATGCCTTAGCAAAAAGACATGAAGTGAAGAGATGGTCCCAGTCCTTGTCTGCCTCCCCACACAAACAATACTGAGTGGAGATGTTCTGATAAAATGGGCCACACTATCACAAGTTGGTTGGCGGCCATGGGAGATCCTCCATATGAAAACCTTCACCTTAAGTGGGTTTTTGGAGGCACACACTTGAGAAACACATGGGTACCGCAAACCACCATCTGAAAGGACCTGATAGACTGACTGCATTGAGAACCTACCCCCTCTCTCCCACCTCCACACACAGGAATCGGCTGTTCTATCTTGAGATGATCTGAAATCTAGAAGAAAAGCTAAAAGGCTCTCCATCTGCTCCATCTCCTGCAGCGAGAAACACCGCCCAAAGGTGGGTGCCCATACACCCCCTGATAGCTGGTCATCAAAAGTCTGAGCCACAGAATCTCCAGGCCGGCCCACTATAGCAAATAATGATGGGAAAGCCTCTGCAAGAGAGCGACCCCACATCATCTATCCTACCAAAACAAACATCTCTGTCCGTTCCCCAACCACTACTGGACACTGGCTCTGACAAACTCCGCAATCTGCAATATACCTCTCCAGATCAAAGAAACAAGATACAAGTGTGTAGGGAATACGTCCCACACCCTAGTCGAAATATAGTACCTCTGAGTGATGAGCTGAACCCATAAACCACCATCCTCTGCCCCCAACCTCCACAGCCACTTACTAAGTAGCGCCAAGTTGAAACTTCTTATATTCTTGATACCCAATCCCCCCCCCCCCCCCCCGCACTTCTTGAGTCTGACAGCTCTTCCCCAGACGATATTATATATACCACCCTCTTATTCTACTTCCATTACCATGCCAAAAAAACCTAGCCTAAATGCCCTCTAGCTTCCTCGCCACTGTCTTCGAGAGCTTGAAGATAGATAGGAAATAAATCAATAGACTATACACCACCGATCTAGAGAGAACCAGTCGGCCCCCATATGAGAGCAGACTACAGTCTCGCCTTCCATCCCGCCAACCTAGACTCAAATCTACCCCTGCCAGTCCCTGCAATGAAGGCTTCCTGATGCAATGAAGGCTTCCTGAAGAAAGAGAAAGACCAAGATAAGATAACAGATTCTGGCACCCAAAAATGTAAGCTGCCCTCGAAATTGCTGCCTCTTCCATATTGATCCCGACCACCTAGCTTTTGTTGTAATTCACCCTCAGCCTAGTGATATCTTACACCATCTCTAACACCAGTCTAGCATCAATGAGCTTCTGATCATCATTGGTCAAGAAGAAAATAGTGTCGTCAACATACTACAAGTGAGATATATTGATACCCCAACCTACCCGGAAACCACAAATAATACCCTCCAACTCAGCTCTCTAGAACAGCCTACTAAAGATCTGAGCCATCAGCACAAAGAGGAGTGGGAATATGGGGTTACCCTATCTGAGCTTCCACTGACAAAAGAGGTCGAAGGCTACCTATTAATGAGCATCGAGATACACTCCCCTGATCCAAGAGATCCACTTCTGATAAAAGCCCACTTCGCCAGCACGTGATAGACACTATTCCAGCTAACCCTATCATATGCCTTCTCGAAATCCAGCTTGAGAACTATACCTCTGAACCTTCATAGCATGTAGACACTCGTGTGTTACAAGAAAATTCTCTTGGATTTGTCTTCTCCTGATAAAGGCCCCTAATACCCATCTACCAATGCATCCATCACCTTGTTCAGTCTTCTCGCCAAAGCCTTGATATGATTTTGTAAGAGTTGTTGAGGAAACTAATTGGCTTGAAATCTGCAAACTCCTGCGCACGTTACTTCTTGGGGATTAATACAATGAGGGTTTTGTTGACACCCCTTAGGTGAGCTGTACTAGCTTGGAAATCTGTCAACGCCTCCAACATGTCCTTGACAATCTCCCAACAATGCTGAAAAAAGATGACAGCGAATCCGCCAGGCTCCGGGGCCTTATCTCCTGCCAATGCAAACACCACCTACCCAACCTCCTCCTAAAAGGGAGCCACCATCACCTTGCTCTCAACTGATGACAAATGGGGCAACAAGTCATCCCCGAACACCAGTTTGCTACTCTGCTGGAATGCTCCTCAATAAAAAGGCAAGTGTATATAACTCCTTAGCCTGACATCTTCCTCCCTAAGAAACACCTGACCACCCACACTGACCCTAGCTATATAGTTTAACCTCTTCCTAGTCGACGCAAATCTGTGCAAATAAGTTGTATTCTTGTCCACTTCTCTGAGCCATTTTTCTTTGACCTCTACTTCTAACAAATTTCTTCCCTGGTGAGAACTTCATACTCAACTTTCAAGGAATCTCTGGTTCGCATGTCTGCCTAATCCATCAAACCTACCTCCTTAAAGGAATCCATTGCATGTATCTACTGAAGAAAGCTCTCCTTTGCTTGCCTTCCAAGAAGGCGTTTGCTCCTACTCCAACTTGAGAGCACCTGAGCAAGGTGCCTAAGCTTTCTGACCAGCACTACCATCCCCCCCCCTGTTTGCACCTATTTTTGGCTAAATGGGCCATCAATGGGCTTGTAGCCCATCAAGGGAGAACAGGAACGGTGCAGCTACAACAGGTAAAAAGAGGGACCATTTAACAAAAAAAAAAGTAAAAGAGAGGGGGCTGGTTGCAAAACTTCAGTGCCACCTCAGCCCTCTAAAAGGAGCCTTTATAAAGGTCCCATCGTCCCAGTAAGAGGAGGAGGCTGGGTAAAAATAGAAAAGCAACAGGAGAAGGGAGGGGATCATCTGCTCTCAGAAGACCTTGCTTGCAACCCAAGCAAGAACCAGAGAGAAGGAGGAGGCTGCTGCGGCTGTGGTTTCCCTTGGGGGCCTGGGGGTTTCTTCCAAAAAAAAGAGGGAGGAGAGGGTAAGGTCCAAAAAGAATAGAGAGAGCAAGAGAGGAGAGGGACCGGTTCTTCATGTGGTCTTCCCCCCCTCATTTCTTTTCTTTATGTGTTCTTTCCTCCTTCTATGAGGATATTAAATGCTTTCCCCATGAGATCTTGAATAGTGTGCATTGTTATTTCCTCCCTCCTTCTTTGTTTAATGTTTCTCTAATACATGCATTTATGAGTTTGTACCTGTGGTACTTTGAGGAGAGAGATCCCATGACTCTCTTAGGTTGTCCATCTCTTCTTTGATCATTTTCTTACATGTTTTTTCCCTTCCTCCTCTGGATAATAGGCCGTCCCCTCTTTCTTTGTGCCTTTATGCTCATGCATCCACTGGTACAAAGGAAGAGCCATGGCATGCCACCTTTTTGTGCTCCCCATATTTCTGTTGGGCATTTTGACGTTCCTCTGCTTTGTTCATGTGTGAAAACACGAGGAAGCCTTCTACCGAATGGATTGAGGCTTCACATGCTCATTCCAAGGTGTGAGAAAACCGCATAATATTATGGGTAATGGGCCTCCCCCCTCTATCCGATCCAGTGGATCTTAGAGGAGACCCTGTCATCAAACAGTAGCCCCCTCATTTGTCCAGATGTTCCAACACTAATCCCTCACCTTTCCCATGTGAGGAGCATTAGTTGTCCAATGGGCAAGTATTTAGCATCTGTCTGAACACCATAGAAGCGTTGTTTTATTCCCTGAATAAATGTTTTTTATAAGAGGTCATATTACACACAAGAAACCCTGGATCGGTGCCCCTTTTTCCTCTCTATTTAAGTTCTGGATGGGTGATTCGGTGGCCCTGCACAGTGCCTGCGCAGTGCCACCGTATCATCCTTTCTCCCACCGTTTCAGCCTGTTCTGCAATCTAGCACCATATTAACTTGATTCAGTGGCCCTGCGCAGTGCCACCGATTCACTCCCTTCCCTCAAGCCGAACTGTGTTTGCTTTATGTTGATTGAAGCCCACCGTTTAGCTTGATTCGGTGGCCCTGCGCAATGCCTGCGCAATGCCACCGATTCAACTATCTTACCCTTCCTCATGAGACATATGGGATCCGGTGGCCATAATGGCCACCAATTCATGAACATATGTTAAGAAGGAGGTCAAACAGAAAATAATATCTCATTCTGATGTGATGTCCTGTCGGTTTTGCCCCGTCTCTTGGTCTCGGCGTATACCGGTTCTCTCGGAGGCGTGCCTCGAGAATCTGTGCCGCGTGCTATGGGGGTGATGCCTCCGGCATCTACTCCGGTGTTGGTACCGTCTCCATCGCGATGGACGAATGCCGTGCAAACCCCCCCCCCCCCCCCAACGTGCAAAAGAAGGGGAGATGCTGCCGAATTTTTCTCCCGCATTTTGGATCAGTGACCTTGCTTTCACGTGATTTTCTCGCCTAGAATCAGTGGCATTAATAAATTAATATAATTTCAAAAGAAAACCTTAAAAAAATGACCAGCCCAGTGACAAACTGACCCGGTGATTCCCTTGGACAGTGGCCCAGTGGGCCTATAGGCCACCGAATCTGTGAACCGGAGACCTGCGCAAGCCACCGAATGTGTGAACTGGTGACCTGCGCAGGCCACCGAATCTGTGAACCGGTGACCTGCGCAGGGCACTGAATCTGTGAACCGGTGACCCTATGCAATGCCACCAAATTAGATTTGTCAACGTATCAAGGGTGTCACCGAATCAGACCTGCCACCGTATCAGACTGCGCGCCACCGTTTCAGCCCGGGGGCCACCGTTTTGACCCGTAAGCCACCGTTTAACCTAAAGAGGTTCTTTCCATGAGATGTGTAGTGATCCGGCAGCCCGGTGAGCCAATGATCGTCCCGCTTATCATGAGAATTGACACAAATTGTGTGTTTCGTTCGCTTTCATTGATGATTGCCGAATATATTTCTGCCAACATGGCCGCCGGGTAACTTATGTTATGATCCGATGCCATAGGCAAATATCACGTCGCCACCGGTGCGAACATTGTCCTGTCGGCGCCATCTCGGATCTATAGATGGGTGTCTATTGAACCCTAAAAGTTATGGTGGATATCCACCAGAAGAAGTGTCAGGATCCATTTATAGCAGTCCAGCAGTTACTTAGGTAGCCCATTTTAGTTGCTTAAGTAATAAGGATGAAATTCCCCTTTAAGGAGTGCCCTAAGGGCAAAGTAAAATTATTGCTTAAGGTAACCCCATGGTTACTTAGGTAATAAGTGAATCCAAGTGCCCCCCCCCCCAAGTTAAGGGAGCCTATTTATTCAAGTGACAGCAAGCCCTCCAGGCAAGTAGGAGTTCAAGAAAGAACAATGCTTCGAGGAAAATACAAGCACGAAAGAAATCCGACAGCACAAGGTCTATAAGACCAAGTACGAAGAACAAGTACAAAGAATGCTCGCAGCGGAAGTTCCAAGGATGTGCAAATCCAATTCTTCGCCGAGCAAAACTCCGAGGAAAAGAAGCAAAGCTCCAGCAGCCCAACACCCCTATAATGGGGCATGTGGGGGCCTATTTATAGGCAAAACCCCCAAGCCTTCCACAACCGATGGAAGTCCCATCGGTTGGAGGGGCATCTCTCCCCAACTGATGGTACTGTCCATCGGTTGGAGGGGTAAAACCCCCCAACCGATGGTCCTCACCATCGGTTGGAGAAGAAAATCCCCCAACCGATGGTACCCACCATCAGTTAAGGGGATCTTCCCCCCTAACAGATGGGGGGTACCATCGATTAGAGGGGGGGCCCACCTCCTATGCGTATGTAAGGGGGCCAACCCCTATAAAACCCCTTGCACCCCCAAGGGGCAAGGGGTGCTCCTTAGGTCCTCCTTGGGTCCCCTTTTTGGCTCCAAAAAAGGGTGTTGTCCCCCTCAAAAATTCAAAAAAAAAAAAGGCATTTTCTTCCAAAATCTCCTCACTTGTTCTTCAAGTTCTCCGCTCGGTGTGAAGGTATTGGCTCTTCCCCCGCTCGGTGCGGAACACCCAACAAGCGCAAAGAGAAGAGAGATCACCTCATACAGCATCGACATCTCCTTCATCCCCCTCCATGCTGAGCTAGCCTCCATGGAGGGCCTCTCAAAGAAATCATAATGCGGTCTATACCCCCATATCGAACAACACTCTGTGGGGGTAATATCCTTCGGGGTTTAAATACCTTCCATATCGAGCAAGACTCTACGGATATATGGTATTTAAATTCCCTTGTTCTCGTGCTCTAAATGCCTCCATATCGAGCAAGACTCTATGGGTATGCGCATTTAGATGCATATGTTTTCCCCGCCCGTCGAGCAAGACTCCGAGATGGGTAAGTGTTGTGCTCGTATGGGTATGCGTCTTATAAAGACGTACCCATATGCTCAAAACGTTGTGCTTATATGTATATATTTCTTAAAGGACGGATATATGGTATTTAAATTCCCTGTTCTCGTTCTCTAAATGCCTCCATATCGAGCAAGACTCTATGGGTATGCGTATTTAGATGCATATGTTTTCCCCGCCCGTCGAGCAAGACTCCGAGATGGGTAAGTGTTGTGCTCGTATGGGTATGCGTCTTATATAAAGACGTACCCATATGCTCAAAACGTTGTGCTTATATGTATATATTTCTTAAAGGAGACTCTGCCCAAGCGGAGGTTCTGCCCGAAAACATATCCATATAATCACAATCTCGTGCTCATGTGTATATGTTTTCTTAAGGAAACTCTGTCTAAGCGGAGGTTTTGCCCGAAAACATACTCATATGTCCACAACTCTGTGTTTATATATATATATTTTCTAAAAGAAACTCTGCCCAAGCGAAGGTTCTGCCGAATTTATATCCATATATTCACAAATATTGTGCTTATATGTATATATTTCCTTAAGGAAACTCTGCTTAAGCAGAGGTTCTGTCCGGAAACATATCCATGTATTCACAAGAAAAGTTGTGTTCATATGTGTGTGCTTTTTTGAGAGGAACTCTGCCTAAACGGAGGTTCTGTCGAAAATATATCCATATGTTCACGAATATATGTTCATGTGAATATGTCTTTTAAATGAAACTCCGCCTAAGCAGGGATTCTACCCAAAAGCATATTCATATGTCCATAAATATATATGTACATATATGCGTATTTCATGGGGACACTGTCTATACAGGGACTCTCCCCTAAAAAGTCAATACAATCATATGTGCATCAAACTCATACTCATATATTCGCGTCATAACCTTGCCTATGCGGGAGCGCTGCCCAAATTCACAACTACCAAATGAATTCACGAGTATACACCCGTTCACTTTCGAAATCATATATCAAATTCTCAAAAGGGAAACCCATTCTCCTTTTCAAAAAATGAAATTCTAAAGTGAGCAACATATCCAGACACCAAATAAAATTACGGGTATATGCCCGCATATTCTTCAAACTATATTTTGAAACTCAAAAGAAATCCATACTCCCTTTCAAAAATGAAATCTTCTTCTCAAGATAAATACCCTTCTTTGCAAAATGAAATCTCTTCTTCAAAGAAATAAATTCGTTCTTTCAAATCAAAATCCATTTTGTCCGACAATAATAAAAAGGGAAAACATCGTATTACAATTTTCTGAAAATGCATATTTCCTCGACTTTGCTATCAATGGTATTCGGGTTAGAACTGATGTTAAAATAACATCAAGGGCGTTTAACCCGATGTAAACAAAATATCGATTCTGATCGATGGAGACAGGGGTCCAGCAAACGCTACCCTAATCGCCTGATGAATAAAAAACGGGGAACCAATAGAAGTTCATATTAAAATTGGCGCACTTGTCCATTCCATGGACATCAAATTTTCTCTCCGCATTGTTCGGATTCTCACTTTTGTCTGTTAGACAGGTTGGCACGCCCCGCAAGGCAAAAGAAATAAAAGAAACAAATAACAAATCAAGTCAAACTCGAACGCCAAATTCAAGAAAGATAGAAGAGAAAAAAACGATACAGATTTTCCGCGTGTCCACAGTGTCCGTGGACACCACCCCGACATACGGTGGGCAGGGGTGGTTGTCATTAAGTCGGGTCGTATGATACGACGGATTTCCCCCGATTTGAGCTCTCTCCGGCCGTAATCTCACCGGCTCGTATTATATGCATGCATGTATAGATGAATGAGATGAACAAGTGCTAGTGTAGCGTACGTCATTCGCTCAACACGTCAAACACGAGAACAAATAAATGAAGCAAATAACAGAAACAATAATAGTAATAATGAGTGAAAATAATAGTAATGATTAAATAGAAATTACAAACAAAAAAAATATATAATAATAACAAATGAAGACATCAACAAAAATTAAAGTGACAAAAAGTAATAAACAAAAAAATAATAATGACAACAAATAAACAGGACAAATAAATGAAATAATAACAATAATAAATCCACAAAAATGATAAAAAATAAAAACAGACAAAATACTTGAAAAACAAATAAAGCAAAAACCCCCCAGTTGAATCGGTGGCCATCACCACCGACCCATTCTTCTGTACAGAAAAACCAAAAAGAAAAGGGGCCCCCACCGGATCACCTGCTTTACCACCATCTCCCTGCGCAAACCTTTCACCGATGTCCATTTAAAAAAAAAAAAAAAAAAACAAAGCTTCAGCTAGGTCGGTGGCAATCCCCACTGACCCACCTTCACAAACTCAAACACACATACGTACACACACTCCCATGTGCCCTCTTCTTACACATACCACTCCCATTCTCTCCCCTCATTTAATGCACAAACCCATTTTAAAACCCACACAAGTCGATACACGTCTCCACCATTTCTACACCCTCTCATTAGGGCATATTTGGTATTAAGATAGATCGGAGATAGAGTGAGGATATTCTTAAAATTTTGAAGACATTCTCAAAATTTTGAAGGATATCCTCATTCTATCTCGATCTATTTTGATACCAAATATGCCCTTTTCATTTATGGCACTCTCTCTCCATCCACTACCCACCAATACACACATACATATACCAACCTTCTGCATAACCACCTTTATAACATCCCATACTCATAAAATATACATCTCCACCGATTCACCCATGCATATACCCAGCCACCTCCATAATTCCATGCTCTCATTGGTTCCCTCCCATTTAATAGGTTAATAAACAAAAAAAGGAAAGCAACAAACGGTAGACAGGGAATAATGAATAAAAATAAATAAATAAATCAAACCATTTAAATAAGCTTAAATGCTACAATTAAATTCAAAAAAAAACAACATAGCATGATAATTTGTAACCAAATCCAACAACATAAAATAAAATACAACAAAAAAAATGATTCCAGAATGAACCCAAAGTTTAAAAATCAAATAAAGTAATCTCAAACAAAAAAATCAAATTAAATAACTCTGGATTAAACATTTTAACCTTGAACAAAAATTCAAATAAAAATTTTTTAATTCAATTAAATCAAAGAGAAGCAAAAATTAATGAAAAGAGATCTAAAACCAAATAAAGTCTTGCATCAAACCAAGCAATCAAAGATCAAATCAAATCAAAAGACCAATAAATAATGGAGAAAAGACAATTCCAAAGCAAATCAAACATGCTAAAACAAAACCAAATCAAATCAAATAATGTTGAAGCAAATTCAACCTTTTTCCAATAATTCTGAAATAATCAAAAAAAAAAATGCATCATGTGTTAGTTTTAATCGTCTCACATTAGACACAATCAATTTTACATCGTTATGCATTCATTTTATCGGATGTTTCCGTTATAGGCCACGAGGCTCTTTATTCTAGCGATTAATCAAGGATTTTCTCTCTCAGAGAGATCATGTAATTAACGTCGTTGGGCTTAGGCGACAACGGGATATTGGTCTCGACCCGATCTCTACTTTCGTTTGACGAAGTCAAACGGCGTGCAAATAGGCCTAAAGTCTTCTGACTCTCGGAGGCAGAACATGTTGTCACTTACGTGACTGACACGCCTGCGCTCCGCGGTTACCAATTCATCTTTCGTTGTAGTGACTTGCTTAGCACTAAACGGGACTTGAATTTGTAATATGTGGTACATACATGAGAACATGATAAATAAATTTTAAAATAATTTGATGGAATATTTTCCATTTCCACACCCCCCCCCCACCCTGAGGAACAGAAGCGGCCCATGCTACATGAACTATTTCCATAAAATCTACCTCCCTGAACCAAAATTTCTCAAATCTGAAGATATGTCCCCTCACTTGCATACGGCTGGTCGACAATAGAATAGGCTTATGATCAAAACCCACTCTAGCCAAACAAGAAGACTGCTTGTGAGGAAAATGGTCCTCCCACTCCACTGACACTAGAAAATCTATCAAGCCTGGAGCATAACAGCCTCTCCCTGAAGTTAGACCAAGTGAATTGAGTGTTCGCTAGTCCAATGTCTATGAGAGCTGTGAGCTGGATGAAATCACAAAAATCCTGTCTATCTCCTGCAGATGAATGAGAACTGGTTTTTTCTGAAGCTGCTGCCACCGCATTAAAGTTGCCTCCTACACACTACAACCAACTGGACACGAAGTGAAAATCAATCAGCTCCTGCCACAACGCACTCTTCCCTTCCCTAGATTGAGGATCATAAACCCCAGATAAGTCCCAAGGGAAACCATCTCTCAAGCACCTAAAATGGAGTGAAACGGCTCACTAGCCCACAACCTTATCCTGCTCCACCTCAAATGGATTCCACAACACCATAATAACCCCAGCCTTGTCCACTGCCGAAAAAACCACCCCCTTAACCAGCCAACCTCCCCGTCTCCCACATCACATCCTCCGCCACCCCCTCACATTTAGTCTCCTACAGACAAAGAATATCAACTCTACAGCTTCTTATCATCTTCCTAACCATACTCCTCTTTTCTCCCCCCCCCCCAAAAAAAACCCCTCACATTCCAGAAGGTGGTCCTCATGATGACTTAAAGTACACCATCCCCTACTTCCTCCTACCCCTTTCTCAACTCCACTCCCTCCATACTATTCCCCGCACTCAAGATTGACTTCTCTCTCTTCGCCTCCCTCGCCCACACTACCTACCATCTTTTCTGGATGAGGGAGAGAGCCCTTGAATAAATTTTCTCCCCCCTCATAAGAGACGACCAACATCCCCGCCAATTCCCTGAAGTGTTCCACAAACACCCTCTCCACCATCTCCAACGGCTCCTTTCCCTCATTCTTATTTTAACAAACCTCCCTCCTCCACCTCCCCGACAACACCTACGTCCCCTCCCTAGCTGGGTGATCTTCTGACCTCCGCCTCCAAGGCCCACCTGAGAAGCACATCTTCTTTCACTGACAAGACCTCCCCTTCTGGAATCGCAAGACTCTCTGAGTCCCCAAGAGACAACTGGGGCCTCAGATCTTCCCCTCGCTAAGAGCTCTCCCTGATGACTGATGATAACCAACCTTAGAGATGCTGTGAAGCCACCTGATTACCTTTTTTGGCCGATTCTTGGGCCCTCCTCAGATACGAATCCTGCTGACAGCGCCTTCCATGGAAGTGCTGGGGGGGGGGGGCACTGCCCCAACAGAGCAGAGCAAGAAGGACGGTTGAGGCAAGGCCCCAGCTCTACTCTCCGAGGTCACTCCTACTCTTCAACTTTTGCGACGGCCTCCCCAACAGACACCGATAGACCCCCTTTGGCCACTTTGACGAACAGGAGGAAAGGGGCTTCCGAAAGATGACCCACTCCTCCGGAGGGGACCGACTTCTACGTACATGTTTGCCGCCTGGACAGAACAGAAATGAGGCGAGGAAGAGTCCCATCACAGTTCCTAAATACTCGTTCTGCTCACCCAACTCGGATCTGGGTAAGTCATACCCAGACCCCTACGAAGGAGACCCAAAAATGATGCCCACCCCTTAGCGAGCCTGTTCACCTACGCCAACCGAGCCGGTCCGGTCAAAGCATTTGGGCCGGCCCTCGATTTCAAATGGCCCGCCCAACCTTCTTCCTCCTTCCGATGGGCAAACAGTCACCCTAGGTCGCCTGCCTTCTGATCCTGAGCTTCCACCTACATCCAAACCCAGAGAATGATGGGGAGACCATCAAGGTCCACCGTGATGACCGTCGATATTGTCGTCGGGCAAGTCACTAGCAGATCGATGAGCACTGACGTTCAAGACCCCTCCCACCAAAAGACCATCGAACCTCTGACAACCTTGACAAAAAATTTTACCAGGAACCCCAGGCCTTCTTCATCGCATAGGTGGAGGGGGACACCCTCGACCACAACGAGGATCTTCCTACCCTGACGGTTTGGGAAGGTCCCTCTATGCTCCGACCATTTTTGGATCTTGCGCAATGCGCCCGCCACAACCAAAAATCTTACCTAAACCGATCGCCTCCACATCCCAGCACACCGCAAGGAAGTATGACTAGGACAGCCACACCACCTCCCAATGAGCTCCTGAAGACTCAACCAGCCGCTGCGCCACGTCCCCCTACTCTGTAGACCTCTCCACCAGCGAACAGTATACACAACACCTTAACCACTTCGCTTTCCTCCAAAGATAGTCTGCTGGGACAGATTTCGCATCCAGGCATCTCTTGTTCCCTGACGCCATCGGCAACAGACAGCCTCTAACCACCTCCGCGAAGGACGGCCGGACCCTCTGAAACCCCTTCTCCTAAGCGACCGCCGCCAGCCTTTTGCGAACCTCATTATATGCCCCCTCCGCCCACAGCCGAAGCATGTCGGGCCAACAAAGGAGCCCGAACCCCACACCCTATGCAAGGCACCGCCAGAGAACATCTCCGACAGGTAACCGACACTCAATACTTAAGTCCTGGACCCCCAAAGCTTTTCAATCTAAAGTCTAGAGAGAGAACCTCCTAGTGTAACAGCTTTACATGGTCAAGGAAGAAAATTTGTCCCCCAGGGCCTGACCTAATTATTAGGTAGCTGCACTGCAAATAAGTTTGTTAATAACATGTCTTCAGATAGGGGATGCAGTTATGTCTTAACTCTTAAGAGCTTATTAGTCTACAGAGATTAAAGTCTAGCAGCTTCACCTGGTATAAATTTCCAAACTGTTGATTCAATCAACTAAAGACTAATAAGTAACTAATGTGGTGGCAAACATACCCCAATTTGATTGGTTCACATGTGGGTAACAAGACACAGGACAGGATATGGGGTGTCTTGACATAGGGATGTGTCTCATCCCATGTCTTGTCACCTCCATGTAGACCAATCATATGGGAGTAGCTTGCACCTTGTCACTTTTTTTTTGGTTGGAATGCCCAGTGGCCCAAGCCCTGCCCCAGATTCGAACCCGGGGACCCTCTGTTGACACGGGATTTTTCTCACTCAATTTTGTTCATTCATTTCATTTTATTTGGTTCATGTATTCATTCATTTTACATGCTGTGGATTCTTTTGTATTTGCGGGGCGTGCCAGCCTGTCTAACAGGCAAAAGAAAATGCCTGCACGATGCGGAGGAGGGATTTTGGTGTCCGTGGAACAGACGGGTATGATGTCCGTGGAACGGACAGGTATGATGTCCGTGGAACAGACGAGTATGGTGTCCGTGGAATGGACGGGTATGGTGTCCGTGGAATGGACGGGTGCGCCGTTTTTAACCTGAACTCCTCGAGTCTTGTGTCTATACTCATCAGGCAATTGAGGTAACATGTGCTGGACCTCTGTCTCCATCGACCGGAATCGATGTTACATTTACATCGAGTTAAAACTCTTGGTATTATTTAACACCGGTTTTAACCCGAATACCATTCATAGTAAAGGATGAGAAAAATATACACGCTTTTAGAAAATCCTGATCATGACATGTTTTTTTCCTTTCTTTTGATTATTTTGAAATGCTTTTGCTTTGAGTATTTCATTTTTGAAATGACTACCTTTTTGAAGTCCAAAATGTGATTTTGAAAGGGGGACTGGTATATACCCGTGGACCTATTTGAGGTCTTTCTTCTTTTTGCAAAAGGTTGATTAGAAATTTTTATTTGGGAAAACACGAGGATTGTTATTGTGAACGGGTATATACCCGTGGATTTTGATTCTGAATTTGGGGGTATTATGACCCGGAGTAACACTTCCGTATTAGAAGGATTACTGTATCAATTTCTTTATATGAGGTTCTTTTACAGTGCCCTTTTTGAGCAAAGTCCGAATTTGAGGCAGAGTTTCTTTTCTCCTCATTTCTCGCTCATGCGGGTATGATTTCTGGAGAACATATGAATATATCTCCATAGAAGTCCTTGTCATATTACAGTTTCTTTCTGAAAACTGTCCACATGGACATGGTTCTTGTGGGTATGCATATGTGCTCCTATTTGGAGTATTTGAGCACAGTTCTTGTCTTATTCCTTTTTCTTTGGATGTGTGTATGTCATCACAGTCTTTCTGAATGTGTGAATATGTTCTGACGAGCCTCTGCTTAGGCAGGGTGTCCTCGTAGAGGTATATTCATATGGGCGTATGCTTATATCCATGTGTTCTCGGGAGAACCTTTGCCCGGAGGGATTTTGCCCTAAGAAGGTACATGTGTATAAACACAAATTTGCAATTTATGAATACATTCTCGGACGGTATCTCTGTTTGAGCAGAGTATCCAGTAAAAGGTACCTCCGTTTGAACGGAATCCCTTTTGAGACATATATGCATATAAATGCGAATTTATGATTGTACAAATATATCTTTGGACAAAATATCCGTTTAGAGGGAACTTTCCCCTAAGGAACATATATACATATAAACATAAATTTGCGTTTTATGTATATATTCTCAACGGTGTCTCTGTTTAGGCAGAGTATCCGGTAAGAAGGCACCACTACTCACACAAGATCCCTTTTGAGAAATATACGCATATAAATGCAAATTTATGATTATATAGATATGTCCTTGGGCGGAGACTCCATTTGGGCAGAGTTTCCATTAAGAAATACATGTATATAAGTACAAAATTCGTGATTATATGGATATGAACTTAGAGGGAGTTTCTGTCCGGACAGGATTCCCCCTAAGAAACATACGCGTATAAACACAAATTTGTGATTCTATGGATATATTCTTAGGGGAGTCTCCACTTGGGCAGAGTTTCCTCTAAGGAATATATACATAAGAACACAAATTTGTGAATATACGAATATGTTCTTGGGCAGAACCTCCGCTTGAGCAGAGTTTCCCCTAAGAAACATATACATATAACACAGGTTTGTATTTATATGGATACGTCCCCAGAGAGAGATTTTTGCCTGGGCGAGATTCTCCTCAAGGAACACATTTGTATAATTACAAATTTGCGATCTTTATATATGTGTTCTTGGACGGAATCTCCACTTGGGCAGAGTTTCGTCTAAGAAACATATATATAAGAACAGAAATTTGTGAATATACGAATATGTTCTTGGGCAGAATCTCCACTTGGGCAGAGTCTCCTCAAGAAAACATATACATATAAGCACAAAATCCACCATCCCAGAGACTTGCTCGATGGGCGGGGAGAACATGGGTATTTAAATACCATATACCTATAGAGACTTGCTCGATATGGATGGTATTTAAACCCCGGGGAATATCACCCCACAGAGACTTGCTCGATGTGGGGGATGGGGATTAAGAAGGAATATCGATGACGATTCGCGCCGACGACTCTCCTCTCCGCGCTTGGCCTATCGGGCTAGAGAACAAATGATAAAAGGAGTTTTTGGAAGGGGATATGCTCTTTTCTATTCCTTTGATTTTTTTTGAACAGGAATTTGCAAGGCTTCGCCGGGACCTTACATGGGGGAGAGGCCTTGCCAAATGAGGGGAATAGGGGGGCCTTTTATAGGGGAAGGCCCCCCTTTACACTGCGTTGGGTAGAGCCCAACCGATGGTGACCTCACATGAGGTCACCATCGGTTGGAGGGCCAACCGATGGTGACATCACCTAGGATGTCACCATCAGTTAGCAAAGGCCAACCGATGGTGACACATGCATGATGTCACCATCTGTAGCCTTCTAACCGATGGTGACACATGCTTGTGTCATCATGATGTCAGAATTTTTTTTAAAAAAAAAAATTCTCTGTCAACACCCTCCCACCCCAACCCCCCAGTTGCCACCTCATCACTTGCTGCATACCTAGTGTTACTCAACTTGAAATTGCAGACATTATTAATGGGAACTAATGCCCTCCTAAAAAATTGGTGTGGCTCACAATTCCAGCAGACGAGTTAAATATTAAAGCACACCTATGTAAAGGACCAAGAAGAAAAATATTATCATGAATTTCAAAAGCAAATATAAATCCAAAACTTGTCAAACAGGATTCATAAATAAACTTCATAATGCATTCATTAAACAGGGCACTTAAAAACCACTATATGCATGAATAGTAATGAAACAATAATATCTTATGGAAAAGAAATATCCCAAATAAAGTAAAGGACCATAAATATCAGTAAAGGATCACAAACTAACTGTCTGATCATAGGCATCAATCCCCTCACTGTCCAGTAGCAAAAGATTGTACTCTGTTCCATCAAGAGCTGTTCTTTTAAGTGGTGCACTCCACATCCAGAGTCCTTTAGTACATGGTCGGTGAGTGGATGCTACTTGAAATCCACTGCTTCTCCCCAGAAGCTATAGGATCCACCAATTAATTAAGTTAGATGAAAGAATTCTCGAGGAACATGAAAAAACAAAATAGCACATGAACAAAATGAAAACAGAAGCTAACAAGAGAAAGTAGCCAATTACAAATGGCACAAAGCTCAAACAAACTACACATAATATTTTTGGTATATCCAATTCAAGCGTTCAAGTATGTAAGAATACAAAATTGAATAACTTTCTTTGGCCATCCTTAGACAGCACTCATCTTAAGATCTACCTACAGCTGCTTTTTTAATTTTCATTTAATAAAAAACAAATAAACATGGAAAAAATGCATGTCAAATGTTAACCTAAATGAAATGTATGCAAACTATCTAAGAAAAGAAAGGCAACTTTGAAATGAATAGATAATTGACAGCATTTCCTCTAACTTTGGAAATGTTAAAATATTCATCTGCCTATGGCTTTTAAAAGCAGTTGGAAGCATACGTTGACAAGGGAAGATTACATGAAGTATGGGTCTCTTCTAGAAAGATCCCCACCAGGACAAAAGGACCATACAACCACCACAACCTGCACTAGATAGAAGTCATTATGGCAAGCCTGGAACAAGAATGCGTCAAATAGTCTCACATTAGGAAGGGAGAGAAAGTTACTGGGTATGTCTACGATGTTTGAATAAAAAAACTTGTGAAGCACTTTTTGAACAAACCAGTGATACCGACTCGGAGCGGAATCGGCCCATGCCGACCCAACTTGGGGGGGGGGGGACACCCACCCACGGGACTAGGTTTGCAAAGTCCACTGCCCGACTCGGGGTCGGGATCGGCTGGGGCCGACCCAGCCACCCGACCCGACTCTGCCATCCTTGGTGATGGTTGTGCCAAAGCTGGAGAATACCTCATACAAAAGGGGTGAAGCCATGCACTGTCATCCCGGAGTAGAGGTACCATAACACAATGTGGGTAATTCGGAGATAAACTATGTATACGTTGATGGGTCTACTGTAGTCCAATCACCAGATGTTACAATAATCTTTATGCCAAAATACAAATGCTCACACTAAAAGGAGAAAAGAACAAAGCACTGAATTTAAACTCCACATGCATAACATTTCTGAAAATTGCAGAGCTCAGATAAAAAACTGTTTATGTCCATTGCTCATACTTCATAGTGTGAAAGTCATGCTCACAGGACAGAACTGCCGCATCCATAGATAAGTAAAGGCCCTAAACACCAGGTTTCTCTACCCATACAAACAAAACACAAAAACTTAAACAATAAGTGTCATTTTAGGAAAAGGAAATGGGAACTCTCCACCTCACTACCACATAGAGGATTGAGACATCAGATGTGCAAAGTTGGGAACTACCTCTGAAAATCTTACACTGAACTTTGCAACATTCTACAAAAAGCACTTGAGGTTTGAAGTCTCAAACTCTGTCCAAAGAACACATGCTAACAAAGGCATGTTGATCTCCCAGCAATTCTACTAACCAGGCAATCTCACAAATTAGCAAACCCCCAATGAAACTGAAGGTCGAAGCTTTGTACCCACATAGTGAAGTAAGCAGTAACCACCTGTGCCTCTTTGTCAGTGGATATTGATAGATAATACAAGGTGACAAAGCCACTTGTGCCTCTGTTACACTGACAGTGGCCATCATCTATATTTTAATAGCATATATATATATATATATACCATATTTCTCAACATATGCATTATTTTAATAACACATCACCCCAAATGCCTAGCCATCCCCTAGGCATATGAGGCTGAGGCGACCCCTTGATCACCTGACTCGCCTCACGACTCTAACTACATAGGAGACTAAGTGCTCAAAGACCCAAGAACACCTTGGGCTTGACAACTATGTTCCCATCCCACCAAGCTCCTTCATGCACAACACACCTATCAAACTGCAAGCAGATGAAAAACAAGATTCACATTTAAAATTCCAGAGAAATTCTAACAAGGTAAAATCAAAAATATCTGTATTTCTCACAATTGCTAGACAATAAGGCCCTCTTTTGTAACGGATTGATTCAGAGTCGACAAAATTGGTTTAGGAAGGCCATAAAGTTAACTGAGGCTGAAGTGAATTGGAGCAGAGTTAACTTCGAGTTAACTAGACAACCCATCCCACCTTACCCCTTGGAATAAGGTTAACTCACATTTAAGCAACCAGGTCTGCCTCTGCTGTATCGCTTTTCTATCTCATCAAATACCCTCTTCTCCCCCAATTGTACCTCCCATCGTGAACTTTCTCCCCAATCGTACCACCACATGATGAGAAATTAATTAACTAGCATGTCATATAAAGACTGGATATTAAGTACAAGCAAACATGTGCTCGAATGGATGTTACTTGTAATGTTATTAATAATAATGACAGCTCATTAATTTAAATAATTCATTATTTCATAAAGAATAATCCAATCCTAGTCTATTACTGTTGGCTGTAAAAATTATTTGTCCATGGAAATATGAAACGGGCATTTATTTTTACTATAAAAGCCAATTCTCCATGGACAAACGGTATTAAACCGCGTGCATGTGAGGCAAAGGGAAATGGCCCAAATCTAGCCAAAACCCACAAACCTCAAACCCCACAAATAGCCCAAAACTCCAAGGCCCAAAATCCCCACAAATGGCCCAAACTTAGCCAAAACCCACAAACCTCAAACCCCACAAATAGCCCAAAACTCCAAGGCCCAAAAGCCCCACAAATGACCCAAACTTGGCCCAAAACCCACAAACCTCAAGCCACAAATGGCCAAATTCCAGAAATACCCTTGGAATAAATCCAGAAAATATCCCAAATAATCCCCAAAATTCAAAATCCACCCAAGTCTTCAAATCCCAACCAATGGTTTCCCAAAATCCACCAAATCAAGAAATTACACAAAAACCCCTTGAAAACCCACCTTTTACAAAAATAGCACAGAAAGTTTCCCTTTGCAAAAATGCCTCCGAAAAACTCAGAAAATTGCAAAAATCCCCCCTTGGTCCTTGGATGGAGTTGGGACATGGGGGACCACCCCTCCTCTTATAAAAGGAGGAGGAGACCCATGCCCCCCCCCCAACCTCCGGTTGGACTCCAACCGGAGGTACCCCACCTCCGGTTGGAGCCCAACCCGAGGTGGGGGTGCCTCTGGTCAGCCCCAACCGGAGGCACCCCCCAGGCCTTCCCCCCCCCCTCCAACCGGAGGTAGGGGGTGCTCCGGTGCCCCCCACTCCAACCGGAGGTGGGGGAGGCTCCGGTTGCCCCCTCCTCTCCAACCGGGAGGGGGGGGTACCTCCGGTTCAACCCCCCCCCCCCAACTGTCCAACCAGAAGGGGGGTCCAACCGGAGGTACCCCCACCTCCGGTCCCCATCCTAGCCCCTACCCAAACTCTATAAAAGAGGAGGGGGAGGCCAAGGATTGGGGATCCTATTGGTTCATACCCTCATGCATGGTTCCTAAGGGCTATTGGCTATTGGCTAATACTCTCATTTGAAGGTGGATTTGGCCAAGTGTTGCACATTTCATTGGCCCATTTGCAGAAATAGCCAAGTGTGCATTTCATTGGCCATTGGTGGGCCCACCCTAGTGAAAGAAGGCTCCTCCTAGTCACCCAAGCTGTGAAGACTTGCTGCCTATACACAGCTCCAGGTGATGAAGACAGTGCCATGATCGGTGTATAAGCCCCAAGGTGTCATGTGTCTCATGTTTTAGAAAAAATCATGTACCATGAGAAGGAAAATATCCTCATGAAGCATTTCTACCATGTACTTTTTTTATTGCAATTACACCCAAGAACGTTGGGAAATTGCCTTTGTGTCTAGAAAAAGGGTCCAAGGCAGAAATGTTAAGGTTGTCTCCCTTTCTCCCAAACTAAATTTTGGTTTAAAGGGGAATATTAAAAACAAATCCCTCATATAGGGAGTATGTTGTTAAAAAAATAGCATTTGTTTCGGAGTCAATGTATTGTCATGGTGTGTATGAAGAAAGTGAGGCTGAATCGGTATGGTATCAAAGGTATTCGAGTTATGCTTGATGTAAATAAATGTTGACTGCAGTCAACGGGGAGCAATCCAGCACACGATACCCCAATCGTCTGATGAAATCACGCGGAATAAACATCGTCCAATAAACGGACGGGTAAAATGCCCGCATTAAGCAAATTTCAAAGCATCTGTTTTACCTACTGGCACGCCCGCAAAATATATGTACGTGTCTATACACGTAGCGACGACACGTCGCGTATCTATCCAGTGAGGGAAGATACTGGCCACAACATATTTCGTCGTTGTACCGTTTACTTCCTCTCTTCCAAATGGAGAAAAGAGAGAAAGAAATCCAAGAGTGCCCTAAAACCAATAAACAAAAGCATATACACATCCACCCATATATTTCCACGTGTGTGTGTGTGTTCCTATTCCGCGTCCGACAATTACACTCATTGAATAGCCGCTAGTTGTAGTGTGTTGAATAGCATATTTTATAAGTTAGTGGTACTTATTGTTAACTAACTGAATACAATTAACAAAATTGTAATGTAGTCTAAACATAAAATAGTCTCTCTATAGTCATTAAACTCAAATCATAGAGTAACTAAGATTCAATAATGTACAATTAATGTAATCATAATATCGACTTATCTCAGTATAAGTTTAATTAAGATTAAAGAATAATTTAAGCTCACTCAAATAATCTAAGCATAATTTTAATTAAGATTAGAGTAATCCATCACTAATCAAAAAGTCAAAATATATTTTAATAACATTATTTGTACACTATCCTTAAAGTACATCCTTCATAAACAAAATACTAAAAGAAAAGTGACGACAGATACGGTACAAAGTTTAGGTATTCCAAACGGTGGGCAGGGGGATTAACTATCTTTTCTTTACTAAAACCACTCAAACAAAAAGTAGGTCAACTCACTTTATTGCAAGGAGTTAACCCCTTTATTACCAAAGCAAATGACTAGTTAATGATGCGGGACGAGATGGCTGGCTGACCCAGGAGACAGGAGTGTGCTAGGGATGGCCCACTACAAAACGAGGCCAAGTCGATTGACCAGAAAGCAACACTAACTTGGTGCTGGCTCAAATGGGGGTGACCAGAGGATGGCCCAAGTCAACTGGTGGGCCGGCCCAACTGCCCAAGGGACCCAGTCCTTGGTCGGGTGGACCTAGGCCTCCTAGCCCATAGTTGACTGGGTGGAGATCCATCTGAGGTAGGGTGCCCCCTCACAAGAAGGCCGCACAATAGGGAGCATGGGGAGTGTGGCTCTAATCGACGAGTTGATGGCGCAACGGGCTTCCCACGACGGTTGGGCATGCAACCATGAGGGAGGAGCGGAACGTGACGGTGGGGAGGGGTGCTCCCAGCGCAGTGCGTGTGAAGGAGGGTTGTTGGGGGGGTTGTCGTGGCAATGGCCGAAGAAGCAGGACCACAGCGGTGGTAGGAATCTCCCCTTCACAGGAATGTTGGCAGCAACAATGCCCAAAAGCAGAGGTGGGTCGGTGGCGTAGAATCTCCCCGTCATAGGGAGAGCAAGCAATGGCAGCGGCCAAGGGCATCACACCCCTTGGCTTGGCCCAATGGGGCTGGGGCATCCCACCCCTCGTCTGGTAGGGTTGGCCTCCTTCGTAGAGACCCGAGAGAACAAGAGAGAGGGCCAGCAGCCGAACTTCTTCAAAAATTCTTTCAATTCCTCCTTTTTTAAGAAATCTAATACAACCCCTTTTATAATGGGTGGGAGTAACCCTAAGGCCTCTTAATGGGTCAACCCTAACACCATGTGGGCCACATAGTAACTAGACTCAAACAAAGAACATAAAAGTTATAAAGACTCCTAGTATCCCAAGTACATGATACTCGGCCCTTATAAAATATGTATAATTCTGGCCCAAAAGTTATTAAAAAAATCTAAAAATGATATGGACCCAAGTCCCCAAGGGTGGCCCAACATGGCCTCACATCAAGATGTCTCAACCTCCATCCATAACCACCAAACATTTTGCAATTGATGAAGTAGATGGTGACAGAAATTAATGAGCAATTTATTATGCAGGGGGTCATTGACAACAGGGCAAATTACAATAAGACGAGAAGATCAATGAAAGCACATCCACATATTTTCTAGACCCCTTGTGCAACTTATTTGAGGATTTAATACTAAAAGACATTGGTTAGCTCCATCAGGTTAACAGGTGGCGGATGCAATGCAGAATATCACAGAGTACATCTAAGATCTAACACCCTTATGCTTAGGTGGATGTGGGACTTTTGTGGTGGTGATGTGTTAAGGCCGGATGTTATACAGTTTGCCACCAACTTCACTGCTTTGGAGAGCCTCTTCAAATGCAAAGATGGATTGAAACAAATGTTCAAGAGTGATCAGTGGTTGCAATCATCTTTCGCATCTTCACGAGAAGGAAAAGAGATTGAGGCCTTGATCAACAGCTCCAACTTCTAGTTCAGAGTCGTCAAGATGGTTAAGATGTTGAAAGTCGTGGATGGCGACAAGCACTAACGATGGGTTTGGTGAATGCAAAATTGG
Source organism: Colocasia esculenta (assembly GCA_014218235.1). Lineage (NCBI taxonomy): Eukaryota > Viridiplantae > Streptophyta > Magnoliopsida > Alismatales > Araceae > Colocasia > Colocasia esculenta. Next base: position 61,228,436 of record CM024754.1, read on the forward strand.
AGGCTACAAATAGAAGGATGCCAAGGGTCTCACCGATGTATGTTCAACTTTTCTTAGACATTGTGGAGGATAGGTGGGATCATCAAATCAAATAATGAGACAAGGCTATGATGATAATGATGAGGGAGGATCATCAAATAAGTAGATATTTACACATGGCAAGTAAACTACAACAATTAGAGTTTTCATTCATTACTTAATCCTATTTTCAATTTGTTCATAATGTAATAACTTGGTACAGTCTGCTATCTTCATCCTGCATTTCAATATGAACACTAGCATGCTTACAATAATGAATTGATAATTGTTGTGACATCTGTGGTGGATGGGATGGCATGGGAGTCTTACTAGTATTGTCAAAGCTCTAAATGAGGTATATTGACTAACATTACATATATAGTTAAATTGATTGTGACCTAAATTCCATGAGAGCCCATTATCATTTTTTATTACTAGATGAAACATTTTCGGGAGGGAATTGGCTCGTTTGTTGAGACGTCGGCCATTGCAGCACGAGGCAGGCTTGACCCAGGTAACCACAGTTAAGCCTTCAAAGATTCATTTTATAGCCTTGATACACATCATTTCTTACAATGAAAAATTCCTCTTCCCTTTTCAGAGAAGTGGTAGATCAACTCTGGTAGAAGTGCACCTAAGTTAAGGGACATTGCAATCTAAACCTTATTACAAACATCGTCTTCTAGAGATTACGAGAAAAACTGGAACACTTTTGCCTTAATGCACATCAAGTTGAGGAACAAATTGTCTCAAAAAATTAGACAACTTGATATACGTTCATTACAACATGAGGCTGAGGCTTAAACATGCGCAAATGGATGCCAGAAGAGGGGAGGGATTATGATCCCACAGATATTACTTACCTCAAGGATAATGAAGATCCCATAGTAGCATAAGTTGACAAGGCAACTACGGAGAGGCTGAGCTAGATGAGGATGTCAATGATCCAAGGGATCCATCATGGCCCAACACCTTTTAGCTTCTTTTACTGAGAGGCACGACATAAGAGCAGATGTCGGGGATGTCGAGCAGGCAACTCAGACCCTCGTGACTCAAGAGGATGATAAGGTGAGAGCACAACCAGATATGATCGTGGGGCTAGTGCTATACATAAGGATGATGATGCAACACTTGAGAGATTGATGACGATACAGCCCCCCTCCCTTGCCTTAGCCTACAGGTCCATTGCAAGTAAGGGATAGCAGTAAAGTCCAACAAGCCTCATCCCATTTTCAAGTGGTCGTTTGCATTTGAAAGATAGTGTTTTTCGTATTTACATATATATATGAACTTGTATAGAATGACACACTTTCCTCACAGACATCTCAAGGGTGGCCAACCCCTGTGAAACAAAAGTGTGGAAAGGGGATGATGCAGAGAGTGCCCCGTCGAAAAAATCAAGGAGCCAACCACTTTATTCACCTCCAGTAAGCACAAGAAGATGGTGCACGGACATCCTTTGGAGATTGCAAATGCAGAGATAATTGATGAAGATGATGATGATGCGACTCATTCTCCATCTAATCCACCATAGTACAAGAGTATTAAAGATGACCCTTTAGTGAGTACAAAATCTAGATATTCTTCTACTAGTGGCGGCAGTGGCAGCAACAATGGTAGGGGTAGCGGCGGAGGGGCCATGTATTTTATTGGTGAGAAAGATTTTATGCATGCTTCCCAAGACGGCAGAGATCACAATACATCATCCATGTCACAACGGTGATACAAACAAGATAAGAAAGGATAGGAGAGTTTTATGACAGATAGTAACAGCTACTAAGACATGTTGTTTAATTTTGAGATATTTAAGTACACAAAAGAACACCTTGTCTAATACTGCCAGTGAGAGTCACAACATGTTTTCAAGATATCTCTCATCCGGTATGATACTACACATCAACAGGCATATGGCTATGGCTATAAGTATTATTATGGCTATAGTGGTACCTACATACAGCATGTTTTCACTCAGCCCATGTGCCTATGGTAGTACACCAGGAAATGAGGCAATACTATGAATATCAGCATATGTATAACGACACAAATCAAAGATGCAACTCGTATGCTAATTACCTGGAATTTGTAAGGCTATACAACATTAAATTGTTTGAGGATGAGAGTTATTAAGAGTCATATGAGGGTTATATGGATATACATGCTATGGAGGATGAGGACTAGGTAAGACATTCTTCAATATAATGCATCGATCAATGTATAATTATTTGTTTTGCACCAACAATTAATGTTAAATTTTGGCGATGCAGATGCCACGTGATGGGCCCTTGTGGTCGGCCTAGCCAGATCCGTTCCCGACTTAGAAACAATTCAAGCACAGCACAGCAAAACTACCCAAGTTGGCCCAGATGATAGGTCGAATCCAAATCCAAATCAAAAGCTTAGTCTTCCCTTGCATGGAATCTTCGCAATCAACCTAGATTAGGAGGCCGATCCCACAATTTTTGGAGGGATCAACAAGCGACAAAGGGGGGATTGGCAACTACCCCCACAGATCTCGAGGGGGGATTAGCTAAAAAGATTAGTCCCACATCGGGGCTTTCCAACTTCTTCCCCCTTCCCTCCGCAGCCGATAAAAGCAAAGCTACAGACACAAATAAGGGGAGAAGAGACTCGTGCCACATCTCGACACAAGTTCTCGGCCCACCCACTTCTCTCTCGTCGAAGAGTCGATCCCGAGAATTCTATCTCGAGATTGACTTCTTGCAAGTCGGATAAACGCAAGCCCATTTGCGGCTTTGCTTCCCAATCTCCCTCAGCATCCAAACCCTCCACCTCAAATTTCGGAGTTGGTTTGCTCTAGTCCTTGTGGGCTCTGAACCGGCTTCATCGTTGGCACATATGTGGGAAGCGAAGTGTTCAGCATGCTCCTACCATAAGCAAGGGAATCACCCAATCGGAAGACACCGACATCTAAGAAATTGAGGTAACTGTCATCGAACAAACCCCCCAATCCTTAGTTTCTCAGAAGTAGTTCGATTCTTTGTCATGAGTCATGACACGTAGCTGAACTTGAAGAGGCCGTTAAAGGGTTGGCGGCTCCTCCCAAGCTAGTGGAAGCATTCACCGGATAACTGGCGTCATCGTCTTAGGCGGGAGGTACTCCGAAGGTTTCCTAAGGCCCACCTCAAACTGCCTCGCCTGCACCGCCCCCTCCTCCTCTGACGGGTGCATCAAACACTAAGGCTAGGACCTCTAGTAGCACCTCCCCTCCACCAAGGGTTGACCTTTCCTAGACAACCTCAATACGGCAGTCCCCCGCGCCAAGAACAGTCGTCCCTCCGTCACAAGGGAACTGGAGAAAAAGCTAGAGGAGATGCAGATTAAGGTCCAATACCTAGCCGAGTAGCTATCCAACTTAGACTCTATCTCAGTGACGTAGCTCAAATCACCCTTTATTGAGGGCATCTTCTCGACCTCGCACTAAAAGCGTTTAGAGATGCCTAACATAAAGTCCTATGATAGGATCACCAACATGTCCGACCACCTCGATTGATTCAACACACTCCTCTTGTTCCAAGTGATGTCAGATGATGTGAAGTGTTGAACATTTCCGACTCTCCTCAACATGGTTCAAGACCCTGGCTTCTAGCTCTATCTCATCTTTCCAAGCACTCGGAGCAAAGCTCTTGGAACACTACACTAGGTATGCCAACCCTACTAAGGGATCAACTTTCCTTGTTACCATTTGGCAAAGGCCATGAGAATCGCTCCGGGGATATACGATGAGGTTCCATGCAGAAGCTTTACAGATCCTAAGGCTATATGTGTTGAACTACTCTTATATATTTAACTCTATGTTTTTGTGATGACTAAAACTCATGAATAACTTTAATATATTTAATAATATTTTTCCAATATTTTATAAGAAATAATGATAATTTCTATCGCTTCAAAGATTTGCACTAAAAATCCACATCGATTACAGTTCACTGTGTATCGATCAGAGATTAAAGTGCCACAATGATTACAAAACAAGTGTTCTTCCAAGTGGAGAACAAAGTCTCTATTGATTAGTGAAGAAAAGGTTTTTATCGATTAGAGAACAAGTCTTATATTGAAACTGAAGAAGTTTTCTATCGATTAGAGAAGAAAAGCTTCATACCGATTATTGAAGAACCAGTGTTCCCATTGTAGAAGAAACGTATGTTTCGATTAGTCATATATCGCATCGATTACTGAATATTCGCCTTTCGATTACTTAACATCATTCCGATTACTCTTATGTTGTTCCGATTAAAGACAAGTATATATCAATGTCGGCAACGGAAAGTTTCATGTGTGTATTTCATTTGGTATTTGAGTTTGATTTTATTTTCATTTTATTTACTTATTTTGCCTTGCAGGGCGTGCCAACCTGTCTAACAGACAGAGTTTAAAATCTGCGCAATGCGGAGAGGAAATTTTAGTCCAAGGAATGGACGAGTGCGACAGTTTTACTTTGAACTTATTCGTTCCGCGATTTTATTTTATCAGGCGATTAGGGTAGCGTGTGCTGGACCCTGTCTCCATCAATCAGAATCGATGTTTTGTTTACATCGAATTAAAAGCCTTTGATGTTATTTTTACATCAGTTCTAACCTGAATACCATTGATAGCAAAGTCGAGAGGTTTTGCATTTTTCTAGAAAATAGTAACACAGTGTTTCCCATTTTTTCATCGGACGAAATATATTTGCTTTGAAAAGGGATTTTTGTTTTGAAAAGAGTATGGACTATATTCGGGAGTTTAATATGTAGTTTAAAAAAAATGAGTTGGTAAATACCTGTGAATTCATTTGGCATTCGGATATATTGTGGATTTAAGCAGAGCTCCCGCATAGGTAGAGTTACTATATATGTAACATCCTGGGCTTTCTGATTTCTCCGTTTGTGTGTTTGGATGACTGGCCACTAACGCGTCCGCTCTGGGCGACGCGTTAGTGTCGCGTCGGAGGTGCTCGACGCGACAGTCATCTGTATCGCGACCAGTGGTTCCGTCGCATTCTTGTCATGCCCGGTCAATGGATCGCGACATCGTTCCGCTTTTTGGTCATCTACCGCCTGTCAGAGGGACAGGTGTGTCAGGGCGACCTGTCTGGTTGTCGCAGCGTCCCTATGGGACGCGTTCTGATCGCAGTGTGGGCGGTCGTCGCGTTTAGGTTGTTGACGCGACGCCCCGCCCCGTCACGTCTTGGGGGCCAAAGGCTTAAAGCCTTGGTCGGCGCCCCTTTCCCCCTCCTTTGGCTCTTTCTCCTTTTCCCCCCCTCCTCTCCGAGGAGGGGATGCTTTTCCCCCTCTCTTCCTCCGGCGGTTGGAGCTTGGCGGAGCGGCGGCGGCTCGTGGCGGAGCTGGAGTGGCGTCGTGGAGCGAGGAGGTGGCGGCCGTGGTGTCGTGAAGGCCCTTTGGGGTTCGGTTCTTCCAAAATCGGTAGGGATTTCTTGTGCCTTACCAATCCGGGTGGATTGGGAGCCCTTGTGTGCTTTACAGCTTTCCCCATGCTCCCCTCCCCGTGGATGTGTAGATGTAGTGTGGGTGGCGACCCCGGGATGTAGTATCCCGGCGGTCTGCCTCCCGTCTGATGTCGCGACCGTCGTGCGCGTCGCGACATCAGAGGAGGCGTCGCTTTGGTCGGGCACGACCTTATCACGACGCGGTTAGCCGTCGCGATAAGAGTCGTGTCGCGACCCGATTTCCTGTCGCGACAGGGCTCTTGCCGCGACGCGCTTTCATGTCGCAACAGGGCGATTGTCGCAGTTGCCCTTCCTGTCGCGATGGTATCGCGACGGGCTAGGAGGACGCGACAGCACCATACTTGCCTCGGATGTTTCCGTGGCCTCGTTGGCGTGTCGGCGTGTGCCCCAAAATAGGGTTGCCCTTAGGATCTTCTGGTAGGGAACGCAGCAGGTTGTCTCCCGGCGTTCAGTGACCGAAGGTGACACCTTCGTGGCCGCGTCCTAGCGGTGGTGCTAGGAGGCTCGCGTATGTCTAATAATTGATTGTCTGTCGGTCAATCGATTATTAGAAGAGCGTTGGTTTCTGTTCTGTTTAGTGGTGTTCCGTTTTCTCGGGCCGTGTCCTGTGTGTCGGTATTTGGTCGACGGCCCTTCTGGGGGTTTTTGGAAGGGGTGTCGTGCGTGCCTGTGCCTGCTGGGCTTGTCTTGGTTACAAGCCAGCTGTGCCGGTTATTGTGGTGGTTGCCCCGCCTGTTCTCTTTCGCCCGGTGCTTTGCACTTGAGGGCTTGTCCCGTTCAGAGGTTGTCTCCGTTTCCTGGGACCTCCATCCTCGGGAGCCTGTTGAGGGAGTTCTCCGGGCTACGAGCGTAGAGGAAAACGGTGGTGGGCAGCCGCGTAGAGTCACTTGTGGAGCTCCCTTAGATGTGTCTGTCTCCGAGGTGGTTGAGGTGTTTTTACCGATGCGGACTAGCTAGTCATTCTCACTGCCTCGCTTTGCGTTGGTTCCGGAGCCGCGTAGGGAGGGTAGGTGTGGGGCCGCAGCTCGGCCGGGCTGCGGTGGTTTGTTAGTTGTTCTCTGTTGTGGCTCACTAGCCTCACTCTACCGGGGAGGTTGTAGGCAGGAGTCAGCGGCTGGCGAGTTGGAGGTGTGGACAGAGTGTCCTCTTAGCTGCCTGTGGCAGTGGCTTGGTTGTTCTTACTGTGACGGAGTTTCTCACGTTGTTTCTAAGTGAGTCTCGTTGCTCTAACCTGCACGGTGGTTGTAGCCTAGCCGTGTCTACTTTCTGTGGGCTTGGTTGGTTTGGCCTCGTGGCCCGTGCTAGCGGTTTCAGCGTGTCCTCTCGGGGTGCCTTGTGCAGACACCCGACCGCTGGTTTTGTAAATCGTTCCTTGGTGCCGTCCGTGGTGGCACTGTAGGGTGTAGTTCCCTGACCTCGTGGAGTGTCCGAGGTCTAGAGTGGTTCTGCTTGTGGGCCCTCGACTTGGGGGAGGTCTGAGGTGGTCGTGCCTATGGTGAGACGTTCCTTCTCACTTGGTTGCTCGGTGTCTCTCGTGGTGACACCTGGTTGTTCCTTCCCTACCTCGTGGAGGTCTGGGATGTTGGTGCTTGTGTCGTGAGACTCGGGTCTCACGTGGTTGCTCCGGTGTTCCGCAAGCTTCTTGTCTTGGCGGGTGCGTGCCAAGGGTTACTTCCGCATTGTGTTTGATTCGCTGGTTCTGTGGGAGTTGTGTTTGGCCCGACCCTAGTTGTGGGTCGTGGCATTACTATGTTCCGCTGCTTTGTAGTACTCTGCAGTAGGTGTTTCTCGCTTTACTACTTTGTAGAGTAGTTAGCTTCCGCTTTTGTTGGAGTTCCTGCTGCTCTGGCTGGTAAGGGACTGGTTATCCCTACTGAGCCTTGTTCGCGAGGCTCACCCCCCCTAATTCGCAGGAGTTCGTTGTCCGACGGTCGTGGTGGCAGTTTGTACGTCGTGCGTTGCCAACAGTGTGAGTTGTAAGCGTGAGCGCTTATGCTGTGTGAGTTGAGAGTTGCCTTTTTGTAAGTCCTCGGGGTATGCCCCTTAAGGATTGCACCTTTCTTTCTGTACCTGTACTTTTATTTGGGACATGTTGTACATAATTTCCTTATTAATGTACGAACTTTCTTGTTATAGTTATTTGAATTCATTGTTTATCTCACTGGACTAAATTCTAACCCTTCTGGGTCTTCGGATCCGTAGGTGGCAGCACGACCTTCGGGGTCCCTGGCGGGGTGAGGTCGGGTCATTACAATATAAATATATGAACTTATATTTGATGGGCATATGGTCGTATTATTTTAGGGCAGAGTCTCTGCATGGACAGAGTCTTCCCATAAAATATGCACATATGAACATATGGGTATGTTTTCGAGCAGAACCTCTGCTTGGGCAGAGTTTCCTTTAGAAAACATATACATATGAACATATATTTGTGAACATATGGATATGTTTTCAGGTAGAACCTCCACTTGGGCAGAGTTCCTTTTAGAAAACATATACATATGAACACATATTTGTGAACATACAAATATGTTTTCGAGCAGAACCTCCGCTTGGGCAGAGTTTCCTTTAGAAAACATATACATATGAGCACAATATTTGTGAACATACCAATGGAAGGTACCATCGATGGAAAGCTCTATCGATTGGGGGTTTAAACCCCTTAACCGATAGGGAGTCCCATCGGTTTTACATTGGGGGGGTTTGCCTATAAATAGGCCTTTTATGTCTCCTTAGAGAGATGTTGGTGCTGCTGAAGCTTTGGCCCTTTTCCTTGGAGATTTCTCGGCGAAGGGTTGAATTTGCAAGTGCTTGGAGCTTCTGCTGCACGTGTTCTTTATACTAGTTCTTCACATTTGGTCTTATTGAACAGGTGCTGCCGAATTTCTTCCGCAACGTATCCTCCTCGAAGCGCTATTCTTTTCGAAACTTTTGCTTCACTGGAGAGACTTGATGCCGATTTGATGAATAAATTCCCTCTCTTGATTTGGAAGGGATTTGGACCCAACGTTACCTAAGTAACTGTTGGATATATAAATAACTTCTAGCACGAACACCATGAACTTTTCAGGGTTCAACAAATGCCCCCCACAAGATACATGCCGGAATTTATGAATGGCAGTGTGTGGCCCGTATAGACCTGTTATTTACAGGTTCCATATTGTATCTCTGAGACGTCCTTTAGCTAATGCTCTGTCACTTTGATCCGTCACTTGGCTGGACTTGCTGCCCTTTGACTCTTCTTTCTTCTCACTCTTATATTTCTTTTCTTTTCCAGGCACTCATCATGCCTCGCGGAAAAGGATTTCTGCGCCGTGACGATTATGTAGAGAGAACTCGTAATGGCGTCACCTTATCGGCTGATTTGATGCTCGCTTTGGGGCTACCTAGTGTTAGGGGTGTAAACAAGCCGATACGTTCGATGAGTAGCTCGACACTCGGCTCGATAAAAACTCGACTCAACTCGTTTATTAGATAAACGAGCCGAGTTTGAACAAAAAAAAAAGCTCGGTTCATAAACGAGCCGAGTTTGAACACATGTGAGCTCGGCTCGATTATACTCGCGAACAACTCGTTTAAGTACTCGTTAGGAACTCGATTAAGTATTCGTTAAGAGTTTGTCTAAATACACGTTAAGAGTTTGTTTAAATAGAAGTATGTATATAAATATATTTTTAATCAAATAATATAAATAGGGTGTGCACACTATACACTACACAAAATTTAAGACTCTAAGATTTTTACACTACACAAAATTTAAGACTCTCAGTTTTTTATAGAACTATTATTAAAATATAGAACATTTATCAACATTTAAAAGTAAAAGACTAAATAATAGGAATATATACATAAATCATACAAATAAGGCATATGCATAAAGCTTGATTTTAATCAAATAACAAAAAGAGTATATATACAAATAAGGCTTTGTCAGGGTCCCTTGGCCCACATGGTCATCTTCTTCATCGAACCATCGCGATGGCCCCTGCGTTGGCTGGCCGAACCCAGTCCGGCGCGGCCAAGGGGCGCCGCCGTCGGCGACCAGAGCCTCCGGCGATCATGGCGGGCCCTCCGTCGGCGTTGGACGGAACTTCCAGTGGCGATGGGAACGTTTGCGACCACGGCGGACCCCCTGTGTTTTTTTTTTTCCTGCGGCCAAGCCCAGTCCAGTGATGCCATGGGGCGCCGCCGTCCATCGGAGTGCCTGGCAACCATGGCGGACCCTTCACCAGTGCCGGACGAATCTTCCGGCGATGGCAGCGGCGGGCCACACCATCACCCCCTCTAGCGTGGCGGTTTCCTAACCCGGCGAAGTCTCGCCCTTCTGGCGGCTTGTAGACCCGCCCAGTCCATCCGAACACCAGCTCGGCAATCCTGGCGGTGTCGGACGCCCACCGAGGTCCCCGCGGTGGGGCTCTGGGCACCCCACTCCCTGCACGATGCCTCTCACCCTGCTCCGCCCCCTCCATCTGCGACACATCTCCCATGCTTTATCCATCCCATAGTCCCATATCGGACACAGGATTTTGGGAATGGGGTTTAGCCTCTATAAAATAGATTCCTAGGTTCCCTTTGAGACCAAGGCTTCTTTCTCAGGCCGTAAAGACCAGTGTGAATCGATTTTTTAATGAAAACGAGCCTAGTTCAAACTCTGGGGACTTTCATAATTTTAAGTATCAAATAAAATTTTAACCTATTTAATGGGGGTCGAGTCTGAGTAGTTTGAGCTCGTTTAGTTAAACGAGCCGAGCTCGAACAGGAAAAATGTGTAACGAGCCGAGCTCGAACATGGATCTTAGGTACTCGGCGAGTTTCGAGCCGAGTTCGAGCTCCATAAAAAATGACCGAGTCGAGTTCGAGCAGAGTGATACTCGGCTCGACTCGGATCATTTACACCCCTACCTAGTGTCACGAGGGATAATGTACTTTCGCTGGATCGTGGCCATGACATTGTCGCCAACGGGTCTGTCAAAGAACTCTCAGATGATGGCGAAGTTAATGCCTTTCTTATCAAGCGGCGGGAAGAAATTTATTTATACCAACGGGAGTCCAGCTATCACAGACACTTTCCACTGGACAAGCATCTATTTTCTTTTATCCAGAAGTTCATCTCGCCGCGTATATCTGCCGATGACCCCTGCATATTTGCAAAGAGGCGGTATTTGGAGGCAACTATCCTGAAATCTCGAGATAGTCTTCTTGGAACCTGTGCTTTCTCGTTTCCCAGTTTTCCTATGGGCTTCACCTTTCTAAATCGGCTACCTCCTACCACTGCTCTGGGCTCTTTCAGTCAAGGCCTTAACTATTATGTGTGGTCGCGGAGAATAACTCCTATGACCTGGAGCTTGAAAGGTCACCACAAGACCTTGATGCAGAGAGATGGTCTATTATTCATGCCATGTGATTCCCGGTATGCTGTCGACGACTATGACAAATGTTGCCTCCTCGACAAAATTATTGACGGTACCACGCCAAGTTGGTATGGGAAGTGGTCAGTATTGCCCTCCCATATTTTTCATTTCGGGGCCACAGAATGGCTGATGGGTGTTTTGCATCACTACGGTGAACTCCTGAGTTTATCGGGAATTCGGGATGTCATAGCAGTTGCTTTATATGATTATCCCTGTCATACGGGGCTTCTTCAAGCCTTTGTGGAGCGGTTTAATGCTCGCTGGAATACCTTCGGGACAGTCGAAGGAGAAATATAGATTTATTGAGTTTTCATCGGATTTCTGGCTTGCCCATATCCACTCCCTTATGAAGAGGTCACTCTCAATGATCTGCACTGTCACCGCAACGATGGCTCAAAACAATATATTCTCCCTTATAGCCTTTGAAATTTGACGAAGATATGGCGGGACTTGGCTCGTACCAAAAGGAAAGACGAACAGACGACTTCCTCTTGCACTATGAGAGTGAGCCAAAATGCTTGGCTCCGTTACTTTTACAACGGGCCATTTTACTTTTTTGACAATTTTGCAACAGAAGGTGTCCCTTTAGAGCAATACCCCCAGTTGGAGCCGAGCAAACGACAATGCGGGTGATACTTGTATGCTGATGAAGGGTGGAATCCAAGTCATTTACCGGATCGCACATATCTTGCTGCGTATCTGGTATATTGGCTTGCTAGCTTTGTAATCCCACATGGCGAGGAGGAATCAGTTAGGCCGAGATTGATATACCCCGCCTGCCTTATGGCCGAAGGTTATAAACTTGTCATAGCTCCAGTTGCCCTGGCCAATATATTTCATGGACTACGGTCTTTAACTTCACACCCCTGTCCTTGGGATCGGAAGACGCAGCTGGCTACCCATTATCTGAGTGCTTGGGCGGGTCTTCTACTGCCCAGTTTATGCCAAAGTATTGATTTGCCTCGCCCGATGGCTCCACTGATTTTATCATTCAGGAGCCGGCCTTCTGGGGACTCATTGGAGCAGCTCATTGACACCCGCTCCGCTTTGTCCTTTCTTCCAACCGGAGTGCGTGGTCTTCTGCAATTTGGCTACATGTCTCGGGGCTCCAGACCATATGGCACTGTAGATCCAAGCGAGGTAACATATCACTTGCCCCATTATGGCGGATCTAACCAATCTCTATATCAAGACTGGTTATGTTGTATTCGACCAAGTGTACTAGTATTTCGGGGGGGTAGGACTCTTATTTTAGAGCCATATTATCCCTCCCGCTTTGCTAGGAACTTTGGCTACGACCAGTCAACTCCACCAAATGCGGATTTTCCACTGGAGGCCCGCCTTTGTCGCAGTTGCAGCCTTCATTTGATTGCAGCTGGTTGGTGGAATTATTTCCGTCGAGAGGAGACCGGTCCTATTTGTATTCTTCTTGCTCCTGAGGCTACGGGGCAGATTGATATCTTCTATGCTCGATGGTGGTTTCAGCATAGCAACATCTTCCGGCAATCTTTTCATAAGCTGAGAGAGGCCGAAGAGTCCCACCTCAAGAAGAGGAGCTTGACGCCAATCTTCATCGACGATGGCTTTCTTCATCGCCATTTCTCAAGTTTGGCAAACTCGTATATAAAGTTTTATAATTCCAAGGTGGCAAAGGATGCTCGCCCCACAGCCGATAAATATTATTATCAGGGGGTGATGTCGCATCTGGAACCCATGGAACTTTTTTCAGGGAAGGCTCCAATCGGTGACGACGACGACTCGGATTATTGCTGGTGGAGTCACTTTCTATCTGATTGTGGTTATGCTCCCGATGTCCCTTTATCGGCGAAGCTGCCTCCTGAGTGCATCGGCAACCAAGTATGGGCACATAGAGAGAGGCATCTAATCAATGACATTGGCCATGTAGGACCTTTGGAATGTTTGTCTTTTCTTGAAAATGCTTCCACACTGCAAGACATTTGGGATGTAGTGAAGATGGCAAGCAAAATTTGCAAGGTTGATCCTAATCAGATAGTGTCGGCACCTTCTTTTTCATCCAGGCGAATAGGTATTGATGATTTGATTTTTTTTTTTTTTTTTTGCTTTTTTTTCCTCTTCTTTTTTTTTTGCCTTTCTCCTCCTTTTTTTCCACGTATCTGCTTTGGATTTACAGTCATCTCTGCTCCGGAAGTTGTTAGAGACAAGAATGGTGATGCTCATTTGTATGTTCCCTCCTCTTCCAGACGCAAGAGAGCTAGTAAAGGTGGAATTGTAGATCCTACCCCATCTGGCGATAATTTTCTTCCGCCCCTTTTCTTTTCTTCTCTCATCATTATCATTCATCATCATTTTTTTTACTGATTCATCATCATCATTTTTATCATTCATTTTTTAAACTCTTCTGCCTCATATAGTGAGACAGATGAAGATACCGCCGACTCAGTCGCTCCAGCCAATTATAACCCTTTGTCTAGAGGTTCTCCCCCTCTTCATAGCAGAGAACATGGGAGCTCCTCACGAGCGGCTGTAGTCCTTTCGCCGGAGGGTGAAGATAATGGACCACTACCCTACAATTCCTTTTCCGGGATGGCGGCGATGGAGGGTGATAACACCACTTTTACATTTGCTGAATTGGGACTCCCAACGGAGCAATATCCTTCTGCTTCCGTCGAGGCTTGTGTCCCGATGCCTGTAGGGGGATTCCCTGCTATGGGACCGGCCCATGAAGGTGACCTTTTTCTTTTGAGCCAACGTTCAGCTCATTTGGTTTTCTTTTTCCATGCATTCATCATATTAGCCTTTTTTTCTCTTCCTTACTCAGATAGCTTGGATTTCATCAATCAACTTTTTTCAGGCGGGGTGACCAGCCCATATTTTCTTTCTGAGGCCAACTCTCCTTTTCCTTTCTGGGAAAACACGAGTCATTTCCTCGAGTCGCATGCCTATTCTGCCTTTCAAGTGGGAGACACCCAGGCAATGATGAAGGCCTTCAGCAGACGGATTATAACCTTGAGACGTCTGCTTTACTATCTGGTGGAGGAAGCTTCAGTCCATATTTGGCTGATCCTCCCTCCTCTCAAGGACTTTATACTGAGCAGCCGGACCTTATTCGCCCCTCGAGTCCCAAGATGGAAGAGAGAAACTCTTCGCCAAGTGAGGAAAAGTGGCTCTCACCCCCCCCCCTTTTTTTGACTTGAATTTCATTTGCTTTTTTCTTTATTGATTGCTTTTCCTTGTTGCTTGTTGGTGCTTTCAGCAGGTAACTCGCCACCTCTTAATGACAGCGGATCTCCACTGTTGGAAGTAGATACCTTGCCCAGACATGGTGTGGAATGGCCGACAGGAGTCCAGGCCACTTCACTTCTTGTTGGTGATGACTTTTTTGGCTTACTCCTTGAAAGAGTAAGGGTTGTGGTGAGGGCAGAAAATCCCCCACCGATTGAAGCCGTCAGGCGTGCGCTGAAACAGAATACCACGATCGCTTTCCATACAGGCTTTTCCAGGGATTGTTGGATGACTGCCGTGGAGGAGATTTGGGACGAAGTGTGCCCCCTTCATGCTGCTGCGGCCTGGAATCCTTATGATCAGCGGATCCAGACATTAGAGAGCGAGATATGCTCCATGACCAGCGACGCTGATGAATTTGACTCCCGTGCAAGCGAAGCACAAAAGCATCAGAAAACGCGGGAATCTAAAATGGCTACAGAGCGAGATAGGATTGCCAGGCTGCAGCGCGAGCTTGATGAAGCGAGATCTTCCTTGGACCGGCAGGCCAAAGAGGCTGCGATGTATCTCGGAGAATGTAAGTTTTTCAGGGTGCCCAGCTTCGCCAATCCGTCTCTTCCAAGGTCGGGGAAGTTGAACGGTTGAAGAGGAAGAAGCCCCGTTGTCTTTGCTTTGCAGTAAAGTATTTGTATACTAGATTTGTTGTTTTGATTTTCCTGCTTGACTTGTACATTGTAGCCATTATCCTATGTATGCTTATAATAGAGTGGCTTACAACTTTGTGAAAACAGAATGGAAGACGATTCTGAAAAAATCACTCCTTTTCCTTCTTCTTTTTCCCCTCTTTTTTTTTCTTTCTTCTTTTTTTTCTTTTCTGTAAAAATTTTTTCGCATTACCAGCCTCAACACCTTTTTGGGTTTTCACTGAAACTGACCCCCTTTAACTTTTTCCAACGCGCCCTTTTGGATTTTCACGTTGAAGGGTTATTCATTTTTACCTAAATCGTCCTTCCGGGTTTTCACCTCAGCCAGATTTTTTGACTTGTTTACCCTTAAGAATACAGCGAGTTGTATGCTTAAGTCCATCGGGGTATCTCTGTTTTCACCCCTTTTCTTTTCTTTTTCTTTTTGGCAACTCTTTGTTTTATTTTTTTTTAAGCTTGGTATTTGAGTATTTGATTGATTTTTGGTAGTTGAAGGGATAAGAATTTGGTTTTGATGTAACTGATTTTTGTGGATCACTGGCTTGAATTTAGACTTGAATTTGGGTCTGGTTTAGCCTATCTATATGGTTTGCTGGCCATAATTGGGATTTGAATTTGGATTTATTCTAACCTTCCTTTGTGGTTTCCTGGCTAGGATTTGGACTTTGAGATTTGAATTCGGATTTGGTTTAGTTTAGCCCATCTTTGTGGTTTTCTGGCTAAGACATAGAATTTTAGATTTGCATTTGAATTTGTATTTGGATTTGGATTTGGTTCAGTTTTAGATTTGGTTTTGGTTTTGGTTTAGCCCTCCTTTGTAGTTTTCTAGCTAGCATTTGAAATTTGGATTTGAATTTGGATTTGGTTTTGGATTTGTTTTTTATTTTGGTTTTGGTTTTGGTTTTGGTTTCGGTTTAGTCTACTTTTATGGTTTTCTGGCAAAGATGTGGAATTTTGGGTTTACATTTGGGTTTGATCTAGCCCACCGTGATGGTTTGTGGTTAATAATTTTTCTTGGTTTGATATTGGCGCAGCCTATCTTGATGGTTTATTGGCTATGTTTTGGGAATTTGGATTTGAATTTGAATTTGATTTAGCCTACCTTGATGGTTTGTGGCTAAAGTTCTTTTTTTTTCTTTGGGTTTGACTTTGGTACTTCCTACCTTGATGGTTTTCTGACTATGATTTGAGATTTGAATTTGGTTTAGCCGACTTTTGTGGTTTGCTGGTGGGACTTTTGGGTTTTGGATTGACTCAGCCTTCCTTGATGGCTTTTTGGCTAAGGGTTTGAAATTTGGATTTGACATAGCCTAATTATGGTTTGCTGGCTAAAGTTTGGAATTTGAGTTTGAACTTTGGTTTTGGATTTGAGTTTGCATTTGGTTCAGCCTACCATGATGGTTTGTGGCTAAATTTGATATTTGTATTTGATATAACCTAGCAATGTAGTTTGCTGGCTATGGTTTTGAATTGAATTTGGGTATAGCACCTTGATGGTTTACTGGCTATGATTGGAATTTGGATTTGATAAAGCCTACCATTGTGGTTTGCTGGCTGTGCTTTAGAATTTGGGCTGATAAAAACGAGAGGTGCAAAATAACTCCTCAACTTTCACTTATTCATTTGCTTCTTGGATTTGTACATGGAGTGCCCTTGGCTTCATACTCTGACAGGGTTTGAAGGTTTGGAGACTTGGGTTGTATGATTGACAGATAGAGGTTTGATTTCTCTGTCCCCATCTATGGCAAACTTTCATTTCAGCATCAATTCTTCGGGGAAGGGTACCTTTCATTCTTTTCCGACTTCCTGCCTATTTTGGTGATTGGATTTGTGCATTGATGATTGGCCAGAGTGTTCATGTTCTGGTGCATGGTATAGCTTCAGATGTTTTCCATTGAGAGAAGGAAAGGGCATGATGTCTTTATGGTCTACCAGCCTGTATGCACCTCCTTCATATGCCAAAGTGACAATATATGGGCCAAGCCAAATGGGTTGCAACTTGCCACTTGACTTTCCTGCCATTGCTTCTCTGCATTTGACCATGACTAGATCCCCCTGCTTAATGCTTTGGGTCTTGCCAATTTGTCAATGCACAAGCCATTCTGGCCTGATATGCTTGGAGGCATTTATATGCTTCAAGTCGCTTTCCTTCCAAATTGAAAGCTCCTCGAGTTTTCTTTCTATTTGATTTTGATCTTGACTTTGAAGTCCAGTTTGGATTGCCACCCAATAGGATGCCATTTCAATTTCTATAGGTATCATAGCCTCTGCTCCATATACCAAGGAGAAAGGCGAACACCCAGTAGGGGTCTTGTATACTGTTCGGTAAGCCCATAAAGCTTCATGAACTTTTTCTCCTCATTCACGCTTTCGACTGTCGACTATCTTAGCAAGCAACTTGCAGAAGGTTTTGTTGAAGGCTTCTGCGACCCCATTAGCTTGTGGATTGTAGACCGATGATGTCCTCCAATCAATATGAAATTTGGCTGCCAAGGCATATATTGTTTTGTTTCGAAATAGTGTCCCATTGTCAGACAAGATTCTGTGAGGGGTACCAAATCTGTATATTATAATTTGCTTGATAAATCTGGCGACTGCTTCTCCTGTTACTTCCCGCAATGGAATAGCTTCAGCCCATCGAGAAAAGTAATATGTAGCAGCCAATATGAATTTGTGACCTTGGGATGAGGGTGGAAATGGTCCCACAATTTCCATTCCCCATTCTGCAAAAGGCCATGTTGGCGTTGTAGGGTATTTAGCGACTTTCTCGGCATAGAGCCGAAAGCTTGACATTGATGACATGTACGGGCATATTGGATGCAATCTGCATACATGGTGGGCCAATAGAAGCCTTTTAATTTGATATTGATTTTCATCTTTTCACCTGCCTGGTGTGAACCACATAGTCCAAAGTGAACTTCTTGCATGATGATTTTGGCTTCTTTGGGAGACAAGCATCTGAGAAGGACTGGTCGCTTCTTTTCATGGACCAATCTATATAATTGATCTCCTATCAGCTGATATGATGCAGCCCTGCATAAGAGCTGGATTTTCCGAGCTCGATCAAAAGGGAGTCAACATTTCTTGATTTTGATAATTGGCTCACGCCAATCTTCAGATTGATATGCTGCATTTTCTTCTATGGTATTTACCACCTCAATTGTAAGATTGGACTCACTGTCGAAGACATTTGGCATGAGTCTTCTATGACGGACAATTATGTCCAATTCTCCTTCGGGAGGTAGTTTTATGGCAGAGGCCAATTTGACTAAAGCATTTGCCTAAAAAATTTCACTCCTTGACATATCTCAAGTCAAACTTTTCTTTGAGTTCCATAACTGTAGCATGTATGGAACTAATTGTTGTTTGCGGACTTCATATTGGCCCAACACTTGTCAGATGACCAGCTGTGAGTCACCATAAACTTGTATGCCTTTGACCCCCATTTCGAGAGCCAGCCGGAGCCCAATAATTAGAGCCCCGTACTCAACTTCATTATTTGTCAATGACTTCATAAGAGCACAGGAATCATATAAGATTCCTCCTTGGGGAGTGTTAGACGATGCCTGCTCCAGTAGCGAGGCTGACGGATCCGTCTGTGAAATGGAGAGTCCGAGAAGCTCCATCAAAATATAATTCTCAAGAAAGTAATTCAATTGTGATGACTTCTTCAGGATTTGGATTTTCTTGATTTTGATTTTCCTTCTCATTTAGGAGAGAGAGTTTCTTCTTCCGGAAGATCAATAGACAAGGGTGAATTCTCTAGCACTTGATGTGCAGCCAAGAATTCAGCTAAGTCTTGCCCTTTATTGCCCTTTGTGAGACGTAAATGATATCAAATTCCATAAGAAGTAAGGCCCATGTCCCGAGTCTTCCTGACAATACGGGTTGCTTTAACAGATATCTGAGAGGATCATACTTGGAGATGAGTTTTACTTCATGAGCCAACAGGTAATGCCTTGATTTCTTGACGGCGAATACCAATGCTAGACAAACTTTCTCCATTAGTGTATATCGGAGTTATGAACCAATCAGCTTTCTGCTGAGATAGTACAGAGGTTGCTCCTTGCCCTCTTCATTCATTTGTGCTAACAGAGCTCCCAAAGAGGCGTCCATAGCTGCAATATAAAGTATGAGAGGCTTTCCACCGATTGGTGCCCCCAATACTGGTGGAGTGAGGAGATATTTCTTTATCTGCTCGAAGGCATCTTGACATTCTTGGTCCCAGATGTAAGGAGCATCCTTCTTCATTAGTTTGCCAAAGGGTGTACACCTTCCTGAGAGGTTGGAGATGAATCGCCTGATATAGGCTAGCTTTCCTTGGAATGACCTTAATTCGGTCAGATTTTGAGGAGGTGGCAGTTGCTGAATCGCCTTAATTCTGTCGGGGTCTATTTCTATTCCCCCATATTTGACGACAAAACCTAGGAATTTGCCGCTTGAAACCCCGAAGGCACACTTCATAGCATTCATCTTCAGTTTGTATTGACTAAGTCTTTCAAAAACACAGTGGAGATCAGATAAATGATCTTCCCGTTTTTTGGTTTTGACGACTAAGTCATCCACATAGCATTCGACCACATCATGGAGCATTTCATCAAATATTTTTGTCATTGCTCTTTGATATGTGGCTCCTGCATTCTTCAATCCCAGGGCATCTTTTGTAGTTGAAGATCCCCTTGGGTGATCTGAAGGCAGTATGATCTTTATTTGATTACCATGTGGATCTGGTTATAGCCTGAAGATCCATCCATAAAGATTAACGCTTCATGGCCAGTGGTCATGTCCACCATAGTTTCTGTAATTGGAACTGGAAAATCATCTTTAGGACATGCTTTGTTCAAGTCCCTGTAATCAATAAAGATTCGGACTTGGCCATTCTTCTTCTTTACTGGGACAATATTGGTGAGCCAAATTGGATATATACATGGCTCGATGAAGTCTACTTCGGAGAATTTGTCAACTTCAGCATTTACTTTAAGCTCCAGCTCATGCTGCATGCGCCTTTGAGGCTGTTTGACAGGCTTGGCTATATGGAGTATAGATAATTCATGCTCGGCGACTGATGGCTCTAGCCCGGGCATTTCTTTATAATTCCAAGCGAAGCAATCTTGGAATTCTAGCAGGAGAGTTTGGTAAGACTGCCTTTCTTGTTCATCAAGAAGGGCGCTGATGAAGATTGGTCGAGGGTTTTCTTGATCCCCGAGATTGAGCTCAATCAATTCATCAACTGTGGCTTGTCCGTTGTCTTCGATTTCCTGAGGAGCTGGTTGTAAATCCACGAAGTCTTCTTCGTCGTCAGAGTTGGCGACATAGACTCGTATGAATTTATACCTTCATGATTTGTTGGTGAAGCTTGTTCGTCAGATTCTTCTGGCGATTCTTCATTTGATGGTTCCTTTTTGGAAGAGGTAGTATTTTCTTGGGAGCTGGAGCTGGAGGACCCTTGGCTGCTTTCTGAATTGCAGGCCTCCGACGATAGCCCAATAGTATTGACTGTGAAGAAGGTCTTGGTGTCATAACCTAGCCCTCTTGTATCTTTCTTGGAGAATGGAGGTTGTCCTCGCACTTGGGGAGGTTCCCATAATTGATCGAAGAAATCCCTCCCGGACGCATTTTGCACCTGAGGGATATGTTGCTTCTTGCACATTTCTTTGATATTTTGTGGCATATCAGCCATTTCTTGTATTGGTTCAAGATGATTTTTGGGTTTATTTTCCCAACCGAAATCATCCTCCGGAGATGCTTGAGGTATTGGCTCCCCTTTGTAGAAGAGAATTGGCTTTACTGCCTTTCTGGCATTCTTCTACTCTTCTTTTCTTTGATAGGTAACGACGAATGTTTTCAATTGTCGGACGATTTGATCTTGCTTCGGGGAGTAGATTTGCATGCAGTTAAAAGGCAGAGGAATGCTCTTGTTGATGGCTTGACTTACATGATCGGCCTCATAATTGATGCTTCGCCTTTCTGGGCGGGTTGATTTGCTTCGAGAATTCTTCTTGTGGAGTTTGGCAAGACCCTTGTTTATTACGAAAAGCTCGTCAGTCTCACTATCTTCATCTGAGCAACCAGCTTGTTTACCCTTCCCTTTTGCGCGGGTAGAGGGTTGCAAGATTGGTCCTCCAAGATATAAGAGGGCATCAGTCAGATTACATTCATCTTCCCGAAACGGGGCTTGATCAGCAAAGATTGTATGTTGCTTCTCTTCTTTTGCATATTTGATGCATTGATGGAGTGTTGATGGGATGACCCAATTTTCATGTAGCCAGAGTCTTCCGACCAATATTCTGTATGTTGTATCAGCGTCAATGATATAGAATATCACCTTCGTGAGAAAGTCACCCAGAGTTAGGTCGACGGTGACTCTTCCGATGGCTTCTTCTGAATTTTGATTGAAACCTGTGATCCGTACATCCCTTACTTGTTGCATGTAAGGCATGAGATGCAGAGATTCAAAGGTTTTGTAGGGCATTAAATTAATGGATGCCCCCGGATCGATCAGGATCCGATTTAACTTGTTGTCGTTGACCCGCTCTTTCATATATAAAGGACGGTTGTGGCATGGAGAGAGTAGCAACATATCTTCATCTGTGAAGGTGACATTTGCTGTCAGTGCTTCATATGCTTGGGCTTGAAAATTAGCCATATAAGCTTCATAAGTTTCTGGTTCTTGGAGTATTTTGACGAGAGTTTCTCTCAAGTCTTTACTCCAAGCAATTGCCTCCCAGACAGTGATACTGGCGGAGAGTGACTTTAATTGCTGAAGAATTTTGTCATCAGCCTCGGCAGGTGTCCGGTCCAATGGGGAAGATACCCCAATCAAGGATTCAGACAATTGTTTTGGCTTGACGAGCTCCTTTTGGAAGAGCGAACTTGATGGCCTTTGACTTTGAGGGAGAGGAGCGTTGTCCGGCTCATTTGATGAAGCATATGAACTTTGGTCCCCATCATTTGGCTGAAAGGCTATATTGGGCGATCCTTCTTCTTCATCTAAAGGATCGAAGATATAAGAATCTACCCGAATTTTGATTTCAGGCAGAAGTCTTGATTCTTCACCACGGAAGAGTATTACTTTGTCTGAATTTACGACATCAGGCTTCTTGGGGGTGACGGGCGCTGCTTTTTGCCATTTGCCACGTCCCCTTCCGCGATGGCGATTTGAATTATTTGTAGGTCGACGCCAGTATGTCAGCGTCGTTGGCTTGTTTTCGGCTTGTATGGTAGTACCCCTTGGGGAGACTTGCAGCTCCTTAGGTGGAGGTACTAATACCATATTACAAGTGAAAGAGTTGAACATGCGGTCCAACTTTTCGATGGTGATTTCTTCATCTCCATAGAAGAATTTCAACCGTGCTGAGAGATGATGCTCCCCTTCTTCTAGAGCTTCTTGTTGTACTTGATAACGCCAATTCCGAAGCCGGATTTTTCGTTCTAGCTCCTCCCATGGGATATATTGGTCGAGCGTAGCCCTCCCGGAAGGCCTGGGAGGTATATATTTTTCCAGCTCATCAATGAGATTCTGAAGTTTCTGGAGAGGGGTTAATTCTCCAGTAACTTCTGCAGCAGCAGCGCGCTTTATTTGTCTCTTCATTTTCCTTTTTTCATTTTTCCTTCTATTTTTCTCTCTGTTTTTCATTTATGAGACTTCACCTGGACTCATAGCTTCCTGCTTAAGAGATGGCTTGGAGATACTCCTTTTGCTAGAGTCGCCTTTTGTCATGGATTTCTTGGACATTTTGAAGCTGGCTGGCTTTCGAGGGCCCACAGTGACCCATTCACTTTCCGAGGCTTGTGCTTCGAAGGTTGAATTAATTGCCTCTTCAACAATTTCAGGCGAGAGTTGGTAGAAATCATCCACGAACTCCTCTGCATGTTGCGAGATTGGCTCTGCCGCAGTTTCTTCTTATATTTGATTTCTATATCGCAAAATGGCAGTTTTGCGCTTGTCCATCTTGGCCTTGTTTTTGCTTCGTCCATAGCCCAGTTGAGAGTGATAGTATTCACATATATCTTGGTAGTTTGCTTGGTAGACTGGGCTTGGATCATACACTTGTTGTGATGCTTCACCAAAGTGTGTTGAAACCAGAGAGTTTCCATATTGATCAATCATCCCCTCTCGATGAATGTTTCAATCAAGTCATGGAGCTCCGAACAATCTTTGGTGGGATGCATGGCTCTGAAATGGAATTCGCAGTAGCAATCAAGCATCTTTTCACTTTCAGAGATATAAGGTGTTGGTTCAAGCACCTTGATTAGATCTTGCCTCATGAGGTTATCAAATATCAGCTTAGTATTTTCCTCGGCAAATGAGCATTGATGTAGAGGGTGCCAATTCGTGTACCAACGGCTGGACAAATATGGATTTGGAACTTGTTGCTCCGCCTCTGACTCAGGGAGACCAGAGGGTGATGATGCATTAATGACATTCGCCGAGTGGGACATAGAATTGGTTGGTCTATTCAACGGTTGTCACATATGAGGTTGTGGAGGGTTGACTAAAGAATCCCCAAGGTCAATCACCCCACGCCTGATCATGGCTTCCACGTCATCTTTGAAGTTAGTGCAGTCTTCAATGACGTGATCTACCATTTGATGGTATGGGCAGTAGTTGGATAATGCATTTGTTGGAGCAAAATAATCTATCCATCCAGCTCACAGGCATAACCGGAAGAGTGGCAATGTTTGATGTCGAGGGAAAGAATATAACTTTTCTGCCTCGACAGGATTTGGGGATCCTTCAGATAGCCACCCGATTGAGTCTGAGTAGGGCGACATCAAAGGCAGCTCCTGAGTTGCTTGTGTATGGACGGGAGTGGTTTGTGGAGCATAGGGTCCCTGAATGGGAGCATCCTGATGTCCCTCCACGCTTTGTATGATTTGCCGCAACTCTTGCTAGCCTTGTTGTAATTGTCGGAGTTGTTTTTGAACTCTCCGCATTACTTTCCATGTGGCTTGACATCTGGATCTTGGCGGAGAATGAGCTCCAGAATTATCTTGAGGTGGGTCACATGAAGGACCGGCCTCAAGATTATTTGAACTTGTAGCGGGTTCTGCTGCATGTATCACATTGACTGATTGCTCTGATCGATCCCAAGCATAAGGTTGAAGAGGGTCAACTAGACCGCTTTGCATAGAAATGAGGCCACTTTGGATCATTTTTTGGACCACATTTTTGAAGACATAGCAATCTCGATTGCATGCCCCAACATGCGGTGATAGGGACAATAGTTGGGCTCGTTGATCTTGCTGACATCTACTAGCTTCTTTGATTCTGGCAGCGATATTAATTTGTTGTCCAGGCAGAGATCAAAAAATTTCTTGGTATGCTCCTTTTTGAAGGAATATGGGGCTTTCATACGCTCTGCCAATGTTGGCATTGGCGCTTTTGGTTCTGATTTCTTCTTTGGAGTGGCAGACATCACCGCTCCTCTTGCTTCATTACCAGATGAGAAGTCGATAACATTGACCTCTTTTCCTGGTGGGTTGCGTTCTTTGGAGAGCTTGCTTTTATGAGATGTATGAGCCATTTGTTCAGCTAGAAACATCTCAATTTCTGCTACAACACAATTTAGTTGATCGAAACTCTTGATATTTGCCCCCAAGAGTTTCTCATTGATTGTTGCCGCAAGACCTCTTCGGCAGATGGTGATCGCATCTTCTTCAGCAAGAGGGTTATCGCATTTCATGCTAAACTCTCTCCACCTTTTGATGAAGTCGAGTGCTAATTCCCCTTTCTTTTGTTTGAGAGAGCATAACTCGGCAAGAGAGACTTTTCTTTCAGCCGTTTGGAAGCAGTTGATGAATTTCTTTTGCAGATCAGCTCAATCAGCAACTGAATTGGACTTTAGCTTTGAATACCATTAAAATGCAACCTCAGTCAAGGAAGTTGCAAAATATCGGAGGAGGTATGATTCCTCAAGGGCGAGATCACCCATGGCAGTAATATAATGTGCCAAATGCTCCTGTGGTGACCCGTGTCCATCAAACTTTTGTAGTTTTAGGACTTTAGGGCACGCCAGTGGTAGCTTCTTGAGTTGATGATGTACCGGATATGGGACAGAATATAAGTCCGCAACCCGGGTCCCTTCGTCTTGTTGAGTGAATTTGTCTTCAATGATTTTTTCAATCATATGCCTTTGTATGGCAATATCTTGCATTACTCCCATTTGAGGAGATATGATATTGGACGGATCAATGATATCCTGACCCGTAGCTTGAGGGAGAAGGCCACTTGTGGAAGCCGCCGGATGATTTGCCGGGGCAGAGCCATCTGGATGTTGATTTTGTTGTTGATTTTGAGTTGAGGCTGACTCCATAGATTGCCGAAGGCTTGAAGTTGCTAGCCGCCTCATTTCATGCAGAAGTGTGGCCATTTCAGAATGCCACTGCTGCATAACTTGATATTTGTCGTCGTCTGACATTGCTTGGAAGTTTTCCCTTGTAGGCAAGTCGACGATGGGATTGATAGTAGAGGCAGGGAGCCTATCCTCCTCAATTTGAATATTTCCTTCTTCAAAGAAGGGGATTTGAATTTCCTCATGCTGGAGCTCGGCACGAGGTAGAGCTTGACCAGATGTCCCAGTTTGCCCGCCAGGTTGGCGGTTTCTTCTGGCAAATTGTCTGGCGTTGGGATGAGTAGCCTCAGTGGGAATATTTAGAGTGCCTTCCGCGATTTGCTCCGCCGGTTCGCCAGAAGCATAGCATGAGAAGATCCTGAGCCTGGGTTTCTCTTCCGCTGCCCAAGTGACACGCCGTCCTTTTGAAGAACGGGTGCCGGCATTAGGATCTGTCCCCAGTCTGTCAAAGACCGAGATTCGCAATATACGGTCAAAGACCGATACGCGAGGTTTGAATTGTTGAATTGGATTTTCTTTGACTACCCGAATATTCTCCAGGTCTTGAGGTGTATAGTTTGATTTTCTGTACATCCCTTTTCTTTTTTGACCATTGAGGTGCTCGG
Source organism: Colocasia esculenta (assembly GCA_014218235.1). Classification (NCBI taxonomy): domain Eukaryota; kingdom Viridiplantae; phylum Streptophyta; class Magnoliopsida; order Alismatales; family Araceae; genus Colocasia; species Colocasia esculenta. The sequence continues at coordinate 61,254,203 of CM024754.1, forward strand.
ACTCAGCATGTTGAAGAGGAGTGTATTTGGCATTGCTTCTCCTTCTGACCACCTTTGGTGCATCTACTTGAGCTTTCTTGAATTTCTGGCCTCCTCTTTGGGAACCCAGATTTGTTTGAGCTTGGTGGGCCGCCGCATCTTTTGCTTGACGTCAGCTTCCACATTGGAATCTTCTTGTTTCCCTCGGAACCACCGCAACACTGAGAAGCGGTTCGAGGTAGGAATTGTAGAAACATGCCTATCACGAGGGATGATAGGCTGGCTTCCGTCGAGTCGCATCTGCAGGCTTCCGACCATGATGGACTTGCTGAATCTTGAGGTAGCAGCAGACGGCCTTTTGTTTTTGTGATTTTTGTATTGCCCCCATTGAGAGGGGACAGCAGCTATGACTTCAGAGGAGATTACTCGAACCGAGTAACTCCGAATTTGACTTGGACGGGGTTCAACCCCTTTGGCAGCAACATCTTTTGAGGGCATTTTGGTGCCCTTGTTGACAGTAGCAGAACGAGCTTTGTCATGCCCATGGATCCTGCCGATCTTATTTGCTAATTTTGGAGAGAGACTTTTGTGCAACACCCTCCTCTTGTTGGGACGAGACCACCCCTAAGAAGTAAGGGGACCCGACGATGGCTGGAAAGTCTCCGAATGCGATCGGAGTCGCCAAGTAGCCGAACCTGGCGTAGTTGTTGATGACGAGCGGCCCATAGGTGACGGTCATCTCCAGAAATTTGAACTTTGCTTTTGTCTTTGTATCCGAGTTTCACCTTCAAGAAAAACACCGGCATTAGAATTTTCAAAAGAAAATGCATAAACCTCGACTTTGCTATTAACGGTGAGAAGGGGTCCCACCGGGCGTGCCAGTTTGTCGACCGCGGAAAGTTTCGTGTGTGCATTTCATTTGGTATTTGAGTTTGATTTGATTTTTATTTATTTATTTTGCCTTGCTGGGCGTGCCAGCCTATCTAGCAGACAGAGTTTAAAATCCGCGCAATGCGGAGAGGAAATTTTAGTCCAAGGAATGGACGAGTGCGCCAGTTTTACTTTGAACTTATTCGTTCCGCGATTTTATTTTATCAGGCGATTAGGGTAGCGTGTGCTGGATGTCTCCATCGATCGAAATTGATGTTTTGTTTACATCGGATTAAAAGCCTTTGATGTTATTTTTACATCAGTTCTAACTCGAATACTATTGATAGCAAAGTCGAGAGGTTTTGCATTTTTCTAGAAAATAGTAACACGATGTTTCCCATTTTTTATCGAACGAATATATTTGCTTTGAAAAGGGATTTTTATTTTGAAAAGAGTATGGACTCTATTCGGGAGTTTAATATGTAGTTTAAAAAAAATGAGCGGGTATATACCCGTGAATTCATTTGGCATTCGGATATATTGCGGATTTAGACAAAGCTCCCGCATAGGCAGAGTTACCATATAAATATATCAACTTATATTTGATGGGCATATGGTCATATTATTTTAGGGCAGAGTCTCTGCATGGATAGAGTCTTCCCATAAAATACGCACACCGCTTGGGCAGAATTTCCTTTAGAAAACATATACATATGAACATATATTTGTGAACATATGGGTATGTTTTCAGGTAGATCCTCTGCTTGGGCAGAGTTCCCTTTAGAAAACATATACATATGAACACATATTTGTGAACATACGAATATGTTTTCGGGCAGAACCTCCGCTTGGGCAGAGTTTCCTTTAGAAAATATATACATATGAGCACAATATTTGTGAACATACGAATATGTTTTCGGGCAGAACCACCGCTTGGGCAGAGTTTCCTTTAGAAAACATACACATATGAGCACAAACACTCACCCTTCCCGGAGACTTGCTCGACGAGAGGGAAGAATATATGTGCCTAAATGCTTATACCCATGGAGACTTGCTCAACATTGAAGCATTTAGAACACAAGAACAAAGATGTTTAGATACCTTATACCCATGGAGACTTGCTCAACATGGAAGGTGTGGTGGTTGTTTTCTGCCACCTAAGCCCATAGTGATCCATCAGGGCCCATCAGCGCCTTCCCTTTGGACGTGGCCTCCTCGTACGGCTCCACGCCTCTGCCAAGATCACCTGAAAGGGCCCCACGGAGCAATCGCCCCGAATGAAGCATCGCCAAGCTCCTTAGCGGCATATTACCGAACAGCAAGTTCGACCCCTCTCATGGGACACCTACTCGATGATCTCCTCCAGAGACTTCCGAGCAGCCCTTCACATCCTCACAGCGGTTGCAAACCGTCGCAGACTACGCGCCCCACTATTAAGAGGCGCGTAAACTGCCTGGCAGTCCAACGGGCGTCTCAACGCATAACTCCTCCAGATATGCACGCCTTTCAAAGCACCCTTCCAGACACGATCTAATGACGTTACGCACGTTAGCTTACACCCTTGCCTATAAAAGATACAGGTATGGTACCATGCAGAGGTACGTTCTCTCTGACGCGAACACACCCTTACATACAAAAATCCCCTGCCTTTCAAGCCTCTCACTGACTTAGGCATCGGAGGGTTTTCCCCGGTCTTCACCGGGCCCCCCTGATCTTTTCTGGTAATTGCAGGATCCTTCGTCCGCCTCCGGCGATCGTCATCTCCCTTACACAAGTGTTAGGCCTGATCCGCTCCGGCCCAACAAGGAAAAGGTCTCCACATAAGGTATTTAAACACCAAAGCACACGATTTAATTTTTACCTCCACATAGACTTGCTCGATGTGAGGTAGGGGATTCATTAAGATTTCTTTTGAAACCCTCCATGGAGATTAACTCGACATGGAGAGGGATTAAGACGATTTCGTAGCCGGATGGAGACGACCTCTCTTCCTTCTGCGCTTGCCGCGGCGGATACTTTCACATCGAACGGAGGGAGGGCGGATACCTTCACACCGATGGAGGAGCCTTTGAGAGCAAGCTATAATTTCTTTGGAAAGAGCCTTTGCCTTTTTTCAGATTTTCCTTCCAATTTTTGGAATCCAAAAAGGAGGATCATTTGCCCTTGGGGCTACATGAGCATTTATAGGGGTTTTAGCCCTTTTAGATTTGAGGGAGGAGGGGGGGAATGACCGATGGGAGGTACCATCGGTTAAGGGGCACCTCCCCCAACTGATGGAAGGCTCCATCGGTTGGGGGAGGAATCCCAACCGATGGAAGTGTTCCATCGGTTAGGGGGTTTTTTCCCCCAACCGATGGAAGGTACGATGGAAAGCTCCATCAGTTGGGGGTTTAAACCCCTTAACCGATGGGGTGTCCCATCGGTTTTACATTGGGGGGGGGGGGGTTGGCCTTCCATGTCTCCTTAGGGAGATGTTGGTGCTGCTGAAGCTTTTGCCCCTTTTCCTTGGAGATTTCTCGGCGAAGGGTTGAATTTGCAAGTGCTTGGAGCTTCTGTTGCACGTGTTCTTTGTACTAGTTCTTCACATTTGGTCTTATTGACCTTGTGCTGCCGAATTTCTTCCACAATGTATCCTCCTCGAAGCACTGTTCTTTTCGGAGCTTTTGCTTCACTGGAGAGACTTGATGCCGATTTGATGAATAAATTCCCTCTCTTGATTTGGAAGGGATTTGGACCCAACGTTACCTAAGTAACTGTTGGATATATAAATAATTTCTAGCACGAACACCATGAACTTTTCAGGGTTCAACAATCAATTGGTATTATGAACATTCCGATTACTGAACGAATGCTCAACTCTTTCCGATTAGTGAACAAAAGTTCAATAATATTCCGATTAGTGTTATGAATGTTCCAATTATTGAACAAATGTTCAACTTTGTTTCGATGGGTGTTGTACACATTCCGATTATTGAACAAAGTTCAGAATCATTCTGATTGATGTTGTACACATTCCGATTAATAAACAAAGGTTCATTACTCATTTCGATTGGTGAACAAATGTTCAGCATTATTCTGATTGATGTTATTTACATTCTGATTAGTGTTTATCTGGCTTCAATTACATCGATTTGTGTTATAAGTGTTCAGTAGTTATATTTTGTACCGATTATTAGCTAAAGCTTGTACAGTATATCGATTACTGATATTTATTCTCTTGGCGTCCAATGAAAATTCAAATGTCCTTTCCTGACAGACAGAAAGCTCCTACCTAACATAACAGGCTGTCAACAAGAAATGTGGAAGAGGTAGTTGACTGACATGTTATATCTTTCTTTCTCACTATCTGCATTAAATGCGCACAGGACAAAGGAAATCTGAGGGATCCGTTAGACTCCAGAAAACAAATGTTAGATACAAGTGAGAGCAAAAGAAGTAGAAGACGAGAAGAAAAAAAGGATAGAAAGATCTCCTCAATGATCTTCTTCAAAGGACTGTATAAAAAGATGGAGGGCTTCAAGCTGAAAAAAGAGAGAGACACACAACAAGGCAACAAGAGATCTGTTCAAGTGTTCTACGTTCAAGCCTTTATTCCTTCTTCCTCTCTCTGTATGACATTGTAAATCTAAGAGAGTGTTTTCTACTTGAGAATTTGAGCTTCTTTCTTATCCTTTAGCTCTCAAGTTGCTGTCGAGATCAAGAGTGTCAAGTTCTTTTTCTCCTGCACTTGATCTTGAGGCCTGCTCTTTCTTTTCTTAAGAAAGGCAGTTTGTTCCTCTTCCTGCAAGCACGGAAAACCAACTGTGTGCTGGGTGGTCCAGTAAAGGGACTGTTCTCTATGTTTCCCTTGTGTGGGGAGACCAGTAGGAATCGTGCTGAGGTTTGTACCAATAGATTTACTTCTAAACTTGTAAAAGAAGTGGGATTCCTTCTTGCCAGAAAATAGAAGAAGACCAGTTAGGCGCTAAGTGTTGTATGTCCAGCTGAGGGACTATACTCAGTGTTCCCCTTGTGAAGAAGGGAAGACCAGTTATGTTGGGTCTTGTATTTGTCCTTAAGGGGGACTATACATTTGGTTCAGTGAAATCCCAAGAGTTTACTTGGAGACTAGACGTAGGAATTCCATTTGGAAGGGCCGAACTAAGATAAATTTCTTGTTTACTTTGTGTGTGATTGTTTCTGCACCTTAATCTTTATTGCACACTATTTTCTTCACTAACTTTAAAGTGTTTAATTTGCATTCTAATTTCCTGCATCAACCTATTCACCCCCCCCCCCAGGTGATTCCTACCTTGATGCCATGGGCCAACAAGTGGTAACAAAGCATTGATCTCTTGAAGCAACAAAGAATATCTAACGATCTAAAGAGCAAAGATCAATAGAAGCTCAAAATTTTGCAAAAAGTCAATCTATATTCTGACCTCCACTATTTGATGGCAAAGACTACAACTACTGGAAGACCCATATGAAGTTCTTCTTACAAGGCTATGACTATCAACTATGGAGTATCATTGAAGATGGTGACCTTGTGATATTAAGACCCAAGGAAGAATGGACTAATGACGATAAAACACTGATATCATGTGTTGTGCGCTGTCAAAGTAAAAATTCAATAGAATATCAGCGTGCAAAACGACCAAAGATATATGGGATAAGTTGGAACTCACATATGAAGGAACAGACAAGGTCAAAAAAACTAGGATCGACATCTTGGTAACAAAATATGTGAAGTTCCAAATGGAACCAGGTGAGTCTATCACTGAAATGTACAATGATTTTACTGACATTATCAATGGCCTTGCAGGCTTAAAAAAGACACAGCCAGGGAGACATGATCAAAAAGATTCTAAGGTATCTCCCAGTGCAACAGACACCAAAAGTGACAGCAAAAAAAGAAGTCAATGACCTTTCCAAAATGTCACTAGAGAAACTCATCGGGTCACTAATAACCCATAAGATAAATATGGAAAGGTTAGGAAAAAAACTCGTCAAGAAAAAAGATTAACAATACATTGAAGGTAGAAGAGACAAACTTAGATGAAGCCACTGTCAGTAAGAGCAGTGATATCAACAATGACGAAGAAGTTACTCTTTCAAAAACAATACGAAAGATCTTAGCGAAAAAAGAAAGAAAAAAAAAAAGAAGAAGAAAGAACTAGTTTGTTATGAATGTAAGCAGTTTGGGCATCTAAGGTCAGACTATCCAAAGCTCAGAAGATTTGATCAATAAGAATTTAAGAAGAAGAAGACAAAAGAGGAGAAACACAAAAAATATAAAAGGAAGGCTATGGCAGCAACATGGGAAGACTCTTTAGGCACCTCAAGCACAGAACAAGAAGAAGAAAATGTCAATCTGATTTTGATGGACAATACAATAAGACATTCAAGTGGTTATAGATAGAGGATGCTTAAAAACCCGATTAGTGACTACCAACTCTTCACTTCACTCTAATCGGAAGAGGAAGTAGTCACAAATAAACTTTTCCTTTAATTCATGTTTAGTTTAAAGTTTTTAAGTTACAGTACTACTAATATCTACACAAAGTTTTTTTGTAAAGACAGTACAGGTGAATTATTTGAAGATCTAACAAGTGAGATCAAGCTACCTCAACAAGTGGTAATCCAACAAGAAGAGCAACAATTCAGGGGGAGCCTCACACTCAGGGGAGCCAATCTACCAGATCTTAAACTTCAAAAGGCAGATAATACCTTCATGTTAGTTATTATTAAACCACTTCCCTTCACCTAGAAATGGTAAGAAGTCTCTACACAAACTGAAAAGAGAGAGAACGACAATGATAAGAAATTCATTTTTGGTTGTTGACAAAAAAGGGGAGAATATTTTACCTATGAATTTTCTGTTCAATATTTGTATTCATTATTTTATTTCAGAAAATTCTCATGAATTTTGTCATCACAAAAAAGGGGGATTGTTAAACCACTCTTATATATTTATCTCTATATTTTAGTGATAACTAAAACTCATGAATAACTTTAATATATTTAATAATATTTTTCAAGATATTTTATATATAAGAAATAATGATAATTTCTATCGCTTCAAAGATTTGCATTAAAAAATCACATCAATTACAGTTCAATGTGTATCAATTAGAAACTAAAGTGTCACAACGATTATAGAACAAGTATTCTTCCGATTGGGGAACAAAAATTTCTATCAATTAGAAAATAAAGTCTTTATCGATTAGTGAAGAAAAGATTTCTACCAATTAGAGAACAAGTCTCGTACCGATTACTGAAGAAGCTTTATATCGATTAGAGAAGAAAAACTTCATACTGATTATTGAAGAAGTAGTATTCCAATTGTAGAAGAAACGTTTGTTCCAATTAGTGATATATCGCATCGATTACTGAACATTTGCCTTCCGATTACTTAACATCATTCCGATCACTTTTATGTTGTTCCGATTAGAGAACAAGTTTATATCGATTAGTATTATGAACATTTTGATTACTGAATAAATGCTCAACTTATTCCGAATAGTGAACAAATGTTCAGTAATATTCCAATTGGTGTTATGAATGTTCCGATTACTGAACAAATGTTCAACTTTGTTCCGATTGGTGTTGTACACATTCCGATTAGTAAACAAATGTTCATTCCTCATTCCAATTGGTAAACAAATGTTCAGTATTATTATGATTGATGTTATTTACATTCGATTAATGTTTATCTGGTTTCAATTACATCGATTGGTGTTATAAGTGTTCAACACTTATATTTTGTACCGATTACTAACTAAAACTTGTACAGTATATCGATTATTGATATCTATTCTCTTGGCGCCCAATAAAAATTCAAATGTCCTTCTTTCCTCACTGACAGAAAGCTCCTACCTAACATAACAAGCTATCAACAGAAAATATGGAAGAAGTATGGATTGACTGACATGTTATATATTTCTTTCTCACTATCATCTTCCTTGCATTAAACGTGCACAAGACAAAGAAAATCTGAGGCATCCGTTAGACTCAAGAAAACAGTCGTTAGATACAAGTGAGAGCAGAAGAAGTAGAAGAAGAGAAGAAGCAACATATAGAAAGATCTCCTTAATGGTCTTCGTCAAAAGGTTGTATAAGAAGAGGGAGGGCTTCAAGTTGAAAGAAGAGAGTGACACAAGACAACATAATAAGAGATCTGTTCAAGTGTTCTGCGTTCAAACCTTCATTCCTTCTTCCTCCCTCTGTGTGACATTGTAAATTTGAGAGAGTTTTCTACTTGAGAGTCTGAGCTTCTTTCTTATCATTTAGCTCTCAGGTTACTGTCGAGATCAAGAGTCTCAAGTTCTTTTTTCTCCTGAACTTAATCTCAACGGTCTACTCTTTCTTTTCTTAAAAAAGGCAGTTTATTCCTCTTCTTGCAAGAAGAGAAGACCAACTGTGTGCTGGGTGGTCCAGCAGAGGGACTGTTCTCTATATTTCCCTTGTGTGGGAAGACTAGCTGACGTATATACTAGTAGGAACCATGCTGGGGTTTGTACTATTAGGTTTGCTTCTGAGCCTGTAAAAGAAGTGTGCTTCCTTCTTGCCCGAGATATAGAAGAAGACTAGTTGGAAACTGAGTATTGTATGTCCAGCTGAGGGACTGTATTCAGTGTTCCCCTTGTGAAGAAGGGAAGACTAGTTGTGCTAGATATTGTATTTGTCCTTGAGGGTGAATGTATCATTGGTTAGTGAAATCCCAAGAATTTGTTTGGAGACTAGACGTAAAACTTCCATTTAAAAGGGCTGAACCAATAAATTTCTTGTGTTCTTTGTGTGTGATTGTTTCTGCGCTTTAATCTTTATTGCACACTATTTTATTCACTAGCCAAATTTTAAAGTGTTTAATTTGCATTCTAGTTGCCTGCATCAACCTATTCAACCCCCTCTAGGTGATTCCTACTTTGCTGACGTAAGCCAACAAGATGTAGCCACCATTGTCTCAGCCCTAATGGGTGGCACAACCAACCTTGGTCACTGACGAAGAAGCCTCCCACTACCTTCGCCGACCTCATGAATAAGGCTAACTGATATTCTAATCAGGAAGCCATCCTAACTCAAGCGCCCGTCAAGGAGGAGAGGAAGTTGGCCGACTACTACCCATGGACAAGATGAAGCCGAGGAGGGACGACCGACACAACCATCCTCATCAAGGGCACCCCCTGGCACTATCATTTACACTTACAGTCCCACCTTCGTAAATCCTGATGGCAATTAGATGCAACCCCTATCTCAGGTGGCCTAAAAAGATGAAGGGAGACTCAGACCAACATGACAAAATAAAGTACTGTAAGTTTCTACGGAGATCATGAGCACACCAATGATGAGTTCCGCCAGCTTTGCCCTGAGATCTAGACTCTCATTTGTAGGTGCATTGGCAGTTACAAATTTTTATCATTAGAATATCATTTTATGTATAATTATCTATGAAATAACAATCATTTGAGTTGTCCTATAATTGAATTCGCTTTATAATATTTTTTGTATGATTGCTCAAATCAATTCACATTTTGTAGAATTTCTATAAGTTTTTGAGCTGAATTATTATTAATTCATGTACAAGGGAATTATTAAATGAACAAAGGGAAAAAGGGTCTTATTCCCGTTGACCTAGGGTTGCTCTGGATCTGGCCTCTAGGGGCTAGGATCTATCACAGCAGGAGGTCGGTGAGGACCAAAATACATGCATCTGGAATTATGGTCGCTACTTACAGGTCGTCATAACGAGGTGACCACCACCTTGTCGGCCTGAGGATAGTTGGGCTCTGGCCCTTGCAATACCCTATTGACAAAGTAAACAAGTTTCTGCACCCGACCTTCCTCTCGCACCAATACAAAGCTAATGGCCTGAGTGGTCGACAAATAGAGGAAATGTACTTACAGTGAGGGGTTTAAAAGGGGTCGGTACCGAGGTGAGGTACACCTTTAGCTCCTTGAATGCCATTTGACATTCCTCCGTCCACCTGAAGGCTCGTTTTGACTTCATGGTGGCAAAGAAGGTAGGCAACATTCGACAGACTTGGATATGAATGGGCTAAAGGCAACAGCCAACTATTGAGGCGTTGCACCTCCTTCACGCTCCAGGGAGCTGCATGTCGATGACTACTTGGACCTTGTCGAGGTTGGCTTCGATCCTTGCTAGCTATTAGCTAACAAGGAAATTGAGGAACTTTCCCGACGTCAACCCGAAGACGCACTTCTTTGGGTTGAGCTTCACCTTGTATTCCCTCGACACTACGAAACTTCAGCGAAGCTCAAGTGGTCTTCGGCAAGCCAACTCTTCACCAACATGTCGTCCACGTATACCTCTTTTTTTTTTAAAGCTACAGTTCCAACATGTGGTTCACCAACCGTTGGTAAGTGGCGCCAACATTTTTCATCAGAATGACATCCAAGTGTAGTAGCGGACACCAAGGCTAGTATTGAACGCTATCTTCTCAGTGGTCGAGTGCATCCTGATTTGATGGTATCTCGACTATACATCGAGGAAGCTCAAGAGTTCATGTCCTGAGGGGCAGGGGATAGCGATCTTCTAGGCATGCCTTATTAAGATCCCTAAAGTCTACAAACATACGACATTTACCCAATGCCTTCTTGACTAGGACGACATTGGCGATCCACATTAGGTACTGGACTTCGCAGAACAACTAACTCTACCTTCCAACACTGAGCTGCACATGGACCACCTCCTATCGCTCCTTGCTAAGGACCTACTTCTTCTGCTTGATTAGTCGAGTAGTTAGGCCGACATTCAGCTTGTGAGATGACCTCGGGGTCAATTCCTGATAGCTCTTCTTTCGACCATGTAAAGACGTCGGAATGTTCTTCCAAGAAGGCCTACAGGAGGCTGCAAGCCTCTTTAGTCAGGGCCGCACAGATCTTCACAGCCCAGATGGAGCTCCCTTTTAGATGAATGGTGGCAAGTTTGAAGGCCAACTCGATCAGAGGGGAAGGCTCGATCTTCAACAACTTGGAGACCATCATGGTCTCAGGCCTCTGGGCTCATGGTGTCATGTTGTAGCACTTCTTAGACTCGGCCTGGTCGTCTCAAACTCCTCGTACCCCAGCCTGAGTTGGGAACTTCAGCTTCTGATGGATCGTTGATGGGATGCCACCAATATGTGCTAGAACTTCGCGGTTGATGATGGTGTTATAGGCCGAGGTGATACGAACAACTACAAAGTCAACCTTGATAGTGACTCGTTGAGGCTCAGTTCCAAGCGAGACAAGAAGAGTGACCACTCCCTCCACATCGACCGAGGCTAGCTGTAAATTGACATCTTGATGGGCTTAACCTAGCTCGAAGGAACATCTAATTTTTTGAAATAGTCATAAAATAATACATTTGGGATGCTTCCATTATTGACCAAGATTCTTTTTATATCGAATTGATTGCTGATGGCTGAGACGACCGACGCATCTTCATTTGGAGTTTTAACGCCCTTGAGATCCTCGATTGAAAAGGAGATGATGGGCCCGTCCTCGATCCGAGGTCTCTTCTGCTCATCCACTAGGTAGACTTCACGCAAGTGGGCATTCCTCTTGCCGGAGCTTTCACCGGTTATGACCAAGTTGCTCATGATCATCATGACGACTCCCTTGATGGGTTGGTTGTCATCCAGTCTGGGCCCGAGTCCTGCCTTCTCTCTTCGCCTCGACGGAGATGACCCTTAAAACTTCTGTCAGTAACACCCTTGCGAATGAGAGCCTAGATCTCGTAGTGAAACTTGCGGCACTCGTCAAAGGTGTACCCATGATCCCTATGAAACTCACAATCCTTCATCTTGTCACATCAGTCCAGATGTCCCTTCATCTTTTCAAGCCACCCTGAGATAGGACTTATCCTTAATTTCCATCAGGATTTGCAGATGGGATCACAAACAACAGTGCCGAGGGCCACCCTTGACAAGGATGGTTGCGAACTGAGGCTACAGGCAAGAGACCTTCTCAGCCATCTCTGACGTCGACTTTGTAGTGGCAGGAGTGCTCACCCCCAAGGAGGCCACATTTTGGACAATGTAGCACTTCAACTCCCTAACAAAGAGCTGCTCCACTACAAGGTCCAAGGGATCACTAAACTCCGTCACTGACAATCGACTAGTGGGCTGAAGACGAGAACTCCTCACCCGCTCACGAAGAAGTATCATCACTTCCACCAGTGCACAGAGGTTAGAAGAACAGCCACCAAGACCCAACAGACCTTAGTGGCGACATATAGCCCCCCTTGTGGGTCAAGTTGCACCTAAAGGAGTAGCATGACGAAAACAAACCTACAAAGGGCTCAACCAGCCCAATCCAGCTACACATCGCCAAAAAGGTAAAGATAATCTGCCAACTGTTCAGGACAAGCTAGGCAAAAACAGCACCCAAGTATCCGAACAAGTCAGATACGAAGGGCGACAACCGAAAACGAAAGCCAACATGACCAGCTTCCTCGTAAACACACACGTAGCCACCTCGGCCCATGTGTGCGCGATCACTAGGCCAAGGAGCAACAAGCTCAAAGTTGTTCGAGATATTATATTGCTCTCATAATGTCGCAAGCTCCTCGAAAATGCTAGATGCAACTTTCCCAAGCAACTGGGCATTGTGACAAGACAACCTCACCACCTCCTCGACACCACCATCTCTCTCGGCCCTGGTCGAGAAGGCCTCACTACCCGCCTTTGATCTAGCAGGAGTCCTCGCGGGAGACCCCCTCGCCAACTCACCCAAACTAGCATTCCCAAAAAACTTGAGGATACAAAGGAAGTCCTTAACAATTGGCACCCCCTAGTGCTAGCCGCATCAGACCCAACCGACCAAGAGCTTTCACTCTCCCCAACACTAGCCCAAAAACACTACTAGGCATAATGAAAGAAGCATAGTTGTCAAGGTGTCCGCCTTGCCAGGCCGCGGAGGCACCGCCTTGGCACGGTAAGCGGCCCTAAGGCGCCCGCTTTGGCGCCTTGGGCCCATTTACCCGGTCCAAAACTGGATCCACTATTAATGGATCCAGTTATAGATTGTTGTAAAACCCCTACTCGCCCCCCATGGCTAGGGTTCCTCCCGCCCAACTGCATTACCGCCGTCCCCGGAGCTCTCGCCGTCGTTGCCGGACTCCAAGTACGGGCCCGACACTCTTCCCCCTCTTTGTCTAAGTCCTCCCTCCGGCCTCCCCTCCCCGTCCAGCATCCCCCTCCCTTGTCCGACCCCTCCAACCCCCTCCCTGTCCTACCCCCTCCAACGCCACCCGCCCCCGTCGTGACACCCCCCTCCCCATCGCAACCCCCCTCCCCGTCTGGCATCGGGGCCCCCTGATCTGGCCCTTAAGGTTCTAAGCTGTCTTCCTCACCACATGATCACCATCACTGCACTGTCTACATGTTACATATCTTATTCACAGGCCTATTGAGTTATATGTGCATGTTCATTATCTTTTATGACATTGTGATGCTTTGTCATTAAAATAATTCCTTTCATTACATGAGAAATTAGCTAGAACATTAAAAACAACATTAATCTTTGAATTCTGCAAAAAATAAATTATTTTCTGAAGAAAAAAAATCTTTAAGAAAGCCTCTCTTGAGGCCGAACCAGCCCAACTGGTCCAGTATGCTGGTCTGTACCATAACACCAAAATCCGGTTCGGGCTGGTACATTGGTACGGCAAACTATGGTTCAAAGAGTCAGCTTTACCAATTATTTCATATTTGCACCTACGCTTAAGTGCTTCCATAAGAAGAGGAAATTTCAACATCAGACTTGCTTTCAACAGTATGGCCAACATTGTAGACAGTGAATATCTATTATGAATTTACAGTGATAGATTAATCTTAATAATTTAAATTACCTTGATTACAGACTAATCTCAATATTCCCGATTACCTTGATGACCTGGCCTCCTTCTCTAAGAGAAATACCAATAGATAGAGTTAACGTTTTGGATAAAAGCACTCACCCAGGAAACTAATTCACCACATTCAAAGTACCGCCCTTTATGATACAAAAAACCTTCGTAAAAAACAAGTTGTCCCAAAGGGAAATGAACTCAAAGAGTGTCATATTGGATCTCAATTTTATTACAGAAGAGATCTTAGAAAAATCTTAGGAAACAAGGAAGTGCTACAAAGAGTATATTGGCTTATATTTTCTAGTGAAAATTTGTAATGCCATTTGTTCGGCCACTCAACATGAAACAATCAACGCAATTACAATAAAGCCAATCTAAGAAGACTTAACAATAGATAGCTCTAAGGAAATGGGAAAGTTTATTCCTCAACTGTTAGGGAGTGCTCTCCAAAACATTAGAGAGGAAACGGCGGTACGGTTATTCCTGCGTGATACAGTACAGGTAATTTGGAGGAAGAGAAATATTACCATAGAAGTGGGAAATGAAGTTCGTTTATGGATGAGTAGAGGAATGCACTGTGGCTTCTCAAGGGGAAAGGAACTTCAACCCTAAGTTGCTCCTCAATATGCGGACATGGAGGGTTGACACAAAACCTCGGTGCACATTATTTCTGGTTTCATATGGACTACAGTATGGACCTTTGAGGAATTTGTGAGAGCACGTGACTTGCGTAGTTGTTCATCACAGGTTTTTGGGGTTTCGGGGAACTTTTAGAAGCACTTACTTCCTGTACTTCAATATCCTGCGCATTTCTTGTCAATTGAATATGAAAATAGCACTCACTTAAAAATAAGAAGTCCATAGCTGGCAAGTACGCAAGTCTCCTTTGAAGTGTTTACGACACTGCGCAGACTAGCATAGTCTAGAGAATGCGCACCATGTCAACAAAGGAAACAAAAAACTGGCATTCTTTGAGGACGCTTGGAGGTACAGAAAGATTAAGCAACGATGCTTGCCATTTCTGGAGATCTTTTAAGAGTTAAATTCTAAGAAAACAAAAAAAAATAAAGGGAAAAGCGTAATATTTTAACTGCCATCGCAAGTTAAAGAAGAAGAAGAATCTAAGGAATATGCCAACCAGAATCCCCAATTAACAACCCTAAAACGGAAAACCAAGTGAAACCCCCAACTGACTGGGGGAGAAAAAGAGGCAGGGAAACCTAAACCTACCTGGTTGAGAATAAAACTCTTGCCCTGCCGCGCCCTGCCGCAGACGGAGACGACGCCGATGGGGCCCTTGACGAGATGCAGCATGGCGACCGCCTCCGGGTCCATCTGAAACTTGCCTTTCTCATCGCAATACACCAAGCGCAGCGGCCTCGCGGGTCCAGCGGAGCCGTCACCAGCGAGGCGACCGGAAGATGCCGCACCGAAAGCGGCGGGGTTAGGGTTCCTGGGGATGGAAGTGGGGGACGGACTGCTGTTGTCCTTGGAGGAGGAGGAGGAGGAGGAAGATCCCCCGCCTCGGAAACCGAGCATCTGCATCATCTCGGCGGCGGGCCCGTGCTTTTGTTTGGGGGAATCAACGATGCCCGCCCGGGGAAATCGTTCGGGAAGAGCAGAAGTGGAGGAAATGGCGAAAAGCTTGAAGGGGTTGTGAGGGAAAATGTGGAAGGCGTGGGAAAAAAGAGAGCCGACGGAGAAAGAGGGGTTTTAAACTCCGAGAGAGGGAAGTAGCCCGCTGGAGGCCTCCCTGTTGTTGTTTGCGAAGCGGTCGATCCAGCAAGATAGGAGAGAGAATAGAGGGCCGAGGGGGATTTACTCAATTTTTTTTTTCTTTTTAATCTCTATAAATAAGTATATTTTTATTAGTCTCTTACTTAAAAAGATTAATTTTTTAATAAAAAATTAATTAGAGATCATTATCATAAAGTTGACATAATTCATAGTCTCTGTCGAAAAATCAGAAGTCATACAGTCCTTTCTTTTTATATTATTTAATTTTTAGTTTTTACTTTTAATTTCTCAATATTTATTGTTGAAGCAACTTCCTCCAAGACTTCAGGAAATTAAGTATTTTTGATAAGACAAATCTTTAAATGAATATTTTGCGTCTACCATGAAAATTCTCAGTTATATATATTTATTTCAAAAATATAGATATACTACAAAAATTCTAGACAGCTTCAATATCCTGAAAGACCAAAGCTTTTCTAAGTATACAACTTTATACTGTATTCGACTCATGACTTCGACTCATACAGTCGAACGTCTTTGTACTGTATTCGATCATGACTTCGACTCATACAGTCGAACGTCTTTGTACTGTATTCGATTCATGACTTTGACTCATACAGTCGAACGTCTTTGTACTGTATTCGACTCATGACTTCGACATACAGTCGAACGTCTTTGTACTGTATTCGACTCATGACTTCGACTCATACAGTCGAACGTCCTTGTACTGTATTCGACTCATGACCTCGATTCATACAGTCGAACGTTTTTACACTGTATTCGACTCATAACTTTACACCTCATTCGTCTAACGATTTCTTTCTTGAGTCGAATTACACTATTCTTTCTAAATCGAATCATGTTCACTTTCTGAGTCGAATTACCTGTTCTACTGAATTCGACTACACTATCAGCTATAGTACCTTTGTCAGTTCTAAATTGTCATTCATGTTCGAAAAATATAAAATCTATGACATATTTCTTGTTGCTTATCATATACTCCTAAGATCGTACAAGACTATTATTTTAATATATTTTCTGACAACAAATTCAGTTCATTCACATATTTACATTCCTGTAAAAAAAATATTTCTCTGAAATATACTTCTGGTTTTGATGTCTGTTGCCTCAATCTATTCTTTCTAAAAAGACTCAAAGTATTTATGTAATAAAAAAAAATAAGATGCATGGTATCTGACCATCTCACCTACCACTGACAGACCCATACCTCAACTTTTGTCTGTCTTCCTTATTTTCCGAAAGGACTAAGAATACTAGGTTCATACTATGTGTTGTACTTCATTGACTCACCTACCACAAAGGTATGGATTTGCTTTTGTCTTTGTCTTGTCCTTTCAAATAGACATTTATTAGAACGCATGTTTTAGCATGAGTTGCTCAGCTCAAGTCTCAAAGAGCTTATCTTCTAGCTGTGACAACGGCTCCTGCTTCTAAAAAGGACTTTGGAAAGAGGCAAAGATTCAAGACTCTATGGATATAAGTCCCAAGATCCAAAGGATCCCCAAAACTCTCCTCAAACGGATAGTATGCAACAACCATCTTACTCCAACGGCTATCTTCCTCAACGGCTAGTTCTTTGAAGATTATAAAGAGATGGAGAAGCTCATGATACACAACAAATTTCGAAGTGTGCACAAAAAGAGAAATTCCTTCAAGCTATCTCTCTGAAAAGCTCATCTTGCAAGCTCTCTAAGTCTTCATGTTCAGCCTCTGTGTGAGAGCTCATCTTCAGGAATTTCTGTTCTGAAGATCTGTCTGTTGGGTGGCAATTGTAATTGCTCCTTCGTTTGAAGTCCACCCAAGTAGCTTCAGCTAGGATTCAGACTCACTTCTCTTCATTCAATCCTGCTGGAAAGTGTGTGTTTTGTGCTCATCTTTGAGGCAAACACACAAGGTTTCTTTGTCTGTTATTTCTGCAGAAGTTTTTTATGCTTTACCCCTCTTGTGAAGGGAAGGCCTTTGATATAAGGCAATTGTGTTTTACCCCTGTTTAGGGAAGACTTGTTGTGGAGCAAGTGGGTATTGTAATTACCTCTCAAGGGTGAGAGAAGGCCAAATCCTTTTGGCAGTTTAGTGAAAAACTCAAGTGGTTGGCTTGAGGACTGGATGTAGGACTTCCATGTAAGAAGGCCGAACCAGGATAATCTCTTGTGCAATCTTCTGTGTGATTGTTTGCCAAGCTCTTTCACTTGAATCACACACATCACACCAAGCACTAACATATTTATTTAGTGTTGTGATTTTCAGAAGAATTTTCTAAAAGCTAGAAAAGTCCTATTCACCCCCCCCCCTCTAGGACTGTGTATTTGTCATTTCGATCCAACAAGTGGTATCAGAGCTAGGGTCTTCTCAGAAGAATCTAAAGATTTGAGAAGAAATGGCATCTGAAGCTCACCACTATGAAGGCCAATCATTTCAAGACCACCATTCTTCGATGGTGAAGATTATCAATACTGGAAGATGAGGATGGAATGCTTCATCAGAGGAACAGACTACGACCTTTGGCAGGTAATTGAACAAGGTGATTATGAAATAGTTGGAGCAACTTCCACTTCTGCTGGTTTATCTATTGCTGATAAGAGAAATATGTCCCTAAATTATAAAGCCAAAAATTATCTTTGCTGTGCCTTATCTAAAAGAGAATTCAATAGACTTTCAGCTTGTAAGACAGCAAAAGAAATGTGTAAATTACAGGTAACCTATGAAGAACCGATAGGGTTAAACAAACCAGAATAGATATACTAGTATCTCAATATGAACAGTTCAAAATGCTTCCAAGTGAAAATATAACACAAATGTACAACAGATTCTCAAACATAATTGTAGGGTTAAGTGCCTTAGGAAAAATCCTAACCAATGAAGAAACTGTTAGAAAATACTACGATCTCTAACCAATGTATGGACCCCTAAAGTTACAGCCATAGAGGAAGCCCATGATCTCACTGAATTATCCATTGATAAGTTAATAGGCTCCCTCATGGCACATGAAATAAACATGGAAAGATTTTCTAAAAGCTCTTCAAAGAAGAAAATTTCAAATGCTCTAAAGATTGCAGATTCTTCTTCATCCGAAGACTCCAAAGAAAAATCAGATGACAGTGATGATGAGGCTATGCTCTTGAGGAAATTACAAAGAAATTAGCTAAGAAAAAGAAGTTTGGCTCAGAAAGATAAAAAGAAAGAGCCAACCTGTTATGAGTGCAACCAGCCGAGGCATTACAAATCTGAGTGTCCCAAACTCAAAAGAAGGACCAAGCAGAAAAATCTGAAAAGAAGAAGGGAAAAGAAAAGAGATTCAAAAAGTTCAAAAAGAAAGCTATGGCAGTAACATGGGACAACGAAGATGCTACCAGCTCAGACTCCTCCAGCTCAGAATCTGAAGAAGAAGAAAAGGCTAATCTAGCCCTCATGGCAGGACTAGAACAGGTAAATTCTAAAACATCTTTACTTCCTACTCAGAATCTGATTAAGACAGTCTAGAGGATGCCTTCAATGAACTTTATGAAAAATATAAGTCCGTTGTAAAACAAACAAAAATAATTAAGCTAAATTTGTTAAATCAAGAAAAGAGCAATACCTTTCTTAAAAATGAAGTTGAAAGGTTAAAGAAAGATTCAACTGAAACCAAAAGAGCTAATGAACTATTATGTGAAGATTTGAAAAATAAGAATAACAAGATATTAGAATTAGAATCAATCTAAGAGAACTGAAGAATGAAGAAAAATTGCAAGAAGAAAATAGTTATCTAAAAGCCACTTTAGATAAAATAACTACATGCAAAACTTCATTATATAAATCTGAAAGGTGCAAGAAAAGGAAAAAGGAAACATGGAGTAGGTTATATACCCCCACAAAATGAAGAACATATTATTTATCCTAAATATATCCAACTCCTAAATTTGTAAAAGATGATGATATAAAAAGTACCAAAAGGTAAATCAACATGCTTAGCACAAAAACAGAAATACAACAGAAATATACACAAGAAGATTCTTTCGATTTATGTTGTACACACTGCAACCAACTAGGTCACACAGTTAGCACGTGCACTACTAGAAACTTAAGATGGATTCCTAAAACTAACCATCAAGGACCCAAGAAAATTTGGGTACCAAAGTTAAACTTAGCTTTATTTGCAGGGTCAGCTGAGGGCATCCAAATGGTATTTGGATAGTGGATGCTCATGGCATATGACAGGTGACAAGAAGCTATTTACAAATTTTAGAAAAGAATCTGGTCAAGTTACCTATGGTGACAATGGAAAAGAAAAGGTGCTAGGGTGTGGAACTATTGGTACTAAAGGAAAGACTTAATTGAAGATGTCATGTATGTAGAAGGTCTCAAGCACAATCTAATCAGTATCAGTCAATTATGTGATAGGGTCATTTAGTAAGTTTTCAGAATGATAAGTGTGTAATTCTGAAGAACAGCAAAAAGGTGTTTGAAGCTCAAAGAGTAAAGAACCTGTACACTTTGCAACTAGCAGAATTAAAAGAAGTAAATCTTTGTTTGGCTACTACCAAAAGCGAAGAAGCTGATTTGTGGCACAGAAGACTTGGTCATGCAAGCACTTCAGTAATCAAGAAATTATTAAAGCATGATCTGGTTGAGGGTCTTCCCAAGATGAAAATTAAAAAATCTGGAATATGCTCAGCATGTGCAAAAGGAAAGCAGACCAAAACCTCATTTCAGTCCAAGACAATTGTTACAACTTCCAAACCTCTGGAATTGATTCACATGGACCTATTTGGACTATGAGGACAGTCAGCCTTGGAGGAAAAGTCTATGGCTATGTATTAGTTGATGATTACTCAAGATATACTGGGTGTCTTTTCTACAAGCCAAATCTGAAGCTTTTCAAGCCTTTCTGAAATTCAGCAAAATGTTCAAAAGAATAAAAAATTTCAGATTACCAGTATTAGATCTGATCATGGAGGAGAATTCAAAAATGAAGAATTTCTGGAATTTTGTGAAGAAAATGGTATTGAACACAATTTCTCAGCTCCCAGAACACCTCAACAAAATGGTGTAGCAGAAAGAAAGAACAGAACATTACTGGATATGGCCAGAACTATGATAAATGAGTATAATTTACTAAGATACTTCTGGGCAGAAGCAGTAAATACAGCTTGCTACATTATCAACAGATGTATGATCAGACCCATCCTGAGAAGACTCCTTATGAATTATACAAGGATAAGAAGCCCAACATTAGTCATCTTCGACCTTTTGGCTGTAAGTATTTTATTTAAACAATGGTAAAGATAACTTAGGAAAATTAGATGCTAAGAGTGATGAAGGTTTTCTGCTAGGATATGTCTCCAAACCTAGAGGATATAGAGTGTTCAATAGAAAGACATTAACGATAGAACAAACTGTGCATGTTTTGTTGGGTTCTCATATTGGAGAATGTTGGGTTACAACAAGTGCTTAAATTTTTGATGATGAGCAATACTAATTGATGTATGTGAAATGTTCACAAATGGTATGTTTGTTTTTATGATGAACATTTCATGAACAAGACAAAATTGATGTGTTATGAATGTGTGAAACATGATGAGAATGACAATTGGATGCAAATGAAACACATGTTTTATATGTTCATTATATCTCACTAATTATGTCTTTTAATGTAGGTGTGAATGTACACAAGACAAAGCCCAAAATCCAAGTGCAAAAGAACAAGACAAGTTGCTGAAATAGTGCACCTGTCAACAGATGACAGTGCATCTGTCAACAGATGAATAGTGCATCTGTCGCATCTGTCGACAGATGATTTTGCCTGTCGACAGATCCACTCAGAAATCTATTTCCAGAAAGCCAGTCTTCTGGTTTTTGCAAACCTGTCGGCATCTGTCGACAGCAGCAAGTCGGCTGTCGACAGACTGAGTTTTCTGAAGATCTAATGGCCGGGATATGATCTATATTTGGTGTTTTCTTTTAGCACGACTCTCTATGCTTGGACACCACTATATATGGATCATATGAGGCTATTTTCGCAGCAAGAAGCCACCATACCTAAAACCCTAAGCAAAGGTCAAGAAGAAGGCTCTCTTCCTGCTGCTCTGTTTCAGAACTCCAGATCGTTCAAGAGAGATCATCTCGTACAAGGAGTTGAAGCCGGTTCGTTCTGAAGTCAAGCTTCTCCAT